>SJYV01007602.1:128728-176770 GCA_006410875.1 Neotragus pygmaeus
CTGAAGAGACAAAGCAAGCATCAGGATCAGATTCCAATATGACACAGATGTTGATTTCATCAGGCCTAGACTGGAATTTTAAATAACTATGATTAACATACTAAAAAGAGAAAACAGTGGACAACATGCAAGAACAAATGGACAATATAAGCAGAAAGATGGAAACTAAGAAAGAATCAAAGGGAATTGTTAGAAATCGCAAACATTGTAACAGAAATGAAGCATGCTTTTGATGGGCTTACTAGTAGACTGGACACAGCTGAAGAATCAGTGAGCTTGAAGATAGGTCAGGAGATAACTCCAAGACTGAAATATAAAGAGAAAAGTGGATGAAAAAGAAAATAGAATATATCCCAAAACTGTAAGAAAATTTCAAAATGTATAGTATATAATAATCAAAATACCAGAGGGAGAAGAAAAACAGCAGGATAAATACTTGAAGTAATATGGGCTAAGAATTCCAAAATGAATGATGACAACCCACAGATACAGGAAGCTCAGAGATCATGAGGCAGGATAAATTTATAAATATTTATAAATATTTTATAAATATACAAAATACTCATATAATATTCACAGACACACCCACCCACCCCTAGGCATATCATAGTCACATCACAGAAAATCAAAGATAGAGAAAATCTTGAACAAAGGTAGAAGGATAAAAAATAAAATCATTAACCAAAGAGCATCTCTGCTTATAGAGGAACAAGAATAAGAATTACAATGGGGTTCTAGTCAGACACCACACAAAGGTAGAGCAGCATGAACTATTTAGTTGAAAGAAGAAACCACCAATCTAGAACTTAATATCCATTAAAATTATCCTGNACCAAAGAGCATCTCTGCTTATAGAGGAACAAGAATAAGAATTACAATGGGGTTCTAGTCAGACACCACACAAAGGTAGAGCAGCATGAACTATTTAGTTGAAAGAAGAAACCACCAATCTAGAACTTAATATCCATTAAAATTATCCTGCAAAAGTAAGGAGAAATAAAGACAAATGCCAAGAAAAATAAGCATAAGATATTGTTCCTGCTTCTAGCTTCACTCACCTTCAAAAGGGAAAAACCAATGGTCTAGAAGCTGGTCACTCTAAACACCAGTCAAAGGAAGCGACAGAAAGTGAACCTACATTGGGAAAGAGTCTCTGTGACAGATGTGTCAAAAGAAGAGGATTGTTAGTGGAAGCAGGAAGTTAATGACAAAAACCAAGTGGGCTGGACAGGGAGTATGTAATTTGCAGCTGGTGGCTTTTCTTGCTAGACTTCATCTCTTTGTGGTCACAGAGGGTTTCCATCTGAAAGTGGGAACATTTGCCATGCACCATTTGGACCTAACCTCTCCTTTAAAGGAGTATAAAATCTATAGATGTTCAGAAAAATATATAAGTAACAGAAAAAATATCATATGGCATTAGAAATTCAAATGCTAAATTGTGAGCTTTAAGTACTCTTGCCTGGAAACTCCCATGGATGGAGGAGCCTGGTAGGCTGCAGTCCATGGGGTCGCTGAGTCAGACACGACTGAGCGACTTCACTTTCGCTTTTCACTTTCATGCATTGGAGAAGGAAATGGCAACCCACTCCAGTGTTCTTGCCTGGAGAATCCCAGGGATGACGGAGCCCAATGGGCTGCCGTCTGTGGGGTCGCACAGAGTCAGACACGACTGAAGCGACGTAGCAGCAGCAGCAGCAGGGAATGATGTTGGAGAAGGAAATGGCAACCCACTCCAGTTTTCTTGCCTAGAGAATCCCAGGGATGGGGGAGCCCAGTGGGTTGCCGTCTATGGGGTAGCATGGAGTTGGACACACTGAAGCGACTTAGCAGCAGCAGCAGGGAATGATGTAGGAGGAAACCCCATTTTAACTCTACTCAACAGAAGCCCAGGGAAGACACATTTCAAAGTCATTAGCCCCAGAGAGACATGAAGGAAGATAAGAATATGGAAGTGACCTTTGAATCTGGCAATGTGGAGCTCACCAGGTATCTTGATGAATGTAACCTCTGTGGTGTGATGAGGACAAAACCCTGGAGTCAAGTATGGAAGGATGCGAGGTGAGAATGTGTTGGAGATACTGACTCGAGAAGCTCTGCTGTGAAAGAGAAGAGAATGATGGATGGTCTCCAAGGAGAACCTGGAGTAGAAAGAAAAATCCATTCAAGTCCCCTCAGCTGTGGGCCAAACTTCCCTTTCCTGAGGTGGTGGTGGTGTTCAACCTTTGGGGAAAGAAGATATAGGCCATGTTTTTTTTTTTTTTTTTTGCTTACATTATGACAAGATCTTCCCCTCCTAAACACTAGCACATCTAAACAAGTGTTATGTACAATCTGTACTAACAACAAAAGTTTCTTTTTTTAATTTAATTTTGTTTATCTTTGGCTGTGTGGGGTCTTTGATGCTACATGCAGGCTTTCTCCAGCTGTGGCAAGCAGCGGCTCCTCTTCACTGCGGTGTGCAGGCTTCTCACCGCAGAGCACACTCTATGTACCCGGTTTTCAGTAGTTGTGGCTTACAGGCTCCAGAGCACAGGCTCATTGTTGCAGCACATGAGCTCATTTGCTCCGCAGCATGTGGGATGCTCCTAAATCAGGAATTGAACCCGTGTCCCCTGCCCTGGCAAGCAGATTCTCAACCACTTAACCACTGGACCACCAGGGAACTCCCCAGAGTCTCAACACCAATAAATGGATCACATTTGGGGATTCTGGGGGAAATGTGAGATTCTGTTCAGCTCAGTTCAGTTCAGTCGCTCAGTCATGTCCGACTTTGCGACCCCATGAATTGCAGCATGCCAGGCCTCCCTGTCTGTCACCAACTCCTGGAGTTCACTCAGACTCGCATCCATCAAGTCAGTGATGCCATCCAGCCATCTCATCCTTGGTCATCCCCTTCTCCTCCTGCCCCCAATCTCTCCCAGCATCAGAGTCTTTTCCAGTGAGTCAACACTTCACATGAGGTGGCCAAAGTACTGGAGTTTCAGCTTTAGCATCATTCCTTCCAAAGAAATCCCAGGGCTGATCTTCAGAATGGACTGGTTGGATCTCCTTGAGATTCTGTTAGCAGTAGCTTTGGAATCAGACCCATTTGCCCCTCATTAGAAGTCTCCCCCCAACTTTTCCTAGCCAAGGAATCATCACAGAGAAAATGAACAAATAGAATGGATTAATAATAGGTATAGATAAGTAGATAGAAAGATAGATAAGGTTTAAGGAACTGGGTCATGAGATTGTGGAGGCTGACAAATCCAAAGTCTGCAGGGTAGACCAGCAGGCTAGAGATGCAGGAAAGAGTTGATACTGCACTTCAAATCTGAAAGCCATTTGCTGCTGGTGAATTTCTCTCTTCTTTCAGAGTTGTCAGGTTTTTTTCTTCTAAGATCTTCAACTGATTAGATTAGGCTTGCTCACATTGTGGAGGGCAGTCTGCTTTACTTGATATCTATCCATGTAAAGGTTAATGTTATCTACAAAATACTTTCACTTAAACATCTAGAATAATGTTTGGCTGACGACTTACTTACCATACCCTAACAAAATTGACACATAAAATGAACTAATCACATCTCCTAAATCCACTGACTGGTGTTCTTCTAAGAAAGCTGTGTGAAAATACAGAGAAACACAAGAGAGAAGGTCATGTGAAAACAGAGTATCAACTTGGCACCCATGCAAATCTCCTTAAATTATACTGAATCTCCAAATAAAAACAAAAGCAAGGTCATACTTCCACCTGACATGGTACAACTTCCCTGTATACACTAGAAATGCACTAACCTTTTCCCCAGAATTGGATTGGGGAGGGGCAGTACCTTTGCCACATAAAACCATTTTCTTTTAGCTGGTGAATTTTCAAACTTAGCTCTTACTTTTTGACTACGACATGAATACCACATAAATGAAAAAACTCATGAATTAGATTCAGAATTTCTCTTGCATTTTCTTTTCTTCTCCATGTGATATTTAAGCCCTTTGGAGGAAGGGACAAAAATCTACACTATAAAAAGGATACTTTACGAAAACAGCATGAATAGTAAGTATTGATAACTGACTGCAAGCTGAGAAAAAGCGAAATTGATAGTTGACATCAATGAATTTTCCACCTTAAAGATTGTTGTTGCACTAGTAAAAAAAAAAATTCAAGAACCCAATTTCTTGGAAGAAACTTGCCAATGGGAAAGGTATAATGCTGATAAACTTTGTACACTATTAACCATAAGCTTGCCTTCTGTCCTGGTTCATACATATNCTTAAAGATTGTTGTTGCACTAGTAAAAAAAAAAATTCAAGAACCCAATTTCTTGGAAGAAACTTGCCAATGGGAAAGGTATAATGCTGATAAACTTTGTACACTATTAACCATAAGCTTGCCTTCTGTCCTGGTTCATACATATTGTTGCCATATAGAATTTTTAATGATATCCAGATCTCCTGCTTGGTAAATGTAAGTTCTAATATTGTTTCTATAAGAGGATTTAGATACACTATGTTCCTTGCAAACAAGAGCTGGCCAAATCATATTTGTGGAATGAATATAAAAAATAAGAGAACTAGAAATAAAAAGTGTTGGTGAAAATGTGGAGATAAAGGAGCAGTCATGCGCCATTGGTAGGAACGTAAGTTGGTGTAGACACTATGGAAACCAGTATGGAGATTCCTCAAAATACTAAAAAGAGAACTACCATTTGATCCAGCAATTCCACTCCTGGCTATTTATCTGAAGAAAATAAATAATACTAATTAGAACAAACATATGCACGTCCATATTCACTGCAGCATTATTTACAATAGCCAAGATATGGAAACAAACCATGTCCAATGGTAGATGAATGGATAAAGAAAAATATACATAAAATATATATACACACACACACACACACAATGGAAAATTGTTCTGACATAAAAGAGAATGTGGGACATCTCAGGTGGTAAAGAACCCACCTGTCAATGCAGGAGACATAAGNCAGTTTTTTAAGGAATCTCCACACTGTTCTTCATAGTGGCTGTACTAGCTTGCATTCCCACCAACAGTGAAAGAGAGTTCCCTTTTCTCCACACCCTCTCCAGCATTTATTGCATGTAGACTTTTGGATCACAGCCATTTTGACTGGCGTGAAATAGTAAGAGTTATTCTTAAACTGCATAGCAACTAGAATAAGCACTGTTAATTCATGAAAAGGTTGCACTTGCTCTGCACCAGAATTTTGTCTTAAGCAGCAAAAGAATTCATACTTCATTTAGCTGTATATCAATACCTAGAGAGTTTCTTACATTTAAAATGCTATAAAAATTAATTGAAGACGAGTACTCCTTTATTAAACTATAAGAACTGTATGTATCTCATTATATATACACTTAGATCTATTACTTGCCATAATTAAAAGAATCATTAACCATTTAAAAATAAAGTTTAATAGAAATAATTAAAAATTAATGCTGCCAATTTAGTTATTTCCTATAATGGCAGTAATTACTGTAGGGTTGAAATGATTTTCAATTTTATAATAAATTATTTGGTTACCCCATTTATCATTCTATATCCAAGGTACAAATGAATAGACTCACACTGTTGTCTTGCTCTGGTCACACTAAATAGAGCTCCTACTATAAGAGGTCATTCAGCATAAGCATCTGGCTTTTTTATTTTCTTAGAATCTAGAGAAGGCAGACGGAAACGGCAATGGCACTCCACTCCAGTACTCTTGCCTAGAAAATCCCATGGACGGAGGAGCCTGGAAGGCTGTGGTCCATGGGATTGCTGAGGGTTGGATATGACTGAGCGACTTCACTTTCACTTTTCACTTGCATGCATTTGAGAAGGAAACGGCAACCCACTCCAGTGTTCTTGCCTGGAGAATCCTAGGGACAGGGGAGCCTGATGGGCTACCGTTTATAGGGTCGCACAGAGTCGGACATGACTGAAGTGACTTAGCAGCAGCAGAGAAGGCAGATTCTCAGTAGGATCTGCAGATATTTGCAAGAAANAGGGACAGGGGAGCCTGATGGGCTACCGTTTATAGGGTCGCACAGAGTCGGACATGACTGAAGTGACTTAGCAGCAGCAGAGAAGGCAGATTCTCAGTAGGATCTGCAGATATTTGCAAGAAAAGAGGTTTAGTGGAACTAAAGCTAAAATTCACTGAACATCACCGAAATTCACTGAAATGCAGAGGACTATATACCATCATTATTGTTTTTGTTTTCTTTTTAATTGTCTGTATCCTGATGTGACACTCCTAATAATTCTTATAATCTGTTATTGCCTCCAGTGTATTATATTCCAGTGTTGTTACTGTGTCCCAGTGTGATTTCACCAATGGAACAGTACGTCCATTTAAGCCTAGCTTTACATTTCAAACCTCATCAGTGGTGGAAAGAAAAGCACAGAAACAGAACAGCATAGTCAATGTAGGGCTCACCTTTTGTTTTTCTTTTCAAAATATTTTAGAAGATACAGTGTGCCTTTATCAACTGGCAGCCAAACTCTTCAACTGGACTTTTTGATACCTGCCTGTGGACGTAAGTCTGAGTGAACTCCAGGAGTTGGTAATGGACAGGGAGGCCTGGCGTGTGCAATTCATGGGGTCGCAAAGAGTCGGACACCACTGAGTGACTGAACTGAACTGAACTGAACTATGCAAAAAAAAAAAGTCTCTTACCAGGTACTAGCTTCTCTTAATCCCCAATTTCTCCCCAAATTGAATTCTGACATACTATTTGGCCTCTCTTTTAAGTTAAACCATTGCAGTATTTACAGTGGTTGTTACATGGTCATCCTCCCTATTTTGTGAAAAGCCACCCAGATCTTTTGGTATTCTGTAGAAACAGATGGAAGTCAGCAGACGTGCTAAGGACTTAAGCCTGGGAGGCAGATTCGCAGGTAGCTCTGAAGGACTGCTCCCAAGAGGTAAGGGAGGAGTCAGGATATACAGGAGCTTTTGCACCAAAAAGCAGGTAGTTAGAACATCAAAAGATAACTACTAGTTTAAGGAAAAATAAAGATCTCAGGTTAATGATTTTAGCATTTTTCTATGTGTGGGNAAGAGGTAAGGGAGGAGTCAGGATATACAGGAGCTTTTGCACCAAAAAGCAGGTAGTTAGAACATCAAAAGATAACTACTAGTTTAAGGAAAAATAAAGATCTCAGGTTAATCATTTTAGCATTTTTCTATGTGTGGGATGATATAAGCATGTGGGCTCATTGAAATCATCCCTTTGATATGTTCCTTAACTATCTAGGGCCAGTATCCTGTTTTTCTCCATCCTGAGTCCTCTCAGAGTACATGGTGTGGGGAGAAGGGGTTGCTGCAGAGGCTGATGGCTTGATGACTGCAACATCCTTTGTTTACTGATATGGCAGCCAACAATTCTTGTCCATATTATGCTGCTGTTTTACAAACCATCTATCCCAGGATATTATTTTCTTTTAGTTTGGGATGAGCATTGCTTTTCAGGGAAACTCACTGATGGGGGTCAGGGCAGGCTGCCCCCAAATATGCCACTCTGGCATACTATTGATTACTTTGAATTAAAGTTACTTAAGAAACAGCCAATGCAAGAAGGACAGTCTGATCCTCCTCTATCTGCCTGAAACCAGGAAATAAATCTCTTATTTGAAAGCTACCCTCTCTAGACCAGGAAGTAAAGAGACATCTTTATCACTAGAGAAAGGAAATTCAAGGCCAAGACAGCTGTATACACAAACCTTATTTACTAATCTACTACCTCAAATCCAAATCCCTTTGTCTTGTCAATTCACAAATTTATTGCTTCTTTGTCTAAAATGTATAAAAGCTGCCAGCTCTGGTCATTTCTTTGGATCCTATGAAAGCTCCATGCGTACAAATTTAAATTTGTTTTTTCCCCCTCCTGTTAATATGTCTTGTGTCAATGTAATTGTTAGACCAGCCAGAAGAATCAAAAGGAATGGGGGAAATTTTCCCCTCCCCAGTATTACCATCATTTGCTTATGAACTCACTGTTTTAGCAACTAATTTCTCTCAAGTGACATCAGGACATTTCTGTGTAAACTGGAAAAACAACCATCCATGAAGACCCCACTCCATGCCCCAGTGCTGCTGCTCAGGCCTAGGGCAGTGGCTGAAGAGATATTTGTGCTTACTTCAGGGCCAATATTTGATGGCCACGATCTCATTTTGAAAAGATATAAAGTAAACTGACTTCTGATTTTTTTTATTAAGGCTTTTATATTGGTTAGGCAGTAATTAATTAACTGATGTGAAAATTAATCAAAAGACTGAAAAAATAACATATCTTAACATCAACAGGCATTTTTACAAAGTCTTACAGGGTAACCTGGGCTTCCCAGGTGGCACTAGTGGTAAAGAATCCACTTGTCAATGCAGGAGGCATAAGAGACATGGGTTCAATCCTTGGTCAAGAAGATCCCCTGGAGGAGAGCATGGCAACCCACTCCAGTATTCTTGCCTGGAGAATCCCATGGACAGGAGCCTGGCAGGCTACAATCCACAGGGTCACAAAAAAAAAAAAACTGGACACAACTGAGCTGCTAAACAGCAGCAGCTTAGTTCCTTACATAACAGACAGAAACATTTAAATAACAAAACATTTAGGTGAATTCTTAGCTGATTGCATGACTCTTTCCAAATAATAGTGATGCTCCAGGGCCTCCGAGGGCTTCCCAGGTGGCACTAGTAGTAAAAAATCCACCTGCCAAAGCAAGAGACATAAGAGACAAGGGTTTGATCCTGGGTTGGGAAGATCCTCTGGGGGAGGGCATAGCAACGCACTCCAGTATTCTTGCCTGAAGAATCCCATGGACAGAGGAGCCTGACAGGCGATGGTCCACAGCGTTGCAAAGAATCAGACGTGACTGAAGTGACTTAGCACACAGCACGGCCTCCAAGTTGTGCCCTTGACTCCGCTCTGTTAACATGTTTAATTAATAATCATATATTAAACCTTACTCTTGGCTTGGAATTTTAAGTACCTTTATATGTTAATAATTTATTCCTCACAAAAAATCTGTGAAGTACGTACTATTTTATCCTCCATTGTAAAGATGAAGAAATGACGGTGAAAAAGGCAAGGGCATCCACCCAAGATACACGGCTAGTACATAGATTTAACTATTTTTCCCAGGCCATCTGATTCCAGTCCAGACTTATTTCTACCCCACTCTCCTGCCTCCTTACCAACTATGCATATATCTAGAAGTCAGACTAAGTTTCTACACAGCATACAACCAAGAGAACTGGCTAATTTGTTGAAGGACAGAACTGAGACAAGTGGAAACTAATAAGATAAAATTCAAACAGGATAGAAATATTAAGCCTGAATTTAGATTCAGCAAAATCAATTCCATATATATATAAAGAAGTCCTTTTGTGAAAATGTATGTAAAAAAATATCAAGTTGTTTCAGATGACAAAAAGCTAAATATGAATCAGTGAAAATGTTAGTTGCTCAGTGGTGTCTGACTCTTTGTGACCCCATGGACTGTAGCCTGCAAGGCTCCTCGGTCCATGGGATTCTCCCAGGCAAGAATACTGGAGTGGGTAGCCATTCCCTTCTCTGGAAGATTTTCCCAACCTAGGGATCAAACCCAGGTCCCCTGCATTGCAGGCAGATTATTTGCCATCTAAGCCACCAGGGAAGCCCATAATATGAGTCAAGAGTTCTTCTATTAAAAAATGTACCTGCATGTTTATCCAGATCAGGGGACACTCCACTGTACCTTTCAGCAGTCAGACTGTCTCCACACGACTGAGTTGTGATCTGATAACTCATTTTAAGACAGACTTTGGTCATTTGGAATGTGTTCAGAAAAACCTGGCTAAGATAGTAAAGAAATCTCATCATAGGCCTGATGGTTAAATAAAATATATTATGTTTTCTGACAAAAATCTTAGGATGGGCCGAGAGGAAAGGAAGTTATCATAATCCACATAGATAGAAATTAATATTTGCTGATTACAAGATAGTTTCAATGAAAAATAGAATGGTTATTCTGCACTGTTCCAAAAAGAGAAATCAGGATCAATGAGCCAAATTTATAGGCAGCTACCTTTCAGCACAATGTACAAGGAAGAAGTTTCTCGTAAGTACAGTTACTTAAAAGTTAAACTAGAGGTTTAACTTTGACAAGAAATGGACAAAAGAAGTCTTTATGGGACTGTGCTGGTAGTCCAGTGGTTAAGAATCCACCCTGCAATACAGGAGATGCAGGTTCAATCCCTGGTCAGGGAATTAAGATCCCACATGCTGCAGGCCACATACTGTAGCTACCAAGTTCGCATGCCACAACTAGAGAGTCTGTGCATCACAAGGGAAATCCCATATGCTGCAACTAAGACCTGACACAGCCAAACGAATAAATATCAAAAACTAAGTCTTTACATACTAGATACATACTCACTTGTGTATATATGAGTTAAATAGGTTGATATATAGGATTTGTTTTAAAACAGAACAAGAAAATGTGGCTGGGAGATAGCTAGAATGTGAACAGCCAAACATTCATCATTGCTTAAGCTAGATGTTGCATCCTCAGAGATTACTTGTATCATTCTTTCTACATCTGCATGTAATTGAAATTTTTACTTGTACAAAAGAAATGCATTGCCTCAGAGGGGTAGTGAGGTTCCTGTTTTTGGATACTTTCACACAGGGACTAGATGTTCACTTAGAAAGGATATCACAGAGTAAACAGGATGCTGGACTTCAAGGATCTTCATAAGATTCTGATTATGTAAAGGAAGCTAGCAAAGTAATTTGTAAAGTAATTCAGAGAAGATAACCCCTACCCAGCTTCTGTTATTATTGACAGATTTTTGCTGCCTGCTCATCGCTTTCTGGATCACCTATCTCCTCCCTGGAGATGTGAGTGCTGTCAAGGTCAATTACTACAAAGCAGAAACTCACATAGTAAGCCCATAGCTGAGAAACTCAAAAGCTGTCAGACAGCTTTTAACTGACAACTTTCTCAAACATGAAACTTTCACATATAAAAACAGGTTACTCTTTGAAGAAAAAGTCAAAACATTTTACCTTCCTTATAGCTACCCTTTGAAATCCACCACTAGTTAATCATGAGGAATCGCAAATGGAATGCAAGGGCTCAGTTCAGTTCAGTTCAGTCACTCAGTCATGTCTGACTCTTTGCGACCCCATGGACTGCAGCACTCCAGGCTTCCCTGTCCATCACCAACTCCCGGAGTTTACTCAAACTCATGTCTGTTGAGTTGGTGANGGGTGGGAGTTTGGGGATGATTCAAGTGCATTACATTTATTGAGCACCTTATTTCTGTTATTATTATATCAGCTCCACTTCAGGTCATCAAGCACTAGATCCCAGAGGTTGGGGACCTCTGCCTTGGCAGATTCCCACCCCCATGAAACCTTTGCTTTTCAGCATGGGATCTTTTGCCATATCTGTGGGAAGCCAGACTCTGGAAGTGCTTGGAAATTAACATCTTGGATGGATCAAACCCGGGTCTCCCACATTGCAGGCAGACGCTTTACCATCTGAGCCACCAGGGAAGCTTGATAAATCTCCACAAACAGCAAAGGGGGCCAGTGGATAAAAATCCCACCTCCCATACCTACGAGAGAGTTCTGGAAGGCCTTCTGTGAGTTAAGCCTTCTTGTTGACAGAAATGAGAACATTTATAAGGCAGCCTTTACGGGCTTTTCCTTCTCCCATCTCACTCTGCCCCCTCCCTTCCTCTTCCTGAACAGAGTCTTTCCTGAAGTCACTTCCCAAATAGATTACATACACCTAAATCCTTGTTTCAATCTCTGGTTTTGTGGGTACCCAAACCAAAGCAATGTTCATTAATGAAGAACAGAGCAAACTGTTCTAAACTGTTGAATATGCAAAGCAACAGAAAACTGCTTCTTGTAGCATTATTTCTAGTGCTAGCCTAAAATAATCTTAAATCTCCAGTAAAAGTGCTCACGTGCCTCTCTAGAAGAAAGGATTCTACAGGGTGGCGGCTGGTATTCAATCTTAGAGAAAGCCTATTGTGCTAAATGAAGCCTGTTCTAAGAAGGCTAACCTGTAGTTGCTCCCGGTAGGAGGTATTTCAAATACTCAATAAATTCTCCTTACTTTCATTTTACCTCCTTATGCTTCATTATGCCCTAAGGAACGCAGCAAATAATTCCCTTGGCCCTTGCTGTTTACTGCTTTCCCAATATAGAACAAAATGCTTATCACTCTGTTTATCGCGGTTTAGCCACTTAGTCATCACTCTCCTTAATGTCACACCATTCAGTCATTCTGATTACCCTTCTGTGATTCCCTCTTGCTGTCCACACGTACCAAGGGTTCCAAGTAAAGTCTTGTCTCACAAGCAGGGTGCCTAAGACAGGCTTCAGGAAGACTTCAATTTGAATAACAGCAACAGAGAAGAAATAGCCTTTTTGTCCTCTTTCTTTCAAATCATTTCTGTATTGAAAGAGCCAGTAGAATCTGTAGCCATTGAATTTCACAGAAGAAACCTAGAATTTCTGATTCCTCTCCATCAGAGCCACTATTTGCTGTAGATTTTTCTCAGATACACTTGTTCCCTTTGTGCACTCCTTTTCTTGTAGGCATCTTTAAGCTAATTGCAGCCCCAGTTGGCCTCAATACCCAAGGGAAAAAGTCCAGTATCAATTCAAAACAATTGCTCTAACGGTGTACTTTTCTCTCTGCCTGCTCATCCTAAAGATCGTTGTATGGCTTCAAGGTTGCTGCTGTTAATATTAGGGATGGTTTTATTCTTCTGTAAATCTTTATCAGCCCTTTCTTTTTTCTCCAGAATGGCTGCTTTGGGGCCTAGCTGGTTTCTTTAGACAACCATCTTCCTTTCCTAAAGTCGCTCAGGATACAGAAAGGCCTGCCTGTCATCATTTCCAATATTTGCTCCTGCGGCCACCTCCCTTTGCATATGTACTTCTTCTCGGAGGCAATTTAGTTTCTCACTGAGCAGAGTTCAACTTTATTGTAAATTATATCCAGATCTGCAAGTTAACTAAGAGAAATTTAAAGGGAAAAAATTAAATATTTAATCCTTCTCAGTAATTTTCAACTTCAGGGAAACAACACATGGTGCTGTTTGGCGTCACTAGATTTAAACAAAGGACTTGTAATTTTTATAAGTATATAATCAGTATATAACTTCATGTTAATACTTCACATGTTATGATGCTCACTGTGATAACTTACGAGACCTCAGTTTGTACTCTGCACAACATATGTAAACAAAAGTGGCTAGTCCACACTAGGCATACTTCACATATGTTGGCTCATTTGAATTTTCACAATAATCTCCATCCTACAGATGAGCAAACTTAGTATAAGTGACCTGCTCAACCTACTAATTACAACCACAGGCAAAATAAAATCTATCTGCTCTCCACTTCATCACACTGCTTCTCGGTAACAGACATAATTTCTGTATCTATGTGCTCAAAGTCATTATCACAGTCAGCATACATAATTCAGATAGAAGAAGCCATTCCTTCCTACTGTGTCAATATTAAGAATATGGATTTTTGAAAAAGCATAAAACTCATATCTTATATAGTTATCCTCTTTAGAGAAATCATGGAATATTATCTCCTGCTTCTTTCTACAACTCTATGATGTCAGAAAATATTTTTCACAAATTCTGTTAGAAAGCTACAGAAGACAGCAATTGTTGCTGGCTGCCCCAACCATGATTTCCAATCCATTATTCCTAACCATCTTCCACAAGTGGGAACAGAAAATCCTGTGGCTAAGATACATGCTAAAGTGGGCTAAGGGATTTCTGGGGAAGCTTTTGCCTTCCTAACAGATGTGATATATTTCCTCTATCCTTCTTAACTTGAATGGAATGACCAGAACCAAAGTAGCCATCTTTCAACCATGAGGGAATGGCTACAATAAACCCTTCTGTGTTTTAACCACAGAAGACTGTGTTTAGTCTCCTGTTTCTGTGATTTATAGCTGAATGTGCTGCTAACTGATGCAGGAACAAAACAGTTTTACAGTAGAGTTTGCCTCCTGTAAGATGGTATTTTAGCAAGAGGTGTTTTCTGAAAAACAATCTAGACAAGTGCTGTTCAAGAAGCTTTCTGTGATAATGGAAATGTTCTCTATCTGTGCTGTCCAATATGGTAGCCATGTATGACTGTCAAGCACTTGAAATGTGTCTAGTGCAACTGAGGAACTAAATTTATTTAACTTTAAATAACTCAAATTTGGGGTTTCCCAGGTGCATGGTAGTAAAGAATCTACCTGCCAAAGCAGGAGATGAAAGAGATGTGGATTTGATCTCTGAGTCAGGAAGATTCTCTGAAGGAGGAAATGGTAACCCATTATAATCTTCTTGCCTGGAGAATTACATGGACAGAGGAGCCTGGCAGGCTACAGTCCATAGGGTCACTAAGAGTCAGACATGACTGAGCAACTGAGTGCACGCACGCACACACACACACACGTACACACACACAATTCAACTTTAAATGGGAGTGGTAATGGCTTCATACTGCACAATGCAATCTAGACATTTTGTTATTTGTGACATACACGTCAAGTCTCTGGGATGAGAAACTGAAAACTTGTATAAATCTACTCCAACCAACAAATTATCTTTTTTCAGCCTGAACGAATATACTGTAATAACCCCAAAATGACATAGAGTGGCCAAATGTTTTAGTAGTTTTAAGACTGTTTCTANTCAAGTCTCTGGGATGAGAAACTGAAAACTTGTATAAATCTACTCCAACCAACAAATTATCTTTTTTCAGCCTGAACGAATATACTGTAATAACCCCAAAATGACATAGAGTGGCCAAATGTTTTAGTAGTTTTAAGACTGTTTCTATTGCCGGAGTGAAATCTTCAGCTGAAAGATTGCTTGAGGTCCTGAATTAACACATGGTTAAAGTACATGTCTTTCGGATGAGAGAAAATAGTGAATTCTTAAGCTGAAAATACAGAAGATTGCCCCATTTTTCTGACAGGCCCCTCAAAAGCATTGACACAAGAGTATTATTATTCTTAAGATACATCAATAAGACAAGTTTCATTTCATCTAAGTTATTAACTCTATAAGTATTGCAGTGGGCAAGATCTACTTTTAGCAAAGGGTATTCTGGGGACCTCTAATCCACTTCATCAGCAAGTCTCTGTTCCACATTTCATACCTTTTTCCTCAAATATATTTTTTCTTATATTTTATTAGAAATACATTGTAAAATACTTATACATCTGAAATTATATCTGAAAATTTCTCTCTGTGCCCCAGATGTAAAGTTACCAATTTAGCAGTGTACATCTTTAGGCAATCACTTAACCTCTTGAGGACTTGGTTTCTTCATCTCTAAGATGATGGTGATAATCAGCCCTTTCTATCTTATACGATTGTCTTAATAACCCCAAAATAGTTAATGCATAAAAATGTCCTTTGAATATCACAGTGATTTATCATTTCAAGGTAATAGTATTATATTTTATTGTAGCTGAAAGTTAAAGTACATATTTTATTACTTGTGATGGCTTTACTCTTAAACTAAGTCCACTGTCTTGAAATGGATATAAAATTAGCTTATTTTAAACCCAAACTGAGCACTAGAACTTGTCATCTCAAGGGAAAATATCCATGAACTTTTGAAGAGGTTTAGATGGAATGGTTCCTTGCATCTGTGTTTATTTTGCTGGAGTGAAGTTTGCCTCTGGCAATGAAATCAGAAAATCTGTATTTCATTTCCCTCTTCATTTATAAGATGATAGAAACATGTTCGTATATATATATATATATATATGGATTTCAAATAAACGTATATTGTAAATTCAAGGAAAATCTTTGGAGCCACTTGTAAACAAAGTCTATGAAATCACCTCCTCCACCCCCTTAGCCAACCTGGTCTTCCTGACTCAGGAATTAGCCACAGGAATAAAACTATTTTACTAACTCTTTGGTGTCCTTATGAAGAGACTTTGAGTACTTTATTTCCAAGTATTTTTTTGTTTTTTACTAAAGGATTTATATAAGAACTTTAGTGGTATATGTACCAGGCAATCACCAGTGAAGTTACATAGCTAAAGGTACTCTATAGAGCATCCATCTACTGAATTCTTAGAACTTTACTATTAAATTTATTCATATGTATACATTTATGCCATTTGCTTATTAAAATCAAAAAGAATGATGAATGATAATCACAAACAACTGAAATCAAGAAAACAGTTGCAGTATTTTATCAGTTTCTGCTTCCAGTCTAATTTTGCAATTAACTTAGCTATATCATATGTTTTAAAATAACAATTCACACATATGAATATAGGTGATAAGAGTTTGCAGTACAATAACATGATACACATGAACTAAAATTCCTCTCCAGTAAAATGTATTCTTTTGAGAGCAAAGCCATTTCTGTCTTAAGGGACGCTTAATCCATACACAGGGTCTAACACACATCTCCAAAAATAATTATTTATGTACTTATTACATGGCTCCATTGGTTGAAAGAATATAAGTGGGAGATTGTTTTCAAAATTGATTCTCTATTAATATCTAAAATGTTCTTATATTTATTCTTACAGCTAAATTAGAGAGGAAGCACCAACAATTAATTCTATCGGTTATCAAGTTACTGTCTCTCTGTTTCAAGCCCACCCTTCTATACTCTGCTTAGTGATTCTGGGCTGGGACCCAGCAAACATTTCTGCATTGTAAGTTGGATCCACAATAGGCAACTCTAAATGGTCACTAGAGAGAGAATTAAAGCCCAGAGGACAAAGAAGTGATTTGTTGGCCTGCAGTTTCTGTGAATATCATCCCAACCATGCTTTTTCACCTCAGCAGTGATAGTTCCTTCCTGCAGAGGCAGCTGAGTCATTTTGCAGTTTCTCTAGAATGTGTAAAATCAGTCCCATTGTCTCCCTACCCACAGGGATATCAGCACCATCCAGAGAGGTGTGGATCCCAAGCCCAAGAACATCCCATGAATTCAGAGATTCCAGCATCACCAAGCACTACCTCCTCCTCAAAGGTCTGAATTTCAGCTCAGTGAAGTCTCATTAATTACAACCTCTTCCCTTTGCTCTTTCTGCAAACCTAGGGGTGGTTCCTGCTCCTCAAACTTTAGTATGCCTCAGAATCACCTGGAGAGCTTGTAAATCACAGATCCTTGGTACTCCCTACTGGAGATTCTCATTCAGTATGTCNTACAACCTCTTCCCTTTGCTCTTTCTGCAAACCTAGGGGTGGTTCCTGCTCCTCAAACTTTAGTATGCCTCAGAATCACCTGGAGAGCTTGTAAATCACAGATCCTTGGTACTCCCTACTGGAGATTCTCATTCAGTATGTCTGGGACAGGGCCTGGGAATCTGCCTTTCCATCAAGTTCCCCAACAATACAGAGGCTTCTGGTCTTGGATTCAGCATGGATCTTGTCTTTAGACTTAAACTTAATACTGAGTTCCTAGCCAAAGGGAAATGGGATATGAATAATCCAAGACATGTAGTGGCATTATAGTTCATCAAATTATCATCTCTGGATGACTGTGATAGAGTTCCCTGGCAGATCCCAGTGGCTGCTGCCCTTGAGCATGATGTCAACAGAGGCAATGGCAAGGACAGTGATGTGGGCTCAATTCTCCTGAGTGTACTGATTTGCTTAAAGAAAGAAAGTGAGAAACTCAGCTTGGATATTTAAATATGACACTGGAGCTCAGAGGAGGGACAGTGGCATCTGTCTGGGTTTAGATGAAAATGAGAATTTTAAAAACTCAAGTCACTCTGATTATCTTTTGTTAGTGAAAGAAGTCTGCTCTCCTATGTTTGGGGAGGTGGCCATCCCTTGCATAAAATTATAATAACCTCACTTAGAACAGCTGCCCAGGCAGGATGTCCATTATTTTGAAGGCTCATTCTCTAAATGGGGATGCCAATTACCCCAACAACCCCTTATTTCTACTAGACCCATACCCAGAGCAAGATCTCTTCATGGGAAGGGGAGGATCCTCATTTAATTTCTTCTTGGTGGGAGAGAATGTAGATACTTTTTGGAGAATTACCATGGAATATCAATGCTTTCATACTGTGGTACTGGAAAAGACTCTTGAGAGTCCTTTGGACAGCAAGGAGATCCAACCAGTAAATCCTAAAGGAAATCAACTTTCAATATTTATGAAAGGACTGATGCTGCAGCTGAAGCTCCAATACTTTGGCCATCTCATGTGAAGAGCCAACTCATTAGAAGGGAACTGATACTTGGAAACATTATTTAGGCAAAAGGAGAAGCAGAAGGCAGAGGATGAGATGGTTAGATAGCATCACTGACTCAATGGACATGAATCTGAACAAACCCCCAGAGATAGTGGAGGACAGAGGAGCCTGGCGTGTTGCAGTCCATGGGGTCGCTAAGAGTCAGACACGACTGAGAGGCTGAACAACAATCATAAATAATCATGTGTTAACTCCACTGTAGCTGTTATTCCAAAATAATATTTATATTGGGGCAAATTACACCAACTATGGTACCTTGTACACGGGTATTGGCTTACCAAATGCTTTTTTTCTCCATACCAATTAAGAATCAGAAAGGTCATCAGTATGCCTCAGAACCATCAATGTAGCAACTGTACTCACTGCCATAATATGGCCCACAGGGATCTTATTATCTTGGCATTCCAAGCAGTATCACACTGGTTGTGGTAGAAGAAAAATGATACCACAGAGATACCTACATCCTAATCCCCAAAACTTGTGACTCTTTTACCTATCTGACAGAAGAGACTTTGAAGATATGATTAAGAATATTGAAAAGGGAGTTTCTCCAGAAGTAACCAGGGGGACTCAATATAATCACAAGGTCATGTTAAGAGGAGGCAGGGGGATCAGAGAAAGCGAGTGAGGAAGATATGATGATGGTATGATGATGGAATAAAAAGTAAGAGAGAGATTGAGAGGGAGGAAAAGAGAGAGAGAGAGAGACTCGACTTGCAGGTGTGTCAACCTGCTGGTTTTGAAGATGGAGGAAGGGCACACGAGGTGAAGGAATGCAGGTGTCCTAGAGAAGCTGGAAAAAACAAAGAGGGTGATTGCCTCACAGCGCCTCCAGAGGGAATGTGGCCTTGTCAACACCTCGATTTTCGGACTTCTGACCATTACAATTGTAAGATAATAGATGTGTATGGTTTGAGTGCACTAAGCTTGTCGTAATCTGTTACAGCAGCGTGAGGAAAGGAATGTCCTGGTCCATTACCCTGATGACGTTTTGCTGACTGAATCTAATGAGCAAAAAATAGCAAGTACTTTAGATGCCTTAATGAAATATATGTGAACCAGAGGTTGGGAAATAAGTCCCATAAAAACCCAGAGTTCATCACCTCATAAAGTTTCAGATGATTCTAAGTCCTAATGGACAGACACTAGCTACCTTTGTACTTATCATTTTATCTAGTAGGTATAGAACAAAGTAGTCTCTTATTTCGATCTCTTTTTAAAGGACTAGTTCTCTAGAGTCTCTTCAATAAAAATACACTTAAGTTTATTTCCAGCTTATATACACATTTATATTTTATTGTCAGACTTTTAATTTTAATATAAAAACTATCATTTTTTAAAATTAATTATTTTTTTACTTTATTCTACTTTACAATACTGTATTGGTTTTGCCATACATCGACATGAATCCACCCAGATTCAAGATGTTTTAAAATTTTGAACCTGGAAGCTGCCACCAAAAATAAGTGACTACATTTTTATCATGCTAGCTGATGCTGCTGCCTCACTTCAGTCGTGTCCGACTCTGTGAGACCCCAGAGACGGCAGCCCACCAGTCTCCCCCATCCCTAGGATTCTCCAGGCAAGAACACTGGAGTGGGTTGCCATTTCCTTCTCCAATGCATGAAAGTGAAAAGTGAAAGTGAAGCGCTCAGTCGTGTCTGACTCTTCACGATCCCATGGACTGCAGCCTAGCAGGCCCCTCCATCCATAGGATTTTCCAGGCAAGAGTACTAGAGTGGGTTGCCATGTCCTTCTCCATGTTATAATGCTGGAGTTTATTTAAAACAAAAGGTAAATTAATATTAAAGATATTAATTCTATAGGTTATATTATAGTTATACTTTCAAACTAAAATAGTAAAAGAGAGCCAGTTAAGAAAATAATGTGCTGCACTTTGTTTTTTTTTTTTTTAATTTATTTATTTT
The DNA here is from genome assembly GCA_006410875.1 of Neotragus pygmaeus. Taxonomy (NCBI): domain Eukaryota; kingdom Metazoa; phylum Chordata; class Mammalia; order Artiodactyla; family Bovidae; genus Neotragus; species Neotragus pygmaeus. The sequence continues at coordinate 148,907 of SJYV01007602.1, forward strand.
TAAATTTAACTTTACAATACTCTATTGGGTTTGCCATACATCGACACGAATCCACCACAGGTGCACACAAGCTCCCAATCCCGAGTCCCCCTCCCACCTCCCACCCCACAACGTCTCTCTAGATCATCCCCGTACACCAGCAAAGAAAGTCTTAATGTACACTTCAATTTTCTAAGCTTTCTAACACTAAAAAGTGTTTTTGCAAAAAAAAATTTATATGACCTTATAAAATCAAAATGATATTATTTACTAAAAATATAGTATGTACTAAGCACTCTGAGATCATTAAATTAAATGCAAAGTTGGGAGAGGTCATAGTTTCCACTCTCTAAAAGCTTGCAATTTGGAACTTAAAGTATTACAATGTTAAAAAGTTACCTAACAGTAAAAAAGCACAGTGCAGGAAAAACACAACAAACCAAAAGAACGGAATACAATATGGATGGACCTGGAAGGTATTATGCAGTCAGACAGAGAAAAACGAATACTGCATGTTTTCTCTTATATGTAGAATCTAAAAACAAAATGAATCAACAAATAGAACAGAACAGAAACAGACTCACAGATACAGAGAAAAACTAGTGGTTATCAGAGGGAAGAGGGGTTGGAGGTAGGGGTAAAACAGGTAAGGGGACTAAGAGGTACAACTGCTAGATATAAAATAAATAAGTCATAAGGATGTAATATAATATATTACATACAGATATAATATAAAATGTCATAAGGATGGAATATAATATATTCCATAGGGAATATAGTCAATATTTTACAATAACTTTGTATAGAGTATGAACTTCCCTGGTGGCTCGGTGATAAAGAATCTGCCTGCTAAGCAGGAGATGTGGGTTCAATCCCTGGTCAGGAAGGAGAAGGAAATGGCAACCCATTCCAGTATTCTTGCCAAAAAATTCCCATGAACAGAGGAGCCTAGAGGGCTACAGGCCATAGAGTTGCAAAGAGTCAGACATGACTTAGTGACCGAGCATGCACACTCATGGTGTATAGTTTATAAATATAACAAATTATAAAAAAAAAAATAGAATTGAATAGCAGTCTAAATGAAGCTGAGGAAATCAGTAAACTTTGGAGAAGTGGGATTTGAGCTGAGTTTTCAAGGAAGGACAAGTAAAGAAAAGAAGCAGAGAGCATTCAACACAGGTGGAATGGTGAACAAAAATCACACTCTTAAAAGAGAAAAGGACAACTTTTAATACTTCATTTTATAGAGATAAATTTGTGACTCAGAATGGTTAACATTGGTAAGACTCTGTATTGACATGTCTGAAACGTTAAGATGTGTTCCTAAAGGCTTCAAAGATTCAAGTGTCCTGAAGTCTGCAAGGACAGGTTGAGAAGATGTCTGGTACAACAGCTTCTCCATTCGGATAGTAGCACATGAATTGACTGCAACATTCATAGAAGACTTAACATATTCTAAATTGGCTGGGATGAGTTCCTTTTGCCATGGTCCTCTACTTTTTAAGTTCTCTAAATTTAACTGATAGGGCTTCCCACATGGTGCAGTAGTAAAGAATCCGCCTACCAATGCAAGAGGTGTAGGTTTGATCCCTTGTCGGGAAGATCCCTGGAGTAGGAAATAGCAACCCACTCCAGTATTCTTGCCTGGAAAATTCCATGGACAGAGGAGCTTGGTGGGGTACATTCCATGCGGTTCTCAAAGAGTTGGACACGACTGAGCAACTGAACACACACATGCATAAACTTAAGAGATAGCTACTGTGTTTTCCACATTATAAACAGAGAAAGTACAATATAGAGGGAAAAGTTGACTCAAAGTCAGGAGACTGAAGTCCTGATCCACTTCAACTTGTTGTTATTTAGTCATTCAGTTGTATCCAATTCTTCCGTGACCCCAGGGACTGTATCCTACCAGGCTCCTCTGTCCATGGGATTTCCCAGTCAAGAATTTTGAAGAGGATTGTCATTTGATCCAGGGATCAAACCCATGTCTCCTGCTTGGCAGGCAGATTGTTCACCACTGACCCACCTGGGAAACCCCCCACTAAGACTACATGATTTTTAAGCTCCATCAGCTCCTAAATCCTATGGCAATGTAAAAGTTTTGCTAGGCCAGGATAAAGTGTTAAGCAGAACACTATCCTTCTAACTCTAATACCAATGCTATATTTAGACTAACTTCTCTCTAAAACGAATTAAAATCACTGGCTCTATTAGGGCAATTTGATCTGCACATCTGATTCATTTTCCTATACTGGTAGAAAAGGAAAGAAACACAAAGGAACATAGTTCTAACTCCACATGGCCCCATCTGTATGCACATCACCAAAGAGAATGCAGGACATTTACAACATCAATAATGTCAGAGTTATTAAAGCAAGTAATTTCCTTTTCCTGATGCCATTTTCATGAACCTTGTTGAAATAGTCTCTTGTGTGTTTTTTAAGGTCTTTTTTCCAAGTGAGTTTTCCAAGGAAATAGCCTCCCATGTTTATATAGATCCCTTCCATTTTTGAGCAGAGAAGAGCTCGGGGACAATCTTTGGGTGAAAGGGTAATCGTACAAGTGATCCTTAACTACTTCCAAAACTTCACTTTGCAGAACTTTCTCATTGTGTTTTCCATGACCATTATTTTGCCAGGACCCTAAGGATATACCATTCTCCTTTTTAAATTCTGGCCAAGATTTCAATTCAAACAAAATATCTTTTCCTTATCTTTTATTTCCCAAACATCTTAAGCTGATATTTATAAAGTTCTTTACACAAAAATTAGAAGAAACAATCAAAAAAATAACAAAGAATAGACTACTTTACAAAGGGTACATTTCCTCTCCCAAACTAGTTAATTCACAAAATCACCTTTTGAACACTCAAGTTTAGCCCTTCTTTCTATTCTCCTCTTTGCACTTTATTCCCAAGCCACAGTATGGCGTAAAGAGTGTCAGTCACTCAGACCTTCTAAGGAAATGAATAGCTAGGGGATTTGATGTGCAGTGTAACTTTCATGTTCTATTGAGCGCACATTCTTAGCAGTGAAGACACAGGAGCTGGTCTCCATCCTTCATTCCTCAATGGTTGGAGCTACTTCCTCATAACTTCATTATTAGTCTTCTTGACTTTGCACCAAAAACAAACAAACAAGGAAACTCTCAGGAAATAACTCTACCATTATACAAAGTAACTTTTAAAAGTGTCATGAATTTAAAAGATTGGAGAACAGTCCCTGCTCCTTCCCCACCTCATCACAAGGTAAGCAGTGAGCCTCCCACCCCTCCTTGAGGCCCTAGGGGCTTTCCCAGTCATCACCATCTCACTGCACAGATGGAGCCAAAGGTGTTAAGTTTCTCTTATATTTGAAACTAAAACATTCATCATAGTTACAAATCCTTCCTCCAATATGATGCTTGGGATGACATGGAACATTAATCTCCTCTTTCCTCTAGGGCTTGCCAATGATCAAAAAAACTTCTGCCTGTAAATGGCTCTCAGCATTGATACATCCTGAAACTGTCTTTGTGCATCAGGGAAGAAACAAAGCTCACTTGCTTCTATGAAAAAAATTCATGTTTTTTTTCATGCTCGGGGCCTTACTCCTGAGAATCAAATTGGAAAACACCACTTTGAAAGGCACATTCAAAGACAATCTGTGAAGGAAAAAAAAAAATAGCTGCTAGAAGCAAGTAAACAATCTATACTTGGATCTCTGAAAACAAGATAAAAGTACTTTGCAAAGAAACAAAATCTAAGGAACTCAGAAAAACTGAAGTCAATTGTGAACCTGATTTGCTGACACCCTTCTCCTAAGAGGAGGGCCTGTACTGTTTTTAAAAAATAAATATATAAATAAAGTTGCCTTGCCCATATATAAGAAGCAGAATTTTAGTTTTTTCCTTCATAATATACCAACAGAAACCACTGCAAGCAAGTTTCTACTGCCTGGAGAATAAAGGCCAAACTTCTTGTTAGAGTTTACATACCTCTTCATGACGCAGCCCAGCCTGGCTTTCAGACCATATTTCCCCTATAGCCCCATACGCAGCCTTTGTTCCAGCAGGACTAGCTGTTAGCAGTTTCTCACAATTCTCACATGTGTGTGTGAACACACACACATCCCTCATACGCGATCCCTATTTTTGACATACTCACGTCTCCCTCCATACTGTCTAGCTAACTTCTATTTCTCCTTCAAAAGTCAGAGTAAGTATTACCTATTGGAAGTCTTTTCTGATTACCATAGGAGAAAGCGGATCCCTCTCTGTTTTTACTGTCCCCTGCACTATGTTAATGTCCACACCGGGTGAATTTAGGTAAGAAACTTCTCTAACGATACAATGATCTTAATACATTATTTCTCATGGACTGACGCAGAGAAATTTTTTTAAAAGCCTATACCCACAGTAACTGTTTTGTAACTATGAATACCGAAAAGTAATTTTATAAAGAATATATAATGCCAAATCATTAAATAACAAATTTTGTACATTTTAAATTTAATGTGAAAGCTAATATTCTTCCATGTCTTTAAAGCAATTTATTTTATTTATTTGTAAGTACTGATTTATAAGTATGTAGTGATTTCACTCTTGGAAACAAGAGTGCTCTGTTTCAATTTTTGATAGCTTCCAGAAAATATAAGCTAATATTTTAAAAAATCCAGTGGTGCATCATTTTTCCCAGGAGAAGGCAATGGCAACCCACTCCAGTATTCTTGCCTGGAAAATCCCATGGATGGAGGAGCCTGGTGGGCTGCCGTTTCTGGGGTCGCACAGAGTTGGACACGACTGAAGCGACTTAGCAGCAGCAGCAGCAGCATTTTTATAAAAGCAGTCCTAATTTTATATGTATTATCCAGCTTGTACATTGTATTTTCTTAAGGCATCTGTACAATCAATTACAACTAGACAAATATCATTATAAAAACTGTTAGAATGATTAGAGTAGCATTAAAATAAACATACTTCCTGTCCCAGGTATGTTTTGGGCAGGGGTTGGAAGATGGAGAGGATATGTATTTTTATGGACAAGATTAAGTAACAAATACTGCAAGACAGTATGACTGTCTCCTGTAGGTTCAGTTCAGTCGCTCATTTGTGTTCAACTCTTTGCAACCCCAAGAACTGCGGCACGCCAGGCCTCCCTGTCCATCACTAACTCCCGGAGTTCACTCAAACTCATGTCCATTGAGTCGGTGATGCCATCCAGCCACCTCATCCTGTTATCCCCTTCTCCTCCTGCCCCTAATCCCTCCCAGCATCAGAGTCTTTTCCAATGAGTCAACTCTTTGCATGAGGTGGCCAAAGTACTGGAGTTTCAGCTTTAGCATCATTCTTTCCAAAGAACACCCAGGACTGATCTCTTTTAGAATGGACTGGTTGGATCTCCTTGCAGTCCAAGGGACTCTCAAGAGTCTTCTCCAACACCACAGTTCAAAAGCATCAATTCTTCGGTGCTTTGGTAAATTTTGCTTTGCTACAATAAATAAATGTGAATAGACTTGTTTTGCTACAATAGAGAGTATAAACCAATAGTTAGTAGGAGAAGGATACAAATTTTGGGTTCGGGGGAGGTGGAATAGTATGTGGGCTTAAAGTGGGAGTAAGACATAAATATCGGATGGCAGTTGAAGAAATCTTTGGAATCAGAGTAAAAGTCTATTTGATTTAACTAAACAATTGGTAGTCGACATGCTTCTAAGAAGGAGATAGACAAAAATATTAGTCTGTGAGAAGCCTGAGGGGGAATAAGACCGACTGGCAAGAGATTGTTTAGAGATAAAACCCTAGTGTAGGAGGATGGTGGGAAGAAAGAGAAGAGGAAAGAGTCAAAAAGCATTGCACCTCAAGAAGTTCAAGAGTCTGGTGGCCAGAAACACATAAAGATAAGTTAGCGGATAGGAGAGTACCCACAATGTGTCCATACAATACTGAAAACTGTCAGTTCTTCTCAGAAGAGTATATGAATTTATCTCAGATTTAATAAAGAAATTTGGGGAGGGCGGGCAGAGGGAACAGAGGTGATGTGACACAGTGATTTAATGGTCATCTGGAATATAAACTTACAGAAATAGCCAACAAAAAAAGCTTAAGGAATAATAAGAGGGAAGTTTCTGTTCTAGTTACTAGAGGCTTTAAAAATGCTAAAATAATATTAAGTAAAAGCACTATGATATGTGTCTTAAGAACTGATAGACTGATGATTACACAAAAGACTAGAAAGCCTAAAAGTAATCTATAGTATATGTAAAATTATAATGCATATTTAAGTTACATTTCAAACTACTGAAACCAACTCAAGAAAAACAGACAATCTGAATAGACTTATAACAAATAAAAAGACTGAATTAGCAATCAAAATGTTACCCACAAAGAAAAATCCAGGCCCAGATGGCTTTACTGATGAATTCTGCTGCTGCTGCTGCTGCTGCTGCTAAGTCGCTTCAGTCGTGTCCGACTCTGTGCAACCCCATAGACAGCAGCCCACCGGGCTCCGCCGTCCCTGGGATTCTCCAGGCAAGAACACTGAAGTGGGTTGCCATTTCCTTCTCCAATGCAGGAAAGTGAAAAGTAAAAGTGAAGTCACTCAATCGTGTCTGACTCTTCAAGACTCCATGGACTGCAGCCTTCCAGGCTCCTCCGTCCTTGGGATTTTCCAGGCAAGAGTACTGGAGTGGGTTGCCATTGCCTTCTCTACTAAACATTCAAATACCAATCTTTCACAAACTCTTCCAAAAATCAGAAGAGGAGGAAGTACTTTCCACCTCATTCTCAGGCCAGTATTACCCTCATACTAAAACCAAAGACATCATGAGGAAAGAAAACTACAGGCAAATATATTTTATAAATATGGATATAAAAACTCTCAACAAAATACTGGCAAGTTGATTCTGCTGCTGCTGCTGCTGCTAAGTCCCTTCAGTCGTGTCCGACTCTGTGCGACCCCATAGATGGCAGCCCATCAGGCTCCTCCGTCCCTGGGATTCTCCAGGCAAGAACACTGGAGTGAGTTGCCATTTCCTTCTCCAATGCATGAAAGTGAAAACTGAAAGTGAAGTTGCTCAGTCGTGTCCGATTCTGTGACCCCCATGCACTGCAGCCTACCAGGCTCCTCCGTCCATGGGATTTTCCAGGCAAGAGTACTGGAGTGGGGTGCCATTGCCTTCTCTGAAACATAATAAAAAGAATTATATACTATGACCAAGTGGAATTTATACCAAGGATAATTTAACATTTGAAAATCAATATAATAAAATCACTGCAGATGATGACTGCAGCCATGAAATTAAAAGATGCTTACTCTTTGGAAGAAAAGTTATGACCGACCTAGATAGCATATTCAAAAGCAGAGACATTACTTTGCCAACAAAAGTCCATCTAGCCAAGGCTATGGTTTTCCCAGTGGTCATGTACAGATGTGAGAGTTGGACTGTGAAGAAAGCTGAGCACCGAAGAATTGCTGCTTTTGAACTGTGGTGTTGGAGAAGACTCTTGAGAGTCCCTTGGACTGCAAGGAGATCCAACCAGTCCATTCTGAAGGAGATCAACCCTGGGATTTCTTTGGAAGGAATGATGCTAAAGCTGAAACTCCAGTACTTTGGCCACCTCATGCGAAGAGTTGACTCATTGAAAAAGACTCTGATGCTGGGAGGGATTGGGGGCAGGAGGAGAAGGGGACGATCGAGGAAGAGATGGCTGGATGGCATCACGGACTTGATGGACGTGAGTCTGAGTGAACTCCAGGAGTTGGTGATGGACAGGGAGGCCTGGCGTGCTGCACTTCATGGGGTCGCAAAGAGTTGGACATGACTGAGTGACTTAACTGAACTGAACTGATAGACAGAAAAAACACATGATCATCCCAATAGAAGCAGAAAAATAATCTGATTAAACACAACACCTTTTCATAATAGAAACACTAGACAAACTATGAATCAAAGGGAACTTCCATAACATGATAAAGGACGTATACAAAACCCCCAAAGCTAAAGGAATACTTAACTGTGAATAACTGGTTGCTTTCCCTCTAAGATCAGGAACAAGATAAGGGTGTATGTTCTTGTTACTTCCATTCAATATCACATTAGAAGTTCTAATTTAAGCAATTAGGCAAGAAAAATAAATAAAATTTGTCTATGTTGGAAAGGAAGAAGTAAAACTATCTCTATTCACAGGTAAAATAATCTTGTATGTGAATAATCCTAAGGAATCCACCAGAAAACTATTAATGAGTTCATCAAATTTGCAAGATACAATTTCAATATATAAAAATCAATTATTTCTACAAACCTGCAAATGAGCAATCAAAAAATGAAATTTTGAAAACTTCATTTATAATAGCATTGAAAAAGAACAAAAATGCTTAGGAACAAACTTAGTAACATAAAAAATTTATGCTCTGAATACTATAAACATTATCAAAAGAAATTAAAGAAGATATAAATTAACGGAAATCATTCCGTGATCATGAACTAGAAGACAATATTAATAAGACATCAATATTCTTCAAATTGACCTACAGATCTGTGCAATCTTTAATAGATTTTCATCTGACTTCTTTATTGAAATAGGAGAGTTGATTCTAATATTCATAATGGAATTTCCAGCGAACCAGAATAGCCAAAACAAGCTTGAAAAACAGCAGAGAAGGAAGACTCATGCTCCTCAGTTTTAAATCTTGCACAAAGTTACAGTAATCAAAACAGCGCAGAGTGGCATAAGGATAGACATATAGACGAATGGAATAGAATTCAGAGTCCAGAAATAAACACATTTGTTTATGGTCAACTGATTTGCAACAAGGATACTAAAATCATAAAATGGAAAAAATTGTCATTTCAACAAACAGTTTTGGTACAACTGGATAGCCACATGCAACAAAATAAGGTTGAATCCTTACCTAATACCACTTCCAAAAGTCAATTCAAGATGGACCTAAGACCTAAATGTAAGCATAAAAACTATAAAACTGTTAGAAGAAAACAGGGGTAGATCTACACAACCTTAGATTTGGCAACGTTTTCTTAGATATGACACCAAACTGGAGGAGTGCTCAGTCCTTTCGGACTCTTTGTGATCCCATGAACTATAGCCCACCAGGCTCTCTGTCCATGGAATTTTCCATCAAGATACTGAAGTGGGTTGCCATTTCCTACTTCAGGGAATCTTCCTGACCCAGGGATAAAACCCATGTCTCTTGTACCTCCTGCAAGGCAGATTCTTTACCACTATGCCACCTATGATACCTAAAGCACAAGCAATAAAAGAACAAACAGGTAAGCTGAATTTAATCAAAATTTGAAAAACTTTTGTGTATCAATTGAAGAAGACACATGTACCCCAGTGTTAACTGCAGCACTATTTGTAATAGCTAGGACATGGAAGCAACCTAGATATCCATCAACAGATGAATGGACAAAGAAGCTGTAGTACATGTATACAGTGGAGTACTACTCAGTCATGAAAAGGAACACATTTGAGACAGTTCTAATGAGGCAGATGAATCTACAGCCTATTATACAGACAGAAGTAAGTCAGAAATAGAAAAAAAATATCATATATAACACATGTATACGGAATCTCGGAGAAGGCAATGCCACCCCACTCCAGTACTCTTGCCTGGAAAATCCCATGGATGGAGGAGCCTGGTAAAATGCAGTCCATGGGGTTACTAAGAGTCAGGCACGACTGAGCGACTTCACTTTCACTTTTCACTCTCATGCATTGGAGAAGGAAATGGCAGCCCACTCCAGTGTTCTTGCCTGAAGAATCCCAGGGGCGGGGGAGCCTGGTGAGCTGAGGTCTATGAGGTCCCACAGAGTTGGACACGACTGAAGTGACTTAGCAGCAGTAGCAGCATGTGGAATCTAGAAAGATGGTACTGATGAACTTATTTGCACGGCAGAAATGGTGATGCAGACATGGAGAACAAACTTACAGACAAAGGCGGGGGGTGTGGAAGGAGAGGGTGAGACGACCGGAGAGCAGCATGGAAGCATATACCTACCATATGTAAAATAGATAGCCAATGGAAACTTGCTTTATGANGTGACTTAACTGAACTGAACTGATAGACAGAAAAAACACATGATCATCCCAATAGAAGCAGAAAAATAATCTGATTAAACACAACACCTTTTCATAATAGAAACACTAGACAAACTATGAATCAAAGGGAACTTCCATAACATGATAAAGGACGTATACAAAACCCCCAAAGCTAAAGGAATACTTAACTGTGAATAACTGGTTGCTTTCCCTCTAAGATCAGGAACAAGATAAGGGTGTATGTTCTTGTTACTTCCATTCAATATCACATTAGAAGTTCTAATTTAAGCAATTAGGCAAGAAAAATAAATAAAATTTGTCTATGTTGGAAAGGAAGAAGTAAAACTATCTCTATTCACAGGTAAAATAATCTTGTATGTGAATAATCCTAAGGAATCCACCAGAAAACTATTAATGAGTTCATCAAATTTGCAAGATACAATTTCAATATATAAAAATCAATTATATTTCTACAAACCTGCAAATGAGCAATCAAAAAATGAAATTTTGAAAACTTCATTTATAATAGCATTGAAAAAGAACAAAAATGCTTAGGAACAAACTTAGTAACATAAAAAATTTATGCTCTGAATACTATAAACATTATCAAAAGAAATTAAAGATATAAATTAACGGAAATCATTCCGTGATCATGAACTAGAAGACAATATTAATAAGACATCAATATTCTTCAAATTGACCTACAGATCTGTGCAATCTTTAATAGATTTTCATCTGACTTCTTTATTGAAATAGGAGAGTTGATTCTAATATTCATAATGGAATTTCCAGCGAACCAGAATAGCCAAAACAAGCTTGAAAAACAGCAGAGAAGGAAGACTCATGCTCCTCAGTTTTAAATCTTGCACAAAGTTACAGTAATCAAAACAGCGCAGAGTGGCATAAGGATAGACATATAGACGAATGGAATAGAATTCAGAGTCCAGAAATAAACACATTTGTTTATGGTCAACTGATTTGCAACAAGGATACTAAAATCATAAAATGGAAAAAATTGTCATTTCAACAAACAGTTTTGGTACAACTGGATAGCCACATGCAACAAAATAAGGTTGAATCCTTACCTAATACCACTTCCAAAAGTCAATTCAAGATGGACCTAAGACCTAAATGTAAGCATAAAAACTATAAAACTGTTAGAAGAAAACAGGGGTAGATCTACACAACCTTAGATTTGGCAACGTTTTCTTAGATATGACACCAAACTGGAGGAGTGCTCAGTCCTTTCGGACTCTTTGTGATCCCATGAACTATAGCCCACCAGGCTCTCTGTCCATGGAATTTTCCATCAAGATACTGAAGTGGGTTGCCATTTCCTACTTCAGGGAATCTTCCTGACCCAGGGATAAAACCCATGTCTCTTGTACCTCCTGCAAGGCAGATTCTTTACCACTATGCCACCTATGATACCTAAAGCACAAGCAATAAAAGAACAAACAGGTAAGCTGAATTTAATCAAAATTTGAAAAACTTTTGTGTATCAATTGAAGAAGACACATGTACCCCAGTGTTAACTGCAGCACTATTTGTAATAGCTAGGACATGGAAGCAACCTAGATATCCATCAACAGATGAATGGACAAAGAAGCTGTAGTACATGTATACAGTGGAGTACTACTCAGTCATGAAAAGGAACACATTTGAGACAGTTCTAATGAGGCAGATGAATCTACAGCCTATTATACAGACAGAAGTAAGTCAGAAATAGAAAAAAAATATCATATATAACACATGTATACGGAATCTCGGAGAAGGCAATGCCACCCCACTCCAGTACTCTTGCCTGGAAAATCCCATGGATGGAGGAGCCTGGTAAAATGCAGTCCATGGGGTTACTAAGAGTCAGGCACGACTGAGCGACTTCACTTTCACTTTTCACTCTCATGCATTGGAGAAGGAAATGGCAGCCCACTCCAGTGTTCTTGCCTGAAGAATCCCAGGGGCGGGGGAGCCTGGTGAGCTGAGGTCTATGAGGTCCCACAGAGTTGGACACGACTGAAGTGACTTAGCAGCAGTAGCAGCATGTGGAATCTAGAAAGATGGTACTGATGAACTTATTTGCACGGCAGAAATGGTGATGCAGACATGGAGAACAAACTTACAGACAAAGGCGGGGGGTGTGGAAGGAGAGGGTGAGACGACCGGAGAGCAGCATGGAAGCATATACCTACCATATGTAAAATAGATAGCCAATGGAAACTTGCTTTATGATTCAGGGAGCCCAAACTGAGGTTCTGTAACAACCTAGAGGGCTGGGAAAGGGTGGGAGGTGGGCTGGCAGTTCAAGAGGGAGGGGACACATGCACACCTATGGCAATTCATGTTGATATATGGTATAAATCACGCCAATATTGTAATGCAATCATCAATCGATTAAAAATAAGTAAATACAATTTAAAAACAACAACAACAACAAAATAAAACAATAAAACTTTTGTGCATCAAAGATTACTACTAAGAAAGTGAGAAGACATCCATAGAATAGGAGGACATTTTTTCAAACCATATATGTAATAATGGTGTAATAACCAGGATATATAAAGAGCTCCTGTAATTCAACAACCAACCAGATTAAAACATGGGCAAGGCACTTAAACATTTTTCCAAAGATGATAAGCAAATGACCAAAAAGCATATGAAAAGATGCGCACCATCATTAATAATTAGGGAATTGTTATTAAAAAAACACAAGGAGATACCATTTCACACCTACTATGTTTTTGTAACTTGGAAAATGAAGTATTGGCAAGAATGTGGAGAAATTTGAACACTTGTGCATTACTGGTGTGAATCTAAAAATGATACAGCCAGTGTGGAAACCAGTCTGGCTATTCTTAAAAAGTTAAGATACATACAATCCAGCAATTCCACTCATAGACATAGATTATAAACAATTAAAAATAGATATTCAAATATGTGTGCATATTTCATAAGGGTTATTTGCAGCACTATTCACAACACCCAAAAGACAGAAATAATCCAAGTATCTGTTATTTATATTTGGTTATAAAGAGGAATCGGAGAAGGCAATGGCACCCCACTCCAGTACTCTTGCCTGGAAAATGCCATGGATGGAGGAGCCTGGTAGGCTGCAGTCCATGGGTTCGCTAAGAGTCGGATACAACTGAGTGACTTCACTTTCACTTTTCACTTTCAGGCATTGGAGAAGGACATGGCAACCCACTCCAGTGGGGAGCCTAGTGGGCTGCCATCTATGGGGTCATACAGAGTCCGACACAACTGAAGTGACTTAGCAGCAGCATAAAGAGGAATGAAATACTGATAGATGCAACAACATGGATGAACCTTGAAAAATCATGCTAAGTTAAAGAAGTCAATCACAAAAGAGTAAATATTACATGATTCTATTTATATAAAATGTCCAGAATAGGCACCACTATAGAGACGGAAAGTGCATTAGTGCTTGCTGGGTGACAGGATAGGGTACCTTGGGGGAAGCAGGGGATGAAAGGGCGGTAAATAAAGAATTTTTTGTTACATGATAATAATATTCTAAAATTAACTGTGGTGATGGCTGCACACATCTGTGACTGTATTTAACATCATTGAACTGTATAATTTAAATTGGTTAATTATATAGTATTTGAATTGTATTTCAATAAACCTGTCTAAAAAAGGAGAGCATGAGAACTGGAAGAATATACACCAAAATGTTAATAATAGTGAGACTGTGAGCAAGTAAATATGGCCAGTAGCTCACATTAAGATTTTAAGAAAATTCCACATTCTCAGAATAATTGTTGATACCAGAGAGTGTTTAATAAATGTTGGCTGCTATTAAAAAAAAATACTTTATGCAAACATCAAAGAAAACACAACTAAAAATCACTCTAGTTACGGCCAAGATGTAGTAAAAGGGACCAAATTCACCCTCTTGCTGAAACATCTAAATAAAAAACAAAAAAAAAAAGGAAAGAAAGAAAATAAAACAAAAACATGCAAAAATAATTTTGAGGCACTAGACATGAGATTAAAAAAAGGATAGTGATCCCTAAGAAATAGGAAGCAAACAAGGTAGGTCCACAAATCGTGCCGGTTTACTGTCTTGAGTTTCCAACAATGCAGCAGGCTGGGGAAATCAAGAAGAGCAGCTAGAAATCTCAGGACAGAGGACCAGAGGAGAGAAAACTGCATGGAAGGGGAACTCTGGAGAATTTCAGGTAGTTCTCCCAAAGTGGTTGATTCCTAATCGAAACATGATCTTAATGAAATTACCCAAGGCCAGGGAAAGAGCTCCTCCCAAGGGTTAGAAGTAACAGTGCCTGGTTTTCCCACAGGTTGGTGACTAAGCTCCTGTTCCTCCCACAGTAGACCAGGCAACCTCATGATTCACAGGGCATTTGGCAGAGAACATAGACGGGTCTTACCTCAAGACTGGGTAACTGTTAGCTCTAGACTGAGTACTGCTGTGGTCAAACCCAATTAGTTTTAAAAGTAAGAATCCACAATACATAAAGAATCATGTATTCTCAAATCTCAATAAGAGAATACACAATCCAATTAAAAATGGGGGAAAAAATCTCAACAGACACTTCAACAAAGAATCTCATTGAGCTAAAAATGTTAATTTTGATCATTCCATGTGATCGTTGCTTACATTTTGGATATTGTCATCTATCTCAGAGGACAGTGTAACCTGTCTCAGTACTGTGAGTGTGGCTTTATAGTAAATTTTAATAGCTGAAAAAAAGAAGATATACAGAGGCCAAATAAGCACATGAAAAGATGTTCAACATCATATATCATTGCTGCTGCTGCTGCTGCTGCTAAGCCGCTTCAATCGTGTCCAACTCTGTGCGACCCCATAGACGGCACCCTACCAGGCTCCCCCGTCCCTGGGATTCTCCAGGCAAGAACACTGGAGTGGGTTGCCATTTCCTTCTCCAATGCATGAAAGTGAAAAGTGAAAGTGAAGTCGCTCAGTCATGTTCAACCCTCAGCGACCCCATGGACTGCAGCCTTCCAGGCTCCTTCATCCATGGGATTTAACAAGCAAGAGTACTAGAGTGGGGTGCCATTGCCTTCTCCGTCATATATCACTAGGAAAACGCAAATTAAAACCACCATATGCTACTACCTCACATCTACTAGGATGGCTAAAATGTGAGGACTGACCATACCAGTTGTTAGGGAGGATGTGGAAGAACTGGAACTCTCGTCACTACTGGTGGGGATGTAGAATGGTGCAATCACTTTGGAAAAGGGTTTTGTGGTTTCTTAATAGACATCTACCATAGAAGGTAGCCATTCCTTTCTAGATATTTACTTAGGAGAAAGTATAGGCCCATACAAAAGCATATAGGAATATTCATAGCAGCTTTATTTATTACAGATAGAAACTGAAAACAATGCAGATATCTATCAACAAGATGAATAAACTGTGATAGTTTTACAATGTAATAATAGTCAGCAATATAAAAAATTAAGCCACTGACACATACAAAAATACCAATGAATCTCAAAATAATATGCTGCGTGACAGAACTGCCAGACCAAAAAAAAAAGTGCACATACTGTATGATCTCATTATCACAAAATTCTATAAAATGCTAACTAAACTACAGCAATAGAAAGTACATCAGTGGTTGCCTGGATATGGGCAACAGAAGGACGAGGAGGAAAAAAAGAAAGGGACGACACAAAAGCCATAAGGAAATCTGTGACGATGATTTCACAGATGCATATAAATGTCAGTGCTTTTCCAACTGAACACTTTATTTGAGAAAAAAAAAGTTTATGCCACGACAAAGTTCATGATTTCCTGTTATACAAGGAAATTCATATTTTATACCATACCATACATTTTACCTCCTTTTCCTAAATGAAAAATAACTTATAAAAGGAAAATCATGGCAATTTATATAGTAAAAGAAACCTTAGAGATTATTTCATATACTTCCCTCTTTTTCAGGAAAGGAAATTGACCTTCAGAGAGGTAAATCTGCCCCAGGTCACATGACTGGTAAGGACTAGGAAAGGACTCCGGAAGCACTCTTTCCATACTCCATGGTTCTTTGAATGTTTCAAACCTTAAGAATAAAATGTCATCTGTGAACATATAGACTGTATATGTTATTACAACTGTTCCTGCAGCTCATTCTAAGTTTTCATTTGGTAGGTAAGAATATTTGTAAGTGTATAAATTTTATCTGAATTATTTGCATACTGTAACAGTATTTACTCAGTGACTTCAAGTTTTAAATGAAATATACTTTTTATATGAATGGACATATCTGTCTGGTAACAGGAAGCTTATAAAATAGAGGTTTCATGATATTTAAATTTTCTTCTTACTATAGTTTGTGGAAAAAACATAGACCATATCTTTGGACTGGTTATATAATTAGATGTTTATAGAGAGTGTACATTCAAAACAGAATCTAGGTTTATTGTCAACTGTGACAAGATGAACTAAAAATAATTTACTGCCAGTAATATGAAAACGTATCAAGATTCCAAGTAGTCTCTAAAAGCAAGGTAAGGTTGTTTGAAACAATTCTTCACTATGGAAATCCAATAACTAGGATTTTCTTTGGAACACTAGTGTAGCTGTTACTTTTCATAGGAATACGGGAGACATGTTCAGAGATCTATTTTTAAATAACAGGAAAGAGGACTCATGTTTTCTGCTATAATCAGTAAATATTACAAATTTACACTGTATTGAATTTTCCACTCCCATCTCCACCTCCTTTTGTTCTCTCATTTTTTTCCAAAAGCACAAAAGAAAAAAACAACAAAAGTAAAACAGCATAAGCATAAACCGCATAAACATCATGCCTCCTCAATGCCCCCCTTGCTTGGTGACATCTATTCTAACAGAACAGCACAGAGAAGACGCTGACTTGAAACACTGAACGCCTCCATACTCATGAGCCAATCTATGGTTAATGCGAACCCCATGGTTTTAGTGGGAAAATGTTCAATAAACATGTATATTTAGACACACTTGCAACTTCTAGGGACCTCAGAATTCATCCATAGGGTATTCCGAAACATTTCCCAAATGTGCTGTGCTAAGCAAACATTAAGAAACAAAAATCCTTTTGCTCACCCCTTAGGCGGACATTAGCACCCATTAAAAGAGAATTGAGGAGAACGGTATTAGGTAGAGGGCATCTGTAGTACTCGGTATTTACAATGAGCACGCGATGATTTCTCCTACCTAGCAGAAGTCAGCCTCAATTCCTGGTAACACTTGACTCTACGCAACATGATATAGGTTTTTTAAACGCTTTCTTGACCCAGTTTTGAAGCACTGGCTAGAGGCTGGCCACTTCTGCTTCTCGAGCAGTTAACCTCCATCATCAGCTCTCACACTCTGGGGCCGATATACACCTGCTCTAGCTGCCCCAGGGGCAAGCACCAGGCAGTCAGTAACAGCCCCCATGCCCCCGAGTCGGCTGACATTGCTCAAATTAGCCAAACCTAAATCTGTTTGCCTTGCCTCATGCATTCTTTCCCTCAGAAACCACAATAAAGGCCCTCGCCCACAGGTCTCCTCTCTCCCTCTGCCTTGTGACTGACCCTAGTTCTGTGTGCGTGTCCTGCCCAGGAAATGTGAGCCCAACAAACTAAAAAGCCCCTTCTGGCTTCTCTCCATTGATCCTTTGGCCTCACCATACCTCGTTCAAGGTAATACGGTTAAAAATGAGGGAGGGAGGGAAGGAAGAAGGAAGGTTGGAAGGGAGAAGGAAAACAGGGAGGGAAGAAGGGAGGGAAAAAGAACTTTGGCTCTTAAAAGCAACATTTTCAGTTTTGCTAACATTTAACTCAAATCAATAGTATCTGGACAGAGTATAAGCTCTTTATGGGAGATGTCTGAAATGCAGCATCCATTTACAAAATAGGATAATCGACATCTATTTACCTAATACACCTACCTAACAAGTCAGGAGTCCCTTGGACTGCAAGGAGATCCAACCAGTCCATTCTGAAGGAGATCAACCCTGGGATTTCTTTGGAAGGAATGATGCTAAAGCTGAAACTCCAGTACTTTGGCCACCTCATGTGAAGAGTTGACTCATTGGAAAAGACCCTGATGCTGGGAGGGATTGGGGGCAGGAGGAGAAGGGGACGACAGAGGATGAGATGGCTGGATGGCATCACGGACTCAACGGACATGAGTCTGAGTGAACTCCAAGAGATGGTGATGAACAGGAAGGCCCGGCGTGCTGCAATTCATGCGGTCGCAAAGAGTCGGACACGACTGAGCAACTGAACTGAACTGAACTGAACAAGTCAGGACATGTGCTTATATCCTATCACATTATGTCACATAATTCTGGAAAACATCAGTGAGGTAGAGTTACTATACTACTATACGATATTTATATTAAACATAGGATTCTGAGGCACAGATAAACATCTAAAAGTTGCATAAAGTTACAGAGATAGCAAATGAGGAAACTGGGCTTTGAACCCACGTTTCTATAAATACAGAACCTAAGTTATTAAGCACCAAGTGCTACTACCTTCAAATAGCTGCTCATTCAACAAATATTTATTGAGCACCTATTATATGGTGCTACAGACATTGTATTATATGATAGAGAAAGAGAAATCAAACTGATTCTCAGGATGCTTACTTTATAGAGACATCATGGTTATTTTATCTCTAAGAACAAGATAGCTTGATAAATACCAGATGGATTTTATCCAGGGTGCCACAAAGGTATAATCATGTACTTGACTAAGCATCACCTCAAACAGTACAAATATTTGTACTACTGCTATCCTTTGCCCTCTCCCTCCATTTACACACACACACACACACACACACACACACACACTCCTTTAAACTTTTTTTGACTAGTTCTTTCTCTACTGAAAGATGAAATCTCAAGAAAATCTCCTAGTTTTTTTTCTGACTACTCTCAAATACTAAAAAGTCCTCAGGTCACTTTTAACCAAAAGAACTTTCTCTTTCAGTATCTGAAAAATGTAATTTAGAGCAATAGTCAAACTGTGCACATCCCTCAAAGCTAAAGTGTCCCCAGCTTGAGCCCACTGCAGCCCAGGAAGCCCACAGTGAGGGTGGCCAGTGCGATTGCTGGCATCTGCTTCGCTTCCTTCCCTGGCCTTACACCACCTCCCACTCTGCTCTATGGCTCCTGAACCCCTGGGAGTGAAGGGAGGGCTGTTGTCTGGACTGAGAGTATGTTTATACTCTCCAGGTACTTCTGAGGATTTCTCAGAAATTCAGAATCCTGCATTAGAAGCCTCGCATAGAATGTCCCAGGAGAGCTGATACCTATAATTCCACTGGCCTCTTCCAAACCCCAACAACCTCAGCCCCATCTCTCTGGTGACCCACTCCACACAGACTCTTGCTGAAATCCTATCAACAGCTATCCATCACCACCGCTATCTACAGCGCCTCTGAAGACTTGCTCTCATGATGTTCCCTTCCTCTGCATGGCCTCTGAGGCAACACTACCACTCAGCCATTGGTGGAAATTCAGGTTTCCCCAAACACAGCCCAATGGCTTCTCACCCTCAGAGCCCTTAAACCTGAGGAAGATACCAATCCATTGGGTCCCCAGTTCTCCTGTCAAGCTCTGCTTTCATACTTTCATGACCACATCCTCAGTGTGTCTAGCATAGGTGCCCAGCACTTCATTCTGGAATATAGGGATGTTCAGCAAATACTATTTTGTTCCTAGCCTTTGAGGCCTCAAGTCAAACCATTTAACATTCTGTTTCAGAAACATAAAGAAGGATGCTCACCAGATTAAATAATGCATTCAGTTCAGTTCAGTTCAGTTGCTCAGTCATGTCCGACTCTTTGAGACCCCATGGACTGCAGCACGTCAGGCTTCTCTATCCATCACAAATTCCTGGAGCTTGCTCAAACTCATGTCCATCGAGTTGGTGATGCCATCTCACCATCTCATCCTCTGTCGTCCCCTTCTCCTCCTGCCTTCAATCTTTTCCAGCATCAAGGTCTTTTCTAATGAGTCAGTTCTTTGCATCAGGTGGCCAAGTACTGGAGCTTCAGCTTCAGCATCAGTCCTTTCAGTGAATATTCAGGACTTATTTCCTTTATGATTGACTGGTTGGATCTCCTTGCAGTCCAAGAGACTCTCAAAAGTCTCCTCCAACACCAAAGTTCAAAAGCATCAATCCTTTGGTACTCACTTTTCTTTATAATCCAACTCTCCACATGCATACATGATTACTGGAGAAACCACAGCTTTGACTAGATGGACTTTGTTGGCAAAGCAATGTCTCTGCTTTTTAATATGCTGTCTAGGTTGGTCATAGCTTTTCTTCCAAGGAGGAAGCATCTTTTAATTTTATGGCTGAAGNCAGGAGTTGGTGATGGACAGGGAGGCCTGGCGTGCTGTGATTCATGGGGTCACAAAGAGTCGGACACGAGTGAGCGGCGGAACTGAAATGAAAAGTTAAATAGACACTGTGATCAGCAATTCTCACAGGGAGTCTAAAATGACTCCCATGAACTATAGAGTGCATGGAATTCTCCAGGCCAGAATACTGGAATGGGTAGTTGTTCTCTTCTCCAGGGGATCTTTGCGACCCAGGAATCAAACTCTGGTCTCCTGCATGGAAGGTTGCTGTTTTACCAGCTGAGCTACCAGGGAAGCCTGAGACTTTCTACGGATTTTTACAAATATTACATCCTGGGGTGGGAGGGGGGAGAAGTGAACGAACATCTACCTACATAGGTTTACGACCTACCTCCGTAAGTTTATGAACAAAGAAAACGAACCTATATGAATAATGCAACTATGAAAGTTGACTACCACTAAATCCAATAATAATAACTGTGAACTGGGATTTAAAAACACACACACACACACACACACACACACACACACACCCCAAAAACGAGGCTCACATAGTAAATTCGCCGGCAATGCAGGAGACCCGGGTTTGATCTCTAGGTTAGGGAAGANCAGTTAGCTTAATGATTTTCATGAGCACCCACTGCATTCAGTGTATATTGACTGACGTTATTGCTAATAAGACTAAATGACCTTAAACATTTCTATACAATCAGTTACATTCCACAGAGTATTTATTATCAGTGGGATTTTGATAGCAATTCAGCTCTTATACACTAGGAGAGATTTTCTTTTGATATTTAAAGTTGGCACACAAGGGGAACACTATAAATACTTAAACATCTGTGGAGGGAGGGGGTAAATTAAAAACTCAAATATAAATCATATAATTTCTTCCAATTTTGAAGTTCTGTATTCCTATATTCTGCTTTTAACTATTTCTTTGTAGCTAAATGTGGACTTTAGATTCACCTTTGATAAATATATTTGAAGAAGATCAAAGTTTTACTGTTTCAGAAAAAAATATGAATAAAGTTACAAACTAGTAATTAATTAACTGATAATTAAGACAGCCTAATATATGGTTCGGAGAAGGCAATGGCACCCTACTCCAGTACTCTTGCTTGAAAATCCCAGGACAGAGAAGCCTGGAAGGCTGCAGTCCATGGGGTCGCTGAGGGTCGGACACGACTGAGCAACTTCACTTTCACTTTTCACTTCATGCATTGGAGAAGGAAATGGCAACCCACTCCAGTGTTCTTATCTGGAGAATCCCAGGGATGACAGAGCCTGGTGGGCTGCCGTCTATGGGGTTGCACAGAGTCGGACACGACTGAAGTGACTTAGCAGCAGCAGTAATATGTGGTTAATATTTCGAGTAAATAGACTTGGGCCTCTGGAATGCACTGAAATGAAATGAACTACTGAGCAGCCCACCACTGGAAACCCCCAGCTAAAAGGGAGGTCCTCAAGGAAGCTAGAAAGGAGATCCCTACACTGGAGAAAAGGCTGGGCTAGGTGATTCCAGTTTCATTCCAGCCATGAAACTAGTACCACAAAGTGCCATTTCTAGTCAAGATCACATGAAAATCAAGACTGTACAAAGACCTGCATGAATTCCCCTTCCTTCTGCTCAAGAGCTGACCTACAAATTCCATGGATGGAAAATCTACCAACATCAGTTCCCTCTCCAAGAGGCCTCCATGTAGAAATCTAGGCAGATCTTATCACTGCTGCATGTGGAAAGACTTCAGGTGTCCCAGCTGGTTTTCTACAACTGAGTTTTTGAGGTTAATCTGGAAAGTGGAGATGCCAGGAGTGAGGGAACCACTATCTATCCACTATCTAACCACTGAGTACAATCTCAACATGAAACACCATGAGAAAACGGCCCTGGGACGAAGATGCCAAGAGAGGTGGCCGGGGGTGCCACATAGCGTTGTTACTTTATGCACTTTAAAGATCCCCTGGAGGAGGACATGGCAACCCACTCCAGTATTCTTGCCTGGAAAATCACATGGACAGAGAAACCTGTTGAGCTACAGACCACAGGGTTGCAAAGAATCAAACATGACTGAAGCAACTGAGCACACACACACACATGGAGACTCCATATTTAAGAGGTTATCACTCGCATCAGAGACAATTTTACCATTTTGAACTACTGACATACTTTTTAACTTTATTGACTCAAAATATGGGCAATTTGCCTATTAACTATGACAGTTTTCTAAAAGATATCTAAAAGATAATCAGAATATTTTGTTAGGGTATTCCTGACAAAGAACAAATATGAATGCTAATCAAAAGGCCTTGTTGGTCAAACATATAAAATAACCTGTCTTTTTACACAAGAAATTACAGGTAAGTATCTGAAATGTGAGCAAAAATTTTTTTATTGGTATTAGTGTACAGGTTAAATTGATGCTGTATAACGCAGCCCATATCATCTGCTATTTGTTTACTGAATCAGAATATTTTTGAGTTCTTAAATCTACAAATACTTTCATGATGACACAGATCATTATGTAACAACAAATATTCATTTCCCATCAATAATACACAAAATAAATATGACTTGGGCATAAATTGCAGATTACTATATCATTACCTACTTAATACAGCAATTGATTTTTCTTAGCTATGGAAATTCTGACAGTACAAAAATTAACTGCCATTAGAATATTTCAGCCTCTTGAAACACTGATATTATTTAATGCTATATGCAATATGTGCAGGAACTAAATCTTAATCAATAATGCCCTCCAAAGCAATAAGAAATTCTTTGAAGAAACATGAAGCAATGCTGTTTACTAAAATGACCTCACTGATGTTGAACCAGTTGAAGACTTTCCTGGCTCTGACACCAATTTCTCTAACATTGAATTACCAGAAAAAGGAGGAAGATTTAACTCACCTATAAATCTCACTATTAGCCCAGCTATGATCTAAAATTGTTTCAAAAGCAATTCTTTCTTATATTGGATATGACAACGTTGTCGTTAAAGGAAACACTTATGAAAATGAAGAGTATCATGGCCTCTTTGTAGTTCCAGATATTTGCTAATTTAGTCCACAAACTAGCAACATCACTATCACCTAGAAGACCATTAGAATGGCAGAATCGCAGGCCCCACCAGACTTCCTGAACTAAAATCTGCATTTTAATATGATCTCAGATGAGCTGAATGCATACTACAGTTTGAGTATTGTTCAGATGACATATATATATATATAATTTGAAAATTATAACAAATGTGAATTCCTGCAATTTTGTAAATATTTACAACTTCAATTAACTAATGACCATAGGAAAAATATAATACTGCTGTGATGTCAGTAATTTAAATTTCTTTTTTAAAATGACTTATTTATTAAAATATTACATTCTCTCTGGTGATTGATCAGTAATGCTATACATCTATTAATGTCAGAAGCTGAGAGCAGAGTGAGTGGCGGTTGCCAGAGATTGGGGAAAAAAACAGCGAACTGCTATTCGACAGGTTTAAAGTTTTAGTGATATAAGGCAATTAAGTTCTAGAAATGTACTGTACCACATTATGCCTACTATGAACAGCACTGCACACTTAAAATTTTGTTAAGAGGGTAGATTTCATTGACCATATTTTTTAAAAAACTTATATAACAACATGTTTACTATGGGTAGATTTTTCTTCAAAAGAATTATGCACAGAAGAATAAATATCTCAAATATACACACATATATATACTTTCAGCAATAATTTACCAGACTCACATCCAAATACTTTTGTAGCTCTCAGGACATATTTAACTTTTTCAATATTAGTCATCAGTGGGAAAAATATCTTCATAATATTAAAATGCACAAACCCCTTAAAGTCTGCTGCTGCTGCTGCTGCTGCTGCGGCTAAGTCACTTCAGTCGTGTCCGACTCTGTGCAAACCCATAGACGGCAGCCCACCAGGCTCCCCCACCCCTGGGATTCTCCAGGCAAGAACACTGGAGTGGGTAGCCATTTCCTTCTTCAGTACATGAAAGTTAAAAGTGAAAGTGAAGTCGCTCAGTTGTGTCCGACCCTCAGCGACCCCATGGACTGCAGCCTACCAGGGTTCTCCGTCCATGGGATTTTCCAGGCAAGAGTACTGGAGTGGGGTGCCATCGCCTTCTCCACCTTAAGGTCTAACACATCACAAAAGAGATGCCACACAAATCTAAGAACCACTTCTATAGAAAAAGAGATACTGGAGAAAGCATTCAATTTGTCATAAGTAATTCAATTTCTAATAAAGAAAGAAGTGTATTATGAAATAAACTTTTATATCCCAGGGGCTATTTTCCAAAAGTTTGACTAATTTTATGTTTAATAATTCAATTTGCGTAATTCCTAAACAATGGCTTTATGTTTGCGAAATTTCTTATTACTGAGGAAGATGTGCTTCTTTCTAATTTGCAGCAAAGGACCAAAAGGACCAGTGACAGCCTTGGAGGAGACAGGAGACAGCACTGAAAAAGGCTTAAAGGAGCCAGCACAGAGGCTAAGTTCAGTGTCTGACTGCATACCTACCAGCTGACTGGGCCATGCATGCCTCTCCGTGCCTTCGTTTCCCCATCCGCAATGTGGAACTGATTCTGTATATAAAGCACTTAGTATCTGGCACGTAGCAAGAGATGAATAACTATTTCCAGTGTTATTATCTTTAGTGTAATTTAAAGTGTATATCATAGTTCTTAAACTTTAATAAGCATGCAATATATGATATCTGTTGTGAGTATTAGAATCATCCCATTCCAGGAAGCTGAAAGGAAATCAGAGGAGGAAATCAACGTTTGATGTGAACATGGTGTGCCACTGATACCAATTTTGAAAGGAAGGGTTTTTTCATTTGTCCCAGAGTTAAGGAATATAAATCAGAGAAAGCTATGGCACCCCACTCCAGTTCTTGCCTGGAGAATCCAGAGATGGGGGAGCCTGGTGGGCTGCCATCTATGGGGGCGCACAGTCAGACACGACTGAAGTGACTTAGCAGCAGCAGTAAGGAATATAAACACTGTAACTTTCCTCTTGAGAACTAATCTTGCCTCTGTTTTTAGAAAAATCTAATTCATTCATGATTATTCCATTCAGTAAAATGCTAAATGTTTCAGATACACTAGTGAATAACACATGATTCCTAACCTAAAGAATCTTCCATTAACAGAGGTAACTAGTAGTGTAGATAATAGCACAGTAGTTAAATAATCAATAGCTATTCCTAACCATAGCTGCTGACTTTTAATTCCAGGAACAGAGTAAACCAGTAGAAAAAGACAAGCTCCAGGGAGAATTCCAAGGGTAGGATCCACAAACTTAATTCTTTGATCCTTATCCTATGGTTGACCTTTCTCTCATATGGTAGCTTGCACCAGTGATATTGCTAAGAAAGAAAACTCAAATCTTGCTGGACACATCACATGAGAAATATATTCTGGTGTTCTATTAGGTCTAGAGGGACTATTAGGACTAATAAAGACTTGCAGAAGTTTTATCTAATGGAAACTTTGCTTCACTAATTATATTATAGTGTTAAAATAATATGTCCAACGTTCTCATTAACGGAGGCTGCACATCTCTGCAGCTACACTCCAGACTCTCCATGTCCATGTCATCACTACAGAGCCAGGGTAAAGACTCTTAGCTAATAAGCTGTCTTCACACCCTAGACAGAGTGACCTGAGGAGTTTAAGAAGATGCTCTTTAGGCTTCATTTGCCTGAACTACTGAAGCAAAGCAATTGCTGGGATATTGTGGCTACCACAACTCGTGAATAACCACATAGAGATATAGACTTGGAATTCTTCAGGGGCAGATGAACTTTGGGAAGAGAGGCAAACACCTGTTAGCACCTAGACTCCACACATCTCTGATATACTCCCAGAGAAGCATGCGGGTACCCAGAGGCTGGTATCTGCTGTGGTGGCTACTCCAGAAGTTCTTTGGCAAGCATCTCAATGCCACTTCAGTACACTGACTGCCATCCTTTGTCTGACTAAGCCTCATAAGCTTTAGTATTCAAAAATTTTTTTTTCCATTGGTCAATAACATTCTGACCTCTTCATTGGTTCTACTCCCAACGGTCATCTAAGTTGAGTGGTTCCACTCTTGTACTTTCATTTCATTCTCCTCATTTACCAATTATTTACTTTCTTTTATCTCATCTTAGGGGTCAGCATGAATGTCAAAGGCCAAAGAAGCTGACATGAAGAAGTCAGGGTCGTCACTATAGATGTGTAAGAAATGTGCTCTGCATGTGTTACAAACTCTGTATTTGGGCCCCACCCCAAAAATGAACGTGCTGATGCTCCCAGTGGGATGACACTTGGCGATGAGTCCCTTGGGAGGTAATTAGGATGGTAAAGGTCATGCAGGTGGAGCTTTCTTGATATGAGCAGTACTCTTATAAGAAGAGATATCAAAGAGTGGTAAACTGCATGTGTACAGACATTAAGAAAAAGCCATGTGAGAACACAGAGAGGAGGCAGCCTCTGAGAGCTAGGAAGAGAGGAAGAGCACCCTCATCAGAAACTGAGTGGCTGGCACCTTGCTCTTGGACTTCCCAGCTTCCATAATTGTGAGAAATAAATTTCTGTTGTTAAACCACTCCATCTATAGTATTTTGTTATAGCTAATACAGTGTGGAATAGATCCAATGCTATTGATCTGAATATCAAGGTAAATTTTTAATATTTGGAGCGGGTCAAGAGTTATTTTATTTGCTCGTATATTTATATATAAAGGCTTATGGACATATAAAATCTGAACTATTTGTATAAATCCCTGTAATTAAACTTTTATTAAAAGACTACATCAAAACAGAATTCTCTGACATTTAAAGCTGTACAGTCATCATAAAGTATAAGCATCAATATATTTCATGATACATCGAGATTAACCATATGAATCCAGTGCACAAAAAGTTCAAATGTAGCACCAATTAAACTAAATAACAGAAGAAGATATAAAGCAGAAGAAAGAACAGTTTGAGTCTGAAAAGACTATCAAAGAGCTGCAGGGCCAGATTACACAGAGAGAAGTTAGAATGTCAGCTGGATGACTATTGAGTGGAGATGGATCAACTCAAGGAGACGCTGGAAAAAACTCAGGTCCCCAACTTTGTGGCTGTGGAAGATGACATTTCCTGTGAGTTAAGGCAATGACACCCCACTCCAGTACTCTTGCCTGGAAAATCCCATGGATGGAGAAGCCTGGTGGGCTGCAGTCCATGGGGTCGCCAAGAGTGGGACATGACTTCACTTTCACTTTCACTTTTCATTTTCACGCATTGGGGAAGGAAATGGCAACCCACTCCAGTGTTCTTGCCTGGAGAATCACAGGAACAGCGGAGCCTGGTGGGCTGCCGTCTATGGGGTCGCACACAGTCGGACATGACTGAAGCGACTTAGCAGCAGTAGCAACAAGCAAAGAGAAGAGGCGAGTGAAGAAGAAGGTGTCTTCTGGGGGAGTTTTTGTGAAAAG
>SJYV01007602.1:178670-190016 GCA_006410875.1 Neotragus pygmaeus
TTTTGTTTTTATTTCCAGTATTCTGGGAGGTGGATCATAGAGGATCCTACTGTGATTTATGTCAGAGAGTGTTTTGCCTATGTTCTCCTCTAGGAGTTTTATAGTTTCTGGTCTTACATTTAGGTCTTTAATCCATTTTGAGTTTATTTTTGTGTGTGGTGTTAGAAAGTGATCTAGTTTCATTTTTTTACAAGTGGTTGACCAGTTTTCCCAGCACCACTTGTTAAAGAGATTGTCTTTACTCCATTGTATAGAAATTTTAATCATAAATTAAAGTATAAGCATCAATATATTTCATGATACATTAAGAGATTAACCATATGAATCCAGTGCACAAAAAGTTCAAATGTAGCACCAATTAAACTAAAATCAATTATTTTCAATAATTCAACAAATTTAATGAAAGTCCTTCTAGAAAGTCATGGTGCTAGGTGGTATGAGTGCAAAAGTGGCATGGAGGGTGGAGAGTACAAAATCAGGCAATGACTAAGATATGGGCTCCACCCCTAATGGGCCTAATCCACCCAAAAACTCATAAAATAGTCACTGGAATAAGCTTCTGCTTAATTAATTTGCCTGTGTCTATTATCAACATTTATATCAGTTTTAGACACATTTACTGTTGACTCCATTTTTCAAATTCCCACTCCTTTGCTGTTTATTATGACTCCAAATCCACAGTGTGAATCTATGTCCTCATTCCCAAAGTGAGCATTTTTCCAAGTTTAGAGATAGGAGTCAATTTATTCTTCAGAGTTAATACAGCCTAGTAATGTGTCTATGCAAAAAAAGAAGGGAAAAAAGGCTGAGCTAAACGTTTTCCACCTAGATACAAAACAAACCATTCAAAGGCTTACAGGCTGCATTCAAGGCTCTCCACTGGAGATAATAAGACACCATCTGCTTGTCACTCATTTACAGTTGTGTTTGGAGAAGAGTGATCAAATATCCATCCAAAGCTATTGCACTATCTGCTTTTCTATAATGCAGACTACAAACGGATACATGTTGTTTAGAAACTAAATAGGACTTTTATTAAAACAAATACATTCTTTAAAATTTATTTAATCTCTTAAAAACATCTTCTGGCAGGGAAAATGTANGGTCACAAAGAGTCGGACATGACTGAGCGACTGAACTGAACTGAACTGAATCTCCTATTGTGAAACATCTGCTTGTTTAGATTTTTCATCCCCTAAAAGTATACAGGAGAAAATAAAATTTTAAAAGGCTGTTCAGAACAATTCAAAACTAAAGTATATAACATAGACCTCTATAGGAGGCAGGGAGTACAGCTGTAAATGACTTTTTATGCTCTAGAACTACTTCCTCACATGTACAATGGGGTTCAAAAGCTATAGCAGCTCTAGGATACTAGCCTGCTAAAGTAGTTTGTTCTCATGCAGAATAATATCAAAAAATATGTAATGGGAGGTATGAAGTTCACATACTGCTAATAAAAAGGAAAAACTGAGAATCATAGCTAAGATGTTTATAAACAAATGAGATAAATTACATTAATATTATCTATAATACATATTGGTGTATTGTATGTATACATCCGATGTATACATACATCATATGGTATGTATTATCATATCATACCCTGGTGGCTGATATGGTAAAGAATCTACCTGCAATGCAGGAGATCCAGGTTCAATTACTGGGTCAGGAAGATCCCCTGAAGAAGGGGATGGCAACCCACCCTGGTATTCTTGCCTGAAGAATTCCACGGACAGAGGAGCCTGGCAGACTACAGTCCATGGGGTAGCACAGAGATGGAAATGACTGAGCAACTAACACAGACACACATAAGACATATTAAATTAAAACATTATTATTTTTTAGAAGCAGAACTTTTGCCTCTGGAAGAGCAACAGTCATCAATGGTTCCTCGGGAATGAACAACACAACCGTTGGAATGACTTCAGATAGAAGGAGGGGTCCTTTACCAGTAGGAACAAGAAAAAGCAGCAGAATGGACTGGCTCTCATCCTCTTTTCCACAAATACAACTTCAGTCAGCATCCATGGCTCAGCTCCATCACCACCTAGAAACCTACCTGGGGTCCCCAGTCATGTTCACCTGCTCCTCCATCTGCCATCTATTTTTATGATGAGGGCTTCACAAGAGCTTCCCTTCTCTCAATTTCTCTAACATATTCAGATACAAGTAGGTGGTACATAACCACTTATCACCATCACAACTACCACCACCATCTTGCCAAGTCATCGCCCCTACTTACTGGATCACTACAGTGGCTTTATGAGAGTCTCCCAAATTCCTCCTTCAGTCCTTTCTTAACACACAGCCAAAGTGATACTTTTTAAGTAGAAATTCAAATCACGTCACTACTGTTTTCAAAATCCTCCTGTGTCTTCCCATCTGAGTTAAAAATAAGGTCTTTGTAATGGCCTGCCACGCTCTACGCCATCTGGCTCCTATTCCTCCTCTGACCTCATACACTGCTGTTCTTCCCCTTGCCCTTCCACTCCAGCCCTCCCAGCCCACTTGCTATTCTTTGAAAGTACCAGCCACACTCCCACCTCAGCATCCTTTGCTGTCCCTGCTGCTGGGAATGTTCTTCCCCCAGACAGACACATGGTTCACTGACTACACCCCGCAGGTCTTTGCTCAAACCCTGCCTCAGAGAGGCCTCCCTTGTCCACCCTATCTGGCTGTAAACAGCAACCCCTTCTCCCCACCTTCTTAGCACGCCTCATGGTCCTTCCTGCTTCATTTTTTCCTCAGCACTCACCAGCAGCTATCATGTATTAGACTGGAATAGGGCTGCCAGACAAAACATGGGACACCCAGATAAATTTGAACTTCAGCTCATTCATAGGCTGTAGGGCCTCATCTGAGATATAGACTGGCCTTTACCTTCCAGTTTGATATTAAATTCACAAGTTTAATCCAAGTGGGCTGCTTGGAATTTCAGTTCTATGTAGCTTCAGCATGAAGAACAGGAGAGAAAAAGGTGAATGCTATGACTTCGCATTTAACCCAGCTCTAAATCCATTGTGTAGCCTGGTATCAAACCACTTCCGCTCACGTTAAACAACTTAGCTTTGTAAAGAGGGGATCTCAATATGAAGCATTCCCAGAGCTTCAAAAATAAGAATCTTCTAGAATTCCTATGCTGTTAACCCCAAAGTGGTTAATTCTATCCTTGCAATGTCCCTGGTTAGACTCTGAGCTCTTGAAAACAGCTCTGGAGAACAGAGGCCATGTATGATTATTCTTTAAATATCCCTAGTTCTAAAACAGTACCCAGGCACATAGCAAATACTAGATAAATGTTTATTAAAATAGCATATAATGTTTTAGATTAATTAGTGTCACATTTTATACAATTATTTTAATCAATTTATCTTTTGAATGCATCATAGGAAATGTGTATATTAAGAAATATTGGCATTCATGGAGGGCTTCCAGGTTATTATTAATACACCTCGGATTTATATGGTGTCTCACTTTCCAAATATATTATCTTATTTGACTTGGTTTTTTTATTTCTTAAATGCAACAACATAACATGCAAATAAGAATTTTTAACAAAATTTAAATATTAAATACAGCATTCCAAACGTAGCATATTCCTGTTTCAAATACATCTGTTTTAGTTACTCAAGGAAGATTTGAATGTCAACAACAACAAAAAAACCCAATACTAAATAGCAGGCAAAAATCAATATCTTAAAAATATACAAAGGGTATCACTCTTCTCTCTTTGGAGGTAGGAGCACAGCATGCTGGCAGATGGTGGGACTATGCCCTGAGAGGCTGAANGTTACTTAAGGAAGATTTGAATGTCAACAACAACAAAAAAACCCAATACTAAATATCAGGCAAAAATCAATAGCTTAAAAATATACAAAGGGTATCACTCTTCTCTCTTTGGAGGTAGGAGCACAGCATGCTGGCAGATGGTGGGACTATGCCCTGAGAGGCTGAAGCAGGGTGGGCAGAGAGAAGGAGAGGCAATCATTTGCCCTCCTAGGAGCCTAAAGAAAGGTTGAAGACTGTCTTGATGACTGTGGCTTTGTAGTAGAGCCTGAAGTCAGGCAAGTTGATTCCTCCAGTTCCATTCTTCTTTCTCAAGGTTGCTTTGGCTATTCGAGGTTTTTTGTATTTCCATACAAATCTTGAAATTATTTGTTCTAGTTCTGTGAAAAATACCGTAGGTAGCTTGATAGGGATTGCATTGAATCTGTATATTGCTTTGGGTAGTATANTTCTCTATCTGACTTATTTCACTCAGCACAGTTTCCTCTAGGTCTACTCACGCTGTCACAAGTGCCAAGACTTTGTTCTTTGTTATACAGTTAGTCGCACAGTCATGTTTGACTCTTTGTGATCCATGGACTGTAGCCCGCCAGGCTCCTCTGTCCTTGAAATTCTCCAGGCAAGAGAACTGGAGTGGGCTGCCATTTCCTTCTCCAATTCTTTGTTATGGATGAATAATATTCCATCCTCTATACATATATACATACACACACACACACACACACACACACACACATATATATATATATATATATACACACACACCATATTTTCTTTATCCATTCATTCTTAGATTGTCTTAGCTATTGTGAATAATGCTGCAATGAGTAGCTCTACTGCAGTAATAATTTCACGATATATATACATTTCAAATTACTATGCTGCACATCTTTTTTGTTGTTGTGTCCAATTCTCTGTGACCCCATAGACTGCAGCCTACCAGGTTCTTCTGT
The DNA here is from genome assembly GCA_006410875.1 of Neotragus pygmaeus. Lineage (NCBI taxonomy): Eukaryota > Metazoa > Chordata > Mammalia > Artiodactyla > Bovidae > Neotragus > Neotragus pygmaeus. The sequence goes on from SJYV01007602.1 coordinate 183,413, forward strand.
TCATGCAGTTTCCCAGGCAAGAATACTGGAGTGGATTGCCATTTCCTTCTCCAGGGGATCTTCTTGACCCAGAGATCAAACCCGTATTTCCTACATTGGCAGGTGGATTCTTCACCACCGAGCGACCAGGACTTCCCATCTTAAAGTTATACAACATTATAAGTCAATTACATCTCAGTAAAACTAAAAACAATTCTAAACACAGAACTTCCCCTCCCCTGATCTGGTTATTGTGAAAGTGTGAGATAGATGCTCTCACAGGGGAAGGACACCTATGTCACAACCACACATGGACTGAGGGAGCAGTAGTGTGATGAATTCAAGCTCACAATGCGCTGAGAGCTGGAACTGATTAAGATGTCATCACAGGAAAACAATACTGGGGAAATAGGATAGGACATCCTATAATGTTTACACTGTAAAATATAAATCACCATATAATTTGTTCTAGATAGTCCAAAGCAAAATCTCGATCAAAACTGAAAAAGGAAGAAAGAAAACCTACTGCTACAAATTCATGCATTCTGTGTCCCTCCTCTACTACATTTTCATTCTTGCAGTGTTGCTACCCAAGAATCTTGTATCTTGTAAGTCCTTCAGAAAAAACAAAGCAGTGCAGTTGGGGAGAAAAAGTGTCCACGCTGCCCCACCCTATGGGGGCAGTCACGTGCATAAAGCCAGACCTGATCTCCCAGCTATGCTCCTCGGAGAAGGTGAGGCCTGTGTTCTCCCTTCTGTTTCAGGCCAAGAGGTTAGGTTCACCCACATTGGGTAAGATGTTTTTACTAAAGACCTCAGATACTTTAGACTAAATTTCATTTAGATATGGAGCAAAGAGAAACCACTTTAAAGACCTCGGCAGCAACTGCCTGCATAGAATGGGCCATACTCTGGACACACTCCAGACCCTCTAACATGATGCTCCTTCTCCTGGATCCAATGGCTTCTCTGAGACTTATTGCACTTGTTTAAAATCAACCCTCAAGTTCTAGGACATTTAGGGAAATATTAGACACCAACCTACAATAAATCATTAGAAAACATCACTGGGTTGTGTGAAAGAAAATAAGGCTTTAAGATAAAGAGGCATGAACTATGTGCCAAATCTTAAAGAATTTGTTTTGCATTCTGAGAATTTTTATATATAAATTATATTTAAAATATCCCTTAAAATTAAATAACCATGTCTATTGGTAAAAAAAAGAAAAATCATTCTAGTACATTGGAAATCCCAATACTCTGACATCAGCAGAATTTTTTCAGTTCAAAGAAAACAGAATACACTCTGCAAGTATAATTATGATGCATGAACCAATGGGCTCAAATATTGTCTTAATGGTTTTGCTTTAAAATGAAATTTTTGACTGACATACTTGAACTTTGGTTTATTACTAGCAATTGCTTAGTCAATATGATGACATTCCTTACTCTCAAGTCACCAATTTCAAGGAGACAAATTTCTTTTAATTTAAGATTGATAATCTTAAATTTTTCCTTATAAAAACTGAAATTTTTAGTTGACCACAATTTGAGTATTTATTATGTCTATATTAACAATATACTGTATAGGATATACAGATGGAATTCTTTTTCTCAGAGATTTTATAATCTAGATATGCAGGCAAATAATATATGAGAATAACAGGTACAAATCTGGAGTGTCCATAAAGAGGTCCAGAGAGTTAGGAAGTAAGAATAATACCCGTGTTTAGAAGCATGAAGAGAAGTGTTATGGAGGAAATGGACTTAGAGCTGTGAAAGAGGAAACCATAAAGGGACCGACAAAAGCAGCAGCACTTGCTTCCTGGGATGCAGAGGTGATGCAAGAAGAAGGGAAAGACCAATGACTCTCCTCTCCACCAAAGGCTAGCTTTTAAGTTACTCGCGGTCGTATATAACTCCAAAACGCACTGACTTTAAATAATCAGATGTTAATCCAATTTTTCACATAAAGACTTTCCATTTTGATATCCCCTTTAAGATATTCCACATAGCTTCTGTCTTTGCCAATATCCATATTTCTGTTCATTCTGATGACTAGAACTAATCATTCTCAAGAGTTCCCTGACTGCAGGGTCCTATAATCACATGCTCTGCCTAAAGAATTCCCTGGGTGATGTTTTGGTCTCCACCTTTTTTAATCTTTTACAGCCTGTTTTACTATCAGATCCATACTGAGCAAGCCCCACCGTGTCTCTGTTAAATATACAAAAATGGCAGAAAACTGGAGATATCAACAAAATATCCAAAGGAGAAGCTGCGGATTTTTCTTGCAAATATAAATGAAGATTCAATTTAAGATGTAAAAAATACTAAGCCCCAAGGCTATTACTGTGGGAATTACAAACAATTATGTTGGATCTAAATTTCCATGAAATTGCAGTCTACTAATTGCAACCTTTTTGCCAAACAGAAGTCTGAAATAGAGGACACTTGTTCTTTCTGATGGCTGCTTTTCTTGTAGTCTTCCTACTCACCTCCACTTTCCTGTTGCTCTTTAAGGACATAATCCTTTCCCCTTCCTAGATCGAATTCACTCTCACCTTTCAATTTACTCATATTCATTCTCTCTCATCAAACAGAAAGGAGAGTCTAGATATTATTTCATAATAATATTAATATCTTAGGGACTTAATATGCTCTCCTCAGTGAATATGTCCATTTTGAAAGAGTATCACAGTAAAAGGGAAATATTTTGCCCAAGAGAACGAGGTTGCCATAAAATGAACTAAAGTCATGTGAGAGAGGAAAGTGTTTTTTCAGAGGGAAAGTTGTTTGGGTAGTTTTCTAGGATGAAGGCAGGAGCTACCTTGCCAACACTCTGCTTGCTTACATTTAAGCAGTGAGCTGGTCTACTTCTCCTAATGAATGAGTGATAGTAGTAATAATAATAAAGATAATAGCTAATGTTTTGATGTCTATTAATTTTAAGCTAATATTCATGAAACACTAACCTAAGCATTTTGCATGTACTGTCACATAATCCCCATTATTATCCCGTTTAAAAATGAAGAGGTTGAAGCACAGTGAGGTTAAGGAAGCACCTATATTGCTGGGACGCAAATCTTGAAAGTACAAACAACTAGATGGTGACGGCTAAGAATTAGCAGCCACAAACCCATGTGGAAGAGTAAGCAGCCATGGGCACATGTGGCTCCCAGCACCAGGACTCTGCCTGATTGTATCTTGGCCAAGGACATCACAAGGTACCCTGCTCTTCTGTTCAACCTCTCCTCCCACCAGCATCTGTCTTCACACTTCTCAGTGCTCCAGTTGCCCCATGCTCAACACCACTACATTTTGCCCTTTCTTCCCCTGGCTTCCTTTTCCCTCCTCTGCATCAGCTCTGCTCCTCAAAAAGGAACCAAACTAAAGTATCAGTGTTTCCATCCTGTGAGTTTCCAGATGAAAGCTGGTTAATCTATTTAACATTTATCGGTGCTCTTACTGCAACCAGTTTAAACATTTATACTGAAACATAACTGTGTTCTATTTCATGAATGTTCAAAATGCGAGTGCTTATGAAAAAGTGTAAACAGAGCTTTCAAAAAGCAATTTGTTTTGGGATCCAGATTCACAGAATTTTAAAGCTAGAAAGGATGTTTGTGGTCACCTAGGACAGCCTCCCCACCACAAGCCCAGGCGGCCATCATGACCTGGCCAAGGTTACACAGCCAGCCTGCTTCAGCAATAGAATCCACTCTTCCTAACTTCCCATCTGACTTACTCAACAAAAAATTTAACAGGTACATTTTTATATCTCGGGTACTGAGGACTCAAAAGGATCATAAATCTTGTGCTCTTTCTACTCTATGTTTCTTACTTAGAGTCAAGTTGTAAATGTTGTTAGAGTGAGGCCATCCTTAGCTGCTAAAAGAAACAGTGATGTCTCCAAAGTCACAGCAAGACAGCTATTGAGAAGAGCGATGTTTCTCTTTAAGATAAAATAGAGTTAGATTATAATATGAACTGTTGGAGCTAGTATGGACTTTATGAAACATTTATTCACATGTTCATAATATAATCCAAACCCCCTATTTTACCAGTGAAATAAATAGAGTCAGTGAGACCACCTGATTCTAAGCTCTTTCCACCATACCTACACCATCTACCCTCTGGTTGGAAGCAAAAAAAATTTTTTTCAGAAAGAAAGAGCTGAAATTTCAAAATGCCATTTTCCCAATCACTGAGACTTCTTCGCAGATCCCATCAAGGGAAGAAAGATGAATCAGAAGTGAGATAGAAGCATGAGGGCACTATGTATCTTTCTCCTTCAATAACAACTGTTTAAATGCTGGCTGAGAGGGAAGAGAAATGAAAAGAGAACCAGTATTAACAAACTACTGCCTGAACAAATGGCAGGCATGACATATTCTAGATGATTTTCTCTGGCAACCAGAAGACATCCCATGAGTGGATGTTGCTGCCAAGTGATGGAAAACCCAACACAACCCTGACTCGAGGATAAAGATTCAAGACGGAGATAAGCCTTTCCACCAGCCTTGCTCAATGCCAACACCTAAGGATAATAATGCTGCAAAGACTATTTTTTTTAGTGAATAAAAACATGCAGCATGTCCAGCTCTCTTTCTGCCTTCTTTTCCAAACAGGCAGCAAATCATGAATTTTGACACTGTTTTCTATAAAGCATTATCACAGATTCTTGTCTCCTCCTTGAAAACCAACTATTCCTTATTATTAACTGGTATTTGGGGACTGAATTTCAATCAGCGTGGACTGTATGGCACTGACACAGATGTGACAGAGATGCTCTATTTTAGCGGAAATAGGGCTGTTGCCGACAGGTTAAAGCCATTTTACACCCATTGCTCAGGCTTTGTGTGATGCAGGAAAGCCTAAATGAAAACATGAACAATGTTTTTTAATATATCAAAGGCTGACAGCCTTAAGCTATTTTTTTCCCTGCTCAAACGAAAGCAAAATAGGGGTAAGCATTCTACGCAATTCAAAATTCATTTCAAGACAAGTACCAACACTAAATTGTGAATACTTTAAATATTAACAACAAGCACATAAGATATTACATCTTTATGTCCACATAAGTAGTAAATACAGGATTAAAAAAAAAAAGGCCCCTTCCATACTAAAAATGTTCCCCAAAATAATTCAGAACATTTATATACAAATTTATATATACCAGGCATCCTATATATTGACTTCACAAATCCCCATAATTCTTTGAGGTAGATATTGATTTGAATCATGTGAAATTTCCATTTTTGTGGGTTACAAAGGTTAAGGATTGGAAAACTCATAGAAGTCAGTATATACGATCCCCTGGAGAAGGGAATGGCAACCCACTACAGTATTCTTGCTCAAAAAATAATCCCATGGACAGAAGACAGGCCACAATCCATGGAATCACAAAAGTCGGATACAACTCTGTGACTAGGCATGCAGAGAAATTAAATAACTTGAAATTTATACAGCAAATGCATGTAGAGTTGGGATTTCGACCCATACTCTTATACCATTCCAACACACGTCCCTTTGTTGTAAGTAACTGTATTAAACTGGAAGGATCTCATAGCTCTCCAAATTCTCAAACTGTTATCCTCTCCCCAACTCAAGTCAAAATACCTGAATGATTTGAGTGTCTTGTCTTCAAGTTAAGGATTCTATTAAAATCCTTACTTCTCTAAATATTCATTTCCCTTCTTTTATTAGCTTCATTATGACCACGGTCATTGTAATTTTTAAACCAAAATATGGAACATGTAATCAGAGTGAAATACAGGTATTTCTGAGGAAAAGTACATGAAATAATATGATGATCCCATTCTAAGAAATTTTGGAAGTATGCTCACCATAAACACATCATTTGCACACTTTAGTGTAATTGTTTTGAGATGGTTGTCACATTCTACTTGCGGCTCCCTGAGGGCAGGTTCCATGTTTTACTGTTATTCATGGAACACTTGAAATTTTGTATGACATAAAACACAAAAGCAGTACTAGTGATGGGCAGAGGTGATCAGAAGTACCATGGCTGGGAGGGTGCTAGAAAGTCAAGACATTCTCCTTTCTTTCAAAATCTGAGTTTTGAGCATTCATAGGGCAACTATTTATCAAGTACATCTTATGTACGAGGTATTTTCTTAGGTCCTGTAAATGTGGGAGGCTCCAAAGAAAAGGGAAAAAATAAATCAGGCCTTGAAAGTAAAACAAGCAGAGAGAATAGCAGGGGTCCAGGGTTTTCAAATTCCAGCATGGATCAAAATCATCTGGAGGGCTTGTTAAAACACAGAATGCTGGATCTACCCCAGAGTTTTGGATTCAGTAGATACAAGGTGAGGTCCAAGAATTTGCAAATTTCAGTTCAGTTCAGTCAATCAGTTGTGTCTGACTCTTTGCGACCCCATGAATCGCAGCACACCAGGCCTCCCTGTCCATCACCAACTCCCAGAGTTCACTCAAACTCACGTCCATCAAGTTGGTGATGCCATCCAGCCATCTCATCCTCTTGTCATCCCCTTTTCCTTCTGCCCCCAATCCCTCCCAGCGTCGAAGTCTTTTCCAATGAGTCAACTCTTCACATAAGGTGGCCAAAGTACTGGAGTTTCAGCTTTAGCATCATTCCTTC
>SJYV01007602.1:190116-219366 GCA_006410875.1 Neotragus pygmaeus
TTCTGAATTAACATTTGAAAGATGTCTGTATAGCAAACAGCCTTGGAAGATAATGTCCCCTATGGCGGGGCGGCGGGGTGGGGGGGCGGAGATAGGTTTGCTAACAGTCTTGGAAGATAGAAACAGTATTAATATCATCCTTTAGAGCAAAGGGAAGGTAGCTTGTTTTCCATTATAAAAGATTCCAGTTCCCTAAGCTCTGGATCCTTGCCTGTAACAGTGCTCACTTGAATTGTTTAGGTGCTACATGGATTTCTTCACATTACCTTGCAGGAAATGGGACTGACAGAAATGCTCATACTCTAGTTAATTTTGGTGTGAGAAATAAGACACTCCTTGAAAACTGAGGTTAGCTAACTTGTTAGCTTGCAAGTAGGGTAAAACCATAGATTTTTCTGAGTTTCTGAATATACCCAGGGATCCAAGCATCTCAGAATATCCCAGGAAGAACATCATAAATGACACGACATCAAGGAAGACAACACTCAAAACTGCTTAAAAACGGTAATAAAGATAATATATTGGATGCAGCCATAGAAAAAAGAACACATTATATTTGTTTGTTTTTTAGTCATTAATTTGTATCAGACTCTGCGACCTCATGGACAGCAGCACCTCAGGTTTCCCTGTCCTTTACCATCTCCCAGAGTTTGCTTGAATTCATGTCCACCGAGTCAGTGATGCTATCTAACCATCTGATCCTCTGCTACCCTCTTCTCCTTTCATCTTCAATCTTTCCCAGCATCAGGGTCTTTACCAGTGAGTCGGCTCTTTGCATCAGGTGGCCAAAGTATTGGAGCTTCAGCTTCAGCATCAGTCCTTCCAATGAATATTCAAGGTTGATCTCCTTTAGGATTAACTGGTTTGATCTTCTTGCTGCCCAAGGGACTCTCAATAGTCTTCTCCAAGAGCACAACTCAAAAGCATCAATTCTTTGGCACTCAGCCTTCTTTGTGGTCCAACTCTCACAACCATACATGACTACTGGAAAAACCATAGCTCTGACTATATATGGAGGAATAAAGGTAAGAGGGACTAAATATTTTCCATAAGAAGCTGTACAAACCAGAAGATAATAGAATAACATCTTTAAAGCGCTAGAAGGGGGGAAAAAAACTCTCAACCTAGAGCTCTAGCCCCAGGAAAAAATATCTTTTAAAAATAAATACTTACTTCCAACAAAAGTTGATGAACTCCACTGTCAACAGAAATGTCAACATGTGAAAGCTAACTGTGCTAATATAAAATATATATTGTATAGCCTAGATCAATCATAATAAAAATAAAACAAAGAAGCATATATGATAATGATAAAGAAAAGGGGAATCAGAAATATTCGATTCAAATGAGGGTAGGAAGAGAGGCTAAAAAGAACCAAAAATGATAGGACAAAACTTGTTTTTAATCACAAATTGGTTGATATATACCCATTAGATGAATCATTATAATAAATTAAATGGTTTAAATAATCAAAAGGCAGAGGCTGGATAAAAATAGTAGAAGCTTATTTTACTTTTAAGAAATCTACTTTAAATATAAAAATATAGATAAAGAAAAATATATTAAAAAGATATACCAAGAAACCACTGACATGGTTACATCAATGTCAGATAAAGTAGCTTTCAACACAAGAAATACTCCCATGAACAAATATATGGCAATAAATTTGACAACCTGTGGAGGAGCTGGAAGAGTTAAATTCCTAGAAACATACAACCTACCAATATTGAATCATGAATAGAAGAGCTACTGCAAAAAATAATCAACAGAAATTTCAATTAGGGTAGGGAGAGCCAAAGAGAGAGCTTTGGGGCCCTGAGATGATATCAAAGCCCAAGAAGAAGAAAGACTCTTTTCCTGGCAAGGATTCAGCCAATGAAAGGCCAGGGATTCTTTGTTACTATATGTATGCCAAGCTGCTTCAGTCATGTCGGACTATTTGCGACCCCATAGGCTATAGCCTGCCAGGCCCCCATGTCCATAGGATTCTCCAGGCAAGAATACTGTAGTGGGTTGCCACTGCCTTCTCAAGGAGATCTTCCCAATCCAGGGATCAAACCCACATCTCTTGCACTTCTTTCACTGGCAGGCACGTTCTTTACTGATAGTGCCACTTGGGAAGCCTGTGCTTACTAAGGCCCTCCCAAATTCCTTTTCCTCCCTATATAAGTGTTTTCCTTCCCTTGGCATGTGGGAACTTACACATGGCTCACCACAGTTGCAGACCCTGAATTACAATTCTCTACTGATCCCAAATAAACCCATCTTTGCTGGAAAAATGCCTGGCAAACTATTTATTTTAGGTCAACATTCTGGTGGCCCATGCAAGGGCCAGAGCAGCTGCTGGGGAACCTCACCAAGCAATTCCTAGGGCTTTTCCAAAATCTGTTTACAAACAAAACTCGGGCCTGTATACAAAAACCTGATAATCTTCTCATGATTATTACAATCAACTTCGGAAGGTTTTTCAAGAAAAGCCTGGTCTTCCTTCAGATGATAATTTCACCTGAGGAGATTCTAACTCAGTGTTTATTAATGTGCTGAATTGGGAACTTTCACTTCTAACAAAAAGGACCAGGATATACTGGTAAACTATGTCCATTTCAGATTTAGTCAGTCTGGCAAACCAACTCTCTCATACTCCAGATGAGTCACCTGGAAATAAGCCTGCCACAATTCTTAGTCTCCAACTCTGGAACATGAAATGAAAACCCCTCAATGAAACCAAAACCACTTGCTTTCTGCCATTATTGTAAAGAGCCAGGGCGTTGAGAAATGAATTGTTACAAATTTAAGCATGTTTAGGTGCCTTGAGACTCTAACCAGACTCTCCAACATTTTAATTCTCAATGTTGTGGCTCTGAGGACCAACAAGGGCTCTTCCCAATCCTCCTCTTTCACTGGTTCGCAGAAACACTGCTCCAAATTGGGGCTGAACCTCTTCTAGTCCAAACTGACAGTGGAGCCATCCTCTTAGTGCTCAACCCCACTACCATAGAACAGTTCCTGCCTCAGAGTACTAAAGCGGTTCAGATAGTAGGGCTGTCTAATGAACTTCAAGAAGTCCTGTCTCCAAGCCTATTCTCTCTTACTTAGGTCCTTTGAGAGAGATACACACTCTTTTCTCCTTAGTTCACCCATCTCTATTCATTTATCAGGTCAAGACTTCAAAGAGAATGATCATGCCAGAATTTCTTTCTCCCAAAAGAGGGAAATAATTCTAGAAATTGAAAGCGGTCATCAAAGTAGTCCACCAGGTGAATTAAATGACCATGTGACATCTTTCATTTGTTTCACATCTGAACAAATAAATTTCTACTAGAGTGAATTCTGGAAACACTGATCATTTATTTCTACTGAATCAGCTATCACTTTTCTTACAGGCAAAATCTCCAACTTACACTGGCAAATTTCACAGCACACCTCTTATCAAAATTCAGGTAGATCCCTTAAGAACTCCTCCCAGAATTAATAAATGCCCTATAAGCCCTTCAAGACATAAGTCCCATAATAGTTTATAAGGCTCAAGGCCTCATCATCCCTTGTACTAACCTCTGTAACACTCATTTTATCACTTAGAAAACCTAAGGGGCAAGAGTGGAGGTTTGTCTAGGACCTCCTAGCAATAAATAACACTGTTATCCTTTGACACTATGTGGTACCTAACACTCATCCACTATTAGCATCCATTCCCACTGAGAGAAAATTCTTGACTGTAACTGATTTATGCCTTAATGGGGAAAAGTTACCAAAGAAAAACTGCAGTTTCAAACCCAGGTTTGATACTTAGGGCATCTGATATGAGAACAATGCCACACCTAGATCAGATAGACTTCCTAGTGTCCTAAGTTTCCAAAAGTGTCACACTGAGGACCAACTTGACGGTTCCTCAAGCTAGCTGGTTATCACCGAAGCTGGATTCTAAATTTCTCTCTATGGCCAAATCTCTATAAGTTTTACTCAGCAATAACAACCCCATCCCCATTTTATGGGAAGAACTGGAAGATACAGTCTTTAAGACCTTAAAGCAGAGTTTGAAGGAACCCACCTGTCCTTGGGCATCCCAATTATTGGAGTCCCTTTTTCCTTTTTGTATATGAAAAGGCAATGAATGCCCTTGGGTCACTCACCCAGAAACAGAGGGACCACCATCAGCCCACTGGGTATCGTAGTCAGCAATGGACTCTATGGCACTGGGACATCCCTTTTCCTTATTGCCACTATAGCCAATGCCCTTTTGATTAAAGCCACTAAAAAAGTCACTGTGGGATCCCCTTTCAGCATTTTCGTACCTCATGCTATAGAAGCCCTCCTGAATTGTCACCACACTCAACACTTCTCAGTCAGCTGCTTCACCCTCTGTTAACTGATCCTCACATTTATGTTGTAATAATCTTAACCTGGCTACTCTTCCCAGATGACACGTGGTAAAGAAGCTGCCTGCTAATGCAGGGGACATAAGAGAAATGGGTTCGATCACTGAGTCAGGAAGATTCCCCTGGAATAGGAAATAGCAACCCACTCCAGTGTTCTTGCCTGGAAAAGCGCATGGACAGAGAAACCTGGTGGGCTACAGTCCGCGGGATCACAAAGACTTGGACGCGACTGAGCTACTGAGCACACCTACCCTCTCCCTTCTGTCACCAACAAAATACCTCAGTACTGCTTAAAGCCGATGGTTCACCTTCTGACATCTGTCATCGTGGAGATCTACAGGAAATTCTACTGTGTAACATTGTCTTCATTTTTCACTCTGGTTCTTCTTTAAAAACTGACGTAAATATTGGGCTAGGTATGCTATCACAGCTCCTTTATCTGGCTGAGTCAGCATCTTTACCGATGGCTACTTTGGCCCAACAGTCTGTATTATACACCCTTTCAAGGGCCTGCACTTTGGCCAAGAATAAGATTTCCAATATTAATACTGATAGTAGATGTGCTTTTGAATAGCTCATGATTTTGAAATGTTGTGGAAATAATGTGGCTTCCTTACTTCCACTGGAAACACAATTAGAAATGGCCCCTGTGCTTGGAAATTATTGAACACAATACTTTCACCTGCCACTTTTATTATTAAAATTCCAGGGCATTCTAATCTTGACTCCATGGAAGCTAAGGTAAACCACCTTGCTGACATTTCTGTAAGAATTACTGACCTGAAAGTAACCAACAGAAGCCAAACTTCTGTCACAGTCCAAAGGAATATTTCCCAAAATGATAATTTAGAAAATTTAGCCTAATAACTGGCCTCAGAAAAGGAAAAACAAAATGGGAATTTCAACAATTTTTTTTATAAAAGGGAAAAACTCTGGTTTGGGCTAAATAACAACCCAGTCCTACAAGAAACTCTGAAATTCCCACTCCTCATTACTATCCATGCACTAAATCATTGATCTACTGACAAAATTAGAGGCTTCATGAACCAATATTGGTAAGAAAATATTAACAAGGCCACAGAAAATCCCTACCTCATTCATCCCACTTGTTCAGGGAAGCCTGTTTGTACTGCTCTCAAATTTTTTTCTCCAATATTTGCATATTTTAGTATTTTTTAAACTTTCTATTTTGTACTGGAGTATTGGAGAAGGAAATGGCAACCCACTCCAGTGTTCTTGCCTGGAGAATCCCAGGAAGGGGGAGCCTGGTGGGCTGCCATCTATGGGGTTGCACAGAGTCGGACACGACTGAAGCGACTGAGCAGCAGCAGCAGCATAGCTGATTGACAATGTTGTGGTAGGTTCAGGTGCACAGCAAAGTGACTCAGCCATGTGAACTGTGGCCTGCCAGGCTCATCTGTCTATGGAATTCTCTAGGCAAGAATACCCTTCTCCAGGGGATCTTCCTGATCCAGGGATTGAACCCAGATCTCCTGCATTGCAGGTGGATTCTTTATCATCTGAGCCACAGGGAAGCCCATACATGTACCCACTATCTGCTAAACTCTCCTTCCATCCACACTGCCACATGGCATACAGCAGAGTTCCCTGAGCTATACGGTAGGTCCTGTTGGTTGGTTAGCTCCCAGACATTTTATACTGCCTCACAGACAATTCAAAGTCTGGCAAATGCATTTCATACAACTCTCTCCATCTAATGGATAAAAATATGTTTTAATCATGGTCTGTGTGTTTTTCCACCAGACTGAAGTTTTCTTTTCAGATAGGCTACTGTTTCCTCTGTGGCTAAAGTCTTTTGGAAAAGAAAATCCCTAACCAGGGAACTTCTTTCCATCTTCATAATCATGTAGGAACCCATCTTATTGGCCAAGTGCTTCAAAAGTCTGCTTTTGGCCAAGTGTTACAACACTTTAACTCTTACCATCTTCAATCCTCTGATTTAACTGAACACACTAATAGCATTATGAAGACTCAAATGGAAAAATCTGTAGATGTACTCCCAATATCTTGGCCAAAAGCAACACCATTGATTCTTCTAATTCCCAAATACACCCTCTTTTGGAATCCATAAACTCTCACCCTTTGAGATGGTCACAGGATGCCCAACACACTTGTTCTTGCTTCTTTTGACTCACAGCTAATAAAAGGAGAGATACTCCAATATTTAAAACTTTGAATTGCCTCTACTGAAAATAAGCATATTTTCACAGTGCACCCTCAGGAGAGAAAGACCTTAAAGCATCACATCCTGCAAACTACAGACTTCATCTATTGGAAAAACACCTCCAGAAGAACTCACTTCAAACTCACTAGAAAGGACCCTATCAAGAATTGCTAACCAAACCTTGCGCCATCAAAAATTCCAAGGAACAGACTCCTGGATTAACACGACATACTCAGAGAAAGCTCTGAAGCCTGACTAGACCTGCATATCATTTGGTAACCCAAAGTAAAGCTTTCCTGGAGTTGAAGCAGGCAACATCTGATGAGACAGCTTTCTCAAGGTTCCCAGATCATGTCTGTAGGAAGTTTACTACCAAAACTTTGATGATGTCAAAACACTTTAGATGCTCTCCAATTCAATGATAACACATGAACTTTAAATAAGAAGTGTCTGAGAGCTCTCCCTCCTTCTGACTCTCCTTGTTACTTGAATGTAACATTTGTTTCCAATCTGTGTACTTTCCTTCTGACATGAGACACTATGCCCAAGAAAGGTCCTTCCTGACCCTGAGGGAAGCAAGGCAGCTAAAACTAGAACTGACTCGACCAGCAATGCTTTTAGAGAAAGAGCTTGATCAAGAGGGGAAAATACACAAAGTTAATTGAAAGGAAGAGCTGGGAGACCTGAATGGAGATCTCTGTACCCTATGACTATAGCAGAGCCCAACAGGAAGATGAAAGACTTCTTTCCTGGCAAGGACTCAGACAATAAAGAGCCATAGATTCTGCTTCCTGCAGTTCTTCTAGCTTCCTTTTGTCCCTTATAAAAGAGTTCCCCTTCTCTTGCTGTGGACTGACCTTCAAAGTGGCTTACCAAAGTTACAAACCTCTAATTGCAATTCTCTATTGGATCCTGAAAAAAATTTTCTGGAGAAATAATTGGCAATCTATTTGCTTCAGGTCAACACTACTAAGGAGATTGAATTCGTAAACAGAAACTTTCCAAAAAAAACAAAAATCTAGGACCAGATGGCTTCACAGGAAAAGTTTACCAAGCATCTTTTAAAAACTAACATCAATCCTCCTCAGACTTTTCCCAAAAATAATACATGAAGAGGAAACACTTCCACCACATTCCATGAGACCAGAATTACCCTGATACCAAAACCAGACAGGGACACCATAAGAAAATAAAAGTACAGGCCAATATCCCCAATGAACATAGATTCAAAAATCCTCAAAAAATATTAGCAAACCAAATTCAACAATACACTAAAAGGATCATACATCATGATCAACCAGGGTTTATTCCAGGGCTCATTCCAAGGATGGTTCAATATTTGCAAAGCAAACAATCTGATACCCACATTAACAATATGAAGGGGAAAAAATCATACAATCATCTCAACAGATCCAGAAAAAGCGTGTGATAAAACCCAATATCCATTTATGATAAATCTCTCAACAAAGTGTGTATATAGGAAACATACCTCAACATAATAAAGGCCATATATGACAAGCTTATAGTTAATATTATACCCAATGATGAAAAGATGAAAATTTTTCTCTGAGATCAGAAACAAGACAAGGATGTTCAGTCTCACAAATTTTATTCAACATAGTAATGGAAGTCCTAGCTGGCATAATTAAACAAGCCAAAGAAATAAAGCCATCCCAACTGGAAAAAAAGAAGTAAAACCATCACTGTCTGCAGATATGATATGATACTACATATAGAAAATCCTAAAGACACCACCAAAAAGATATTAAAACTAATAAACAAATTAAAGTTGCAGGATACAAATTGCAGAATACAAAAACTCTGTTGCATTTTTTAGACTGATAAACTATCAGAAAGAGAAATCAAAAAAATAATCTCATTTATAATTTCATCAAGAAAAATAAAGTACCTAGGAATAAATTTAACCAAGAAAGTTTAAGATTTATACACTAAAAGACTTTATGAAATAAAATAAAGAAGACACAAATGAATGGAAAATATTCCAAGCTCAAGGGTTAAAGAACTAATTTTTTAAATTAATTTATTTAGTTTAATTGGGGGCTAATTATTTTACAATACTGTGGTGGTTTTTGCCAAACATTGACATGAGTCAGCCATGGGTGTACACGTGTCCCCCATCCTGAGTCCCCCTCCCTCCGCCCTCCCCATCCCATCCCTCAGGGTTGTCCCAGTGCAGGCTTTGAGTGTCCTGTTTCATGCATCAAACTTGGACTGGTGATATATTTTACATATGGAAATATACATGTTTCAATGCTATTCTCTCAAATCATCCCACCCTTGTCTTCTCCCACAAAGGTCCAAAAGTCTGTTCTTTATATCTGTGTCTCTTTTGCTGTCTCTCATATAGTGTCATCGTTATCATCTTTCTAAATTCCATATATAGAACAGGTTTTGGACTCTGTGGGAGAGGGAAAGGGTGGGATGATTTGGAAGAATGGCATTGAAACATGTATAATATCATATATGAAACGAATCACCAGTCCAGGTTTGATGCATGATACTGGATGCTTGGGGCTGGTGCACTGGGACGACCCAGAGGGATGGTACGGAGAGGGAGGAGGGAGGGGGGTTCAGGATGGGGAACATGTGTATACCTGTGGCGGATTCATGTTGATGTATGGCAAAACCAATACAATATTGTAAAGTAATTAACCTCCAATTAAAATAAATAAATTTATATTTTAAAAATAAATAAATAAATTCCATATATATGCATTAATATAATGTACTGGTGTTTTTCTTTCTGACTTACTTCACTCTGTATAATACACTCCAGTTTCATCCACCTCATTAGAACTGATTCAAATGTAAAGAACTAATTCTTTAAAAGTCCATACTACAAAAAGCCATCTACAAGTTAAATGTAATCCTTGTCAAAATGCCAGTGGTATTTTTCACAGAAATAGAATAAATAATCCTAAAATTTATGTGGAACAACAGAAGACCCTGAATAACCAAAGCAATTTTGAGAAAGAACAAGGCTAGAAATAAACCCACACATATAAACTCACACAAAATTTATGGCAGAGGAGTCAAGGATAAGCAATCTGGAGAAGCCAGTCTTTTCAATTAATGGTATTGGGAAAACCAGACAGCCATATGCAAGAGGATTAAACTAGAACAGTATCTTACACCATAAATGAAAATTAACTCAAAATGGATTAAGTAATTCAACATAGGACATCATACTATAAAATTTCTAAAACAAAACAAGCAATAAGCTCCTTAACACAGGTCTTGACAATGATTTTTTAGATCTGACACCAAAACCAAAGGCAATAAAAGTAGAAATAAACAAGTAAGATGATATAAAACTAAAAAGGTTTTGCATAGAAAAGAAAACCATCAACAAGTAAAAAGGAAACCTACTGAAAGGGAGAAAATATTAGGAAATCATATGTCTGATTAGGGGATAACATTCAAAATACATAACTCAACAATTCAATTGCAAAACAATTTAGTTGAAAAATGGGCAGAGGATCTAAACAGACCTTTTTTTCAAAGAAGACAGACAAACGACCAACAGACACAGGAAAACATGCTCAACATCACTAATCATTCATTTCAGTTCAGTTCAGTCTCTCAGTCATGTCTGACTCTTTGCGACTCCATGAATCGCAGCACACCAGGCCTCCCTGTCCATCACCAACTCCCAGAGTTCACTCAGACTCATGTGCATCGAGTCAGTGACGCCATCCAGCCATCTCATCTTCTGTCATCCCCTTCTCCTCCTGACCCCAATCCCTCCCAACATCAGAGTCTTTTCCAATGAGTCAACTCTTTGCATGAGGTGGCCAAAGTACTGGAGTTTCATCTTTAGCATCATTCCTTCCAAAGAAATCCCAGGGCTGATCAGGAAATGCAAATCAAAACCCCAACAAGATATTACCTTACACCTGTCAGAATGCCTATTATCAGAGAAACAAGAAATAACAAGTCTCGATGAGGACGCAGAGAAAAAGGAACTCTATTTTTCCCACCTTTTTAGTGGGAATGTAAATTGGTGTAACCACTGTGGTAAACAGTATGGAGATTCCTCAAAAAACACTAAAAATAGAATCATCATATGACTCAGCAGTTCCTCAAATACCACTTCTGGGTATTTGTCCAAAGAAAATGAAAACACTAATTCAAACAGATAACGCACTCATGCTCACTGAAGCCAAGACACGGAAATAGCCAAGTGTTCACTGATAGTCAAATGGATAAAGAAAATGTGGTATATACATACAATGGGATATTGTTCAGTCATAAAAAAAAAGAAAATGTCATCATTTATTACAATATGTATGGATCTTAATGGCCTTATGTTCAATGAAATAAGACAGAAAAGACAAATACTGCATGATATCATTTATATGTGGAATTTTTTAAAAAGCTGAACTCAAAATGCCAGAGGTTGTGGAGGGTGCAAATAGGTGAAGGGGGTCAAAAGGTATACATTTCCAGCAATAAAATACATAAGTCATGGGGATGTAATGTATAACATGGTGACAACAGTTAATAATACTGCATTGTATAGCTGCTGTTGCTAAGTCGCTTCAGTCGTGTCCGACTCTGTGCGACACCATAGATGGCAGCCCACCAGGCTCCACCGCCCCTGGGATTCTCCAGACAAGAACACTGGAGTGGGTTGTCATTTCCTTCTCCAATACATGAAATTAAAAAGTGAAAGTGAAGTCACTCAGTCATGTCAGACTTTTTGCGACCCCATAGACTGCAGCCTACCAGGCTCCTCTGTCCATGGCATTTTCCAGGGAAGAGTACTAGGGTGGGTTGCCATTGCCTTTTCCAGCATTGCATACCTGAAAGTTGCTAAAAGAATATATATTAAAGGTTTTAATCACAAGAAAATATTTGTAACTATGTATAATGACAGATATTAACTAGAATTATTGTGATCATTTTGTGATCTATATAAATATTGAATGATTATACTGTATACTTGAGGCTAATATAATGTTATATCATGAGTCTGAGTAAACTCCAGGAGTTGGTGATGGACAGGGAGGCCTGGCATGCTGCAGTCCATGGGGTCGCAAAGAGTTGGACATGACTGGAGACTGAACTGAACTGATATTTCAGTTTAAACATAAGAAAATAAGTAAAAGGAAAAAACTTAACTCTGATAAAGAGCTTGTATCTAGAATATGTTTTTAAGCATATCAATTCAACAACAGACTCAAACACTGATAGAAATCAGCAAAAGATTTTAGCAGACACTTTGTCAAGTAGATATATAAGTGGAATACAAGACATCCAACATAATTATTCAACAGATAAAGACAAATAATTTCTACAAGGAGAAGTAAACTATATACTCACTAGAATGACTAAAGTTAAAAAGACTGATCGTGCCAAGTGATGAACTATAAAATGGAACTCCTCAGCTTTGCTGGTACATCCACTTGGAAAAGAGTTTGTTTCTTATAAAGTTTATCTATACTAACCCTAAAACTCAGCAATCCCACTAAAGTATTTATCCAATAAAAATGAAAATATGTTAATGCCACATACTTATATGGGTTGTTTTAAAGAACTTATAACCTCTCACTTCCTTTTAATATAAAAGATAAAAGGGTCTTTAGATATACATACTGAAATGCTCTAAAATGAAATTAACTTATGTCTGGTACATGCTTCAGAATAACTCCAGATGAGGACCTGTTAAGACAAAATCACCCGTGGGTTTAGTATTGTTTTAATTGGATGAGATTTATCAACATATGGAGGTTCAATACACCCTCCTTTCTACATCTGTATGTTTTCTGAAAAGAAAATTAAGAGTCTGGAGGAGATTTCTTAATTACTTCTTCTTTAATGTGGAAACCAAAATTATGCCACTTAAGGTGTCCTTTACCTTTGAGGAGTAAGAAGTGCCAAGGACTATAAATGTTGAAGGAGTATTACTGTGAGTTTGTGACCATTGAATTCCCTGCCTCAGCATCTTGAAATAAAAGGGTAGGCTCAATAGGGTTAGCTGAGGCTTAAAGATTTGAGAAATTATATCCATTTAACATCCACTTTCTGTCTTTAAAATCAGGACAGCCACATTTAGCGGAGAAAATACTTTTAATGTTAAGGCAGGTATGATTCTTTAACAGAAAAACAACACATGCTCTGTGGACAGACTCACATAAACTAACTTTACTTTGCATTAACTATTTCATCAGAGAGTAGAAGTCCAATTTAGTACATACAACATTCAAACCCAAGAGACACAAGCTCAAAAGGATGCAGAAGACATAATTGCAATCCTACCAAAATGGGCAGGGGCAGCTACAAGCAAAGTTCATCCAAAACAGCTCTTATCATCCAATATGGAGTTTCAAATCACCAGCGTCAAGAACGCAGAATCATTAAGGTGGTGCCCCATTCTGCATGCTGATTACCAGGAAACCCAGAAGTCACTTCCAGGAGAATCTCAACTAAAATTGACAAAATTCAAATGAAGGTGGCAGCAGGCATATAGTCATGCTCTGGAAAATGAAGATTAAATATTCAAGGGCTTTAAATGCCATGATGAAGAGTCTAGAACTAATTCTAAAATAACATTGATAACTAATAATAATCCTTATTTAAATGCCACAAAGATTTGGATATAACAATCACTCCCTCCTTTTTTATTGTTAAATGTATAAAAACACATACAAAACCTACACAGGGTCTGGCAGGTACTCTTCCAAATGTCCATGATGGTAGACATTCAAATTTCATTAACTCTTCTGTAGTTCTATAGTACATAGAACATGCCTCAATAAATAATGAGTTTTGCACTGAATGATGGGAAAAAATGGTACTACTTTTTCCCCTTAGCAATATAAATTTAATCCCTACTTTCATGAAATGTTTTATCTGAGACAACACCCTCTCCTTGGGTAAAACCAAGAGATTGTATTGCCCAAGTCAAAGTTGCTCTGAAAAGTAAAGACTGGGTTAGGATCTAAAATTTCTATATAATTTATAAAATGAATTATTTACCAGCTGAGCCACAGGGGAAGCCCAAGAATACTAGAAGGGGTAGCCTATCCCTTCTCCAGCAGATCTTCCTGACCCAGGAATTGAACCAAGGTCTTCTGCNTCCCCTTCTCCTCCTGACCCCAATCCCTCCCAACATCAGAGTCTTTTCCAATGAGTCAACTCTTTGCATGAGGTGGCCAAAGTACTGGAGTTTCATCTTTAGCATCATTCCTTCCAAAGAAATCCCAGGGCTGATCAGGAAATGCAAATCAAAACCCCAACAAGATATTACCTTACACCTGTCAGAATGCCTATTATCAGAGAAACAAGAAATAACAAGTCTCGATGAGGACGCAGAGAAAAAGGAACTCTATTTTTCCCACCTTTTTAGTGGGAATGTAAATTGGTGTAACCACTGTGGTAAACAGTATGGAGATTCCTCAAAAAAAACTAAAAATAGAATCATCATATGACTCAGCAGTTCCTCAAATACCACTTCTGGGTATTTGTCCAAAGAAAATGAAAACACTAATTCAAACAGATAATGCACTCATGCTCACTGAAGCCAAGACACGGAAATAGCCAAGTGTTCACTGATAGTCAAATGGATAAAGAAAATGTGGTATATACATACAATGGGATATTGTTCAGTCATAAAAAAAAAGAAAATGTCATCATTTATTACAATATGTATGGATCTTAATGGCCTTATGTTCAATGAAATAAGACAGAAAAGACAAATACTGCATGATATCATTTATATGTGGAATTTTTTAAAAAGCTGAACTCAAAATGCCAGAGGTTGTGGAGGGTGCAAATAGGTGAAGGGGGTCAAAAGGTATACATTTCCAGCAATAAAATACATAAGTCATGGGGATGTAATGTATAACATGGTGACAACAGTTAATAATACTGCATTGTATAGCTGCTGTTGCTAAGTCGCTTCAGTCGTGTCCGACTCTGTGCGACACCATAGATGGCAGCCCACCAGGCTCCACCGCCCCTGGGATTCTCCAGACAAGAACACTGGAGTGGGTTGTCATTTCCTTCTCCAATACATGAAATTAAAAAGTGAAAGTGAAGTCACTCAGTCATGTCAGACTTTTTGCGACCCCATAGACTGCAGCCTACCAGGCTCCTCTGTCCATGGCATTTTCCAGGGAAGAGTACTAGGGTGGGTTGCCATTGCCTTTTCCAGCATTGCATACCTGAAAGTTGCTAAAAGAATATATATTAAAGGTTTTAATCACAAGAAAATATTTGTAACTATGTATAATGACAGATATTAACTAGAATTATTGTGATCATTTTGTGATCTATATAAATATTGAATGATTATACTGTATACTTGAGGCTAATATAATGTTATATCATGAGTCTGAATAAACTCCGGGAGTTGGTGATGGACAGGGAGGCCTGGCATGCTGCAGTCCATGGGGTCGCAAAGAGTTGGACATGACTGGAGACTGAACTGAACTGATATTTCAGTTTAAACATAAGAAAATAAGTAAAAGGAAAAAACTTAACTCTGATAAAGAGCTTGTATCTAGAATATGTTTTTAAGCATATCAATTCAACAACAGACTCAAACACTGATAGAAATCAGCAAAAGATTTTAGCAGACACTTTGTCAAGTAGATATATAAGTGGAATACAAGACATCCAACATAATTATTCAACAGATAAAGACAAATAATTTCTACAAGGAGAAGTAAACTATATACTCACTAGAATGACTAAAGTTAAAAAGACTGATTGTGCCAAGTGATGAACTATAAAATGGAACTCCTCAGCTTTGCTGGTGGGAATGCAAAATGGTACATCCACTTGGAAAAGAGTTTGTTTCTTATAAAGTTTATCTATAGTAACCCTAAAATTCAGCAATCCCACTAAAGTATTTATCCAATAAAAATGAAAATATGTTAATGCCACATACTTATATGGGTTGTTTTAAAGAACTTATAACCTCTCACTTCCTTTTAATATAAAAGATAAAAGGGTCTTTAGATATACATACTGAAATGCTCTAAAATGAAATTAACTTATGTCTGGTACATGCTTCAGAATAACTCCAGATGAGGACCTGTTAAGACAAAATCACCCGTGGGTTTAGTATTGTTTTAATTGGATGAGATTTATCAACACATGGAGGTTCAATACACCCTCCTTTCTACATCTGTATGTTTTCTGAAAAGAAAATTAAGAGTCTGGAGGAGATTTCTTAATTACTTCTTCTTTAATGTGGAAACCAAAATTATGCCACTTAAGGTGTCCTTTACCTTTGAGGAGTAAGAAGTGCCAAGGACTATAAATGTTGAAGGAGTATTACTGTGAGTTTGTGACCATTGAATTCCCTGCCTCAGCATCTTGAAATAAAAGGGTAGGCTCAATAGGGTTAGCTGAGGCTTAAAGATTTGAGAAATTATATCCATTTAACATCCACTTTCTGTCTTTAAAATCAGGACAGCCACATTTAGCGGAGAAAATACTTTTAATGTTAAGGCAGGTATGATTCTTTAACAGAAAAACAACACATGCTCTGTGGACAGACTCACATAAACTAACTTTACTTTGCATTAACTATTTCATCAGAGAGTAGAAGTCCAATTTAGTACATACAACATTCAAACCCAAGAGACACAAGCTCAAAAGGATGCAGAAGACATAATTGCAATCCTACCAAAATGGGCAGGGGCAGCTACAAGCAAAGTTCATCCAAAACAGCTCTTATCATCCAATATGGAGTTTCAAATCACCAGCGTCAAGAACGCAGAATCATTAAGGTGGTGCCCCATTCTGCATGCTGATTACCAGGAAACCCAGAAGTCACTTCCAGGAGAATCTCAACTAAAATTGACAAAATTCAAATGAAGGTGGCAGCAGGCATATAGTCATGCTCTGGAAAATGAAGATTAAATATTCAAGGGCTTTAAATGCCATGATGAAGAGTCTAGAACTAATTCTAAAATAACATTGATAACTAATAATAATCCTTATTTAAATGCCACAAAGATTTGGATATAACAATCACTCCCTCCTTTTTTATTGTTAAATGTATAAAAACACATACAAAACCTACACAGGGTCTGGCAGGTACTCTTCCAAATGTCCATGATGGTAGACATTCAAATTTCATTAACTCTTCTGTAGTTCTATAGTACATAGAACATGCCTCAATAAATAATGAGTTTTGCACTGAATGATGGGAAAAAATGGTACTACTTTTTCCCCTTAGCAATATAAATTTAATCCCTACTTTCATGAAATGTTTTATCTGAGACAACACCCTCTCCTTGGGTAAAACCAAGAGATTGTATTGCCCAAGTCAAAGTTGCTCTGAAAAGTAAAGACTGGGTTAGGATCTAAAATTTCTATATAATTTATAAAATGAATTATTTACCAGCTGAGCCACAGGGGAAGCCCAAGAATACTAGAAGGGGTAGCCTATCCCTTCTCCAGCAGATCTTCCTGACCCAGGAATTGAACCAAGGTCTTCTGCAATGTAGACGGATTCCTTACCAACTGGGCTATCAGGGAAGTCCATAATTTATAAAATGAATAGTCAGTATTTCAAATGTAGTATTTTACTGCATAATGAGTCATGAAATTATAAGGACAAATTACCCAGTTAACTGATTCATTATCTAGGCCCTATCCCTTTATTTTTCTGGCTCTTTTATTATCCACCACTATCTTTAATAGGGGGCTTCCCTGGTGGTTCAGATGGTAAAGAATCCACCTGCAATGCCAGAGACCTGGGTTCGATCCCTGGTTGGGAAGATGTCCTGGAGGAGGGTATGGCAACCCACTCCAGTATACTTGCCTGAAGAATCCCCATGGACAGAGGAACCTGGCAGGCTACAATCCGTGGGATTGCAGAGTCGGATACAACCGAGCAATGAAGCACACAGCACACATCTTTAACAGTGAGTGAACAAAGAAACAAAGAAATGAGACAGAGCTATCAGCAGCTAAGAGTCACAGGTGAATGCTGGAAGATACAGGCTTATGGGCTCCATTGAGAACCAAGAATTTTCTGTCCTTGGATTTGTTTCTCATGTTTCCCAGATCCTATTATCATACACAATTGAGAGCTGGTTGCATAAAAGAGAAAAGTTAACCAAAAATATATCTGAGACAACAGAAGATACAATATTTTAAAATTATACATTAGTTTTTAAGTCCCTGGCCAAATATTCCTGCTAACAATAAATCTTTAAAATCCTGTGATTTTGTTTGAAAACTCATGACCTGCCATACCCTTGTTTTCACTATAGTTCTGAGAAAACAATTGGAGAAGGAAATGGCAAACCACTCCAGTATCTTTGCCTTGAAAATCCCCTGGACAGAAGAACCCGGTGGGCTGCAGCCCATGGGATCGCAGAGTCGGGCACAACTGAATGACTAACACAAGAAAACAATGGAAGATGCACAACAGCATTAACTGTGAGTACTGAATCTTTCTCCCGCTCCAGAGCCCAGTTACAGAAGCTTTCCTTCCAGTCCTATTAACCTCAACAAGCCAAGAGAAGTCTATACTTCTGGCAAACATTCAGGACATCATATATTATTCGGTCTTCTGCCTTAATCTTTTCCACTGTCTGACACTCTTGTAGAGGATTTAAAGGTGAAACATCTGGACAACTTCATGCACCTCTACACTCTGCTTCATTCAGGAGCTGACCTTTTCTGTACAACTCTTCAGGCAGCTAGATGACCTTTAATATTCAGTAAAATTTCCCCCTTTTTGAAAGTTTATGTTGGATTCTTTTCTGGCACTTTCTTTCACTTTCACGTAGCTAATATATAAATGCATAAGTTTTGTGTGAATGCCCTTGAAATTCAGTTGGTAGAAAGTATCAACCAAGAACTAAATAAAATAAAACCTAACATGCTCATTTTCATTTTCCTTTATGTGAAATCCTCTCTAAGAGGAAACAGTGAGTCTTGCTGAGTAAAAACTCAAGAACAAAATGGACACAGTTCTGTTCTAATAAAAATATTTTAAATGGGTAATAAGGCATGAGATGAGAAAAAAAATTATAACATGAGTCGCTGAACCAAATGATCAACTAAGGAGTTATTTCTAAAGTAACAGTCAACACCCAGCATGCATTTATGGGGTTGTCAAGCAACAGGGATTTGGGCAGGATCCTTTCTGCTTAAACAAGTTAAGTTCAGTGAAGCTGGTATAAACTAAAGCCATATCAGCAGCATTCTACCATGAAGCAAATAACATTTTACAGAATTGAGTTCTTGTTCAGCTGAGTTGTAGCTATGGCCTCAAATTATTGGTTGCTTTAATAAAATAACCTAAAGAAAAACAGGAGCCATAACTGTAATTTTTAAAGAAACGTACTTTTAAAATACTAGATCTGAAATTATATTTTTGTTAAACTCTGTTGAGTGTTGAGTCTTGGAATTTACAAATGAATTTATCCTTGATCTCATACCTATTATACAGTTGCACAATTAGTCAGAGATTATCTTATCCCATCATTTGGATTGTTATTCTTTTTCCTCATTAGAGATTCCCAATTAGCCTTGACATATTACTTATTGATTCTTGGACAGTAAGATGTTAGAGACCAGAATTCTACCTGGTGGTAGCACTGACCATGTAAGGTCCACAGGGTAAAACCCTTTGAATGGGAATGGCCTGTAATTTTCCAGTAATTTCTTACTGCTTGAAAGGAACAAAGTAAAACTTCAATAAAACAGACCTTCCCAAAGCATTCAATATATATACATCTGGGATTCTAAAGTTATCATCAGCCACAACACAATCAAGTTTCTCATCACAAGGCCTCCTTTCTTGTGGTCACTCTACTAGACCACCATCTAGATTATCTACTCTAGTTTCATCTATATTTTCATCATTCCTTAGAATTCCTGTCGCTCATACTACCAATCTCTTGGGCACCTATAGCTTGGTTGAGGTAGTCCCCCTAACCAGCCCTTCCAAGGCATCTCTGTCACTACTCACGGTAGGCTGCATGCTGCTTACCTATGGCTGACGGTGTATGTGCCATCATTTTTGAGAACAAAAAGCCTAAAATGACTAGGAATACAACTTGAGAGGCTTCAATTGGGTTGATCCTCACACTATGATTGTCCATTAAAGAAACTGTAACAATACTGTAAAACAATGATATTCCAATAAAAATAAACTAATACATAACCTTAAAAGAAAGAGATATCTGCTGCCCCAACTGATGAGCATTTCATGAAAAGATGGGCACAATTAAGGACAGAAACAGTATGGACCTAACAGAAGCAGAAGAGATTAAGAAGAGGCTGTAACAATACACAGAAGAACTAAACAAAAAAGACGTTAATGACCCAGATAACCATGATGGTGTGATCACTCATGCAGAGCCAGACATCTTGGAGTGAGAAGTTAAGTCAGTCTTAGGAAGCATCACTATAAACAAAGCTAGTGGAGGTGATGGAAATCCAGCTCAGCTATTTCAAATCCTAGAAGATGATGCTGTGAAACTGCTGCACTCAATATGCCAGTAAATTTGGAAAACTCAGCAGTGGTCACAGATTGGAAAAGGTCAGTTTCTATTCCAATCCCAAAGAAGGGCAATGCCAAAGAATGATCAAACTTCCACACAATTGCACTCATTTCACATCCTGGAAAGGTCATGCTCAAAATCCTTCAAGCTAGTCTTCAACAGTACATGAACTGAGAACTTCCAGATGTTCAAGCTAGATTTAGAAAAGACAGAGGAACCGGAGATCAAATTGCCAACATCTGTTGGATCATAGAAAAAGCAAGAGAATTCTAGAAAAACAGCCACTTCTGCTTCACTGACTATGCTAAAGCCTTTGACTGTGTGGATCACAACAAACTGTGGAAAATTCTCTTAAAGAGATGGGAATGCCAGACCACCTGACTTGCCTCCTGAGAAACATGTATGCAGGACAAGAAGCAACAGTTAGAACTAGACATGGAATATCTGGTTCCAAATTGGAAAAGGAGTGCATCAAGCATATTGTTTGTGTATATTATCACTCTGCTTCTTTAACTTATATACAAAGTACATCATTAGAAATGCCGGGCTGGATGAAGCACAAGCTGGAAGATTAAGATTGCTGGAAGAAATATCAATAACCTCAGATATGCAGATGACACCACCCTTACAGTGAAGAGCAACTAAAGAGCCTCTTGATGAGGGTGAAAGACGAGAGTGAAAAAGTTGGCTTAAAACTCAACATTGAAAAAAACTAAGATCATGGCATCCAGTCCCATCACTTCACGGCAAATAGATGGGAAAACAGTGCAGTGATAGACATTATTTTCTTGGGCTCCAAAATCACTGCAGATGGTGACTGCAGCCATGAAATTAGAAGATGCTTGCTCCTTGGAAGAAAAGCTATGACAAAGCTAAACAGCACATTAAACAGACACATTGATTTGCCAACAAAGGTCCATATAGTCAAAGCTATGGTTTTTCCANAACCAAAACACTCTAAATCTCAGTGGTTTAATAAAAGGTTCTCATTCACATTACCTGTCAACAGTAGGTTGCCTAGGGCCTCTGTCGCACATTGTCCCCTCTCTGGGACACAAGCTGATAGAGCAGCTACCATCTGAAGCATTGCCAATCACCCTGGTAAATTGCACACTGATCACAAGAGCTTCCACCCAAGAGTAAGACATATCACTCCCACTCTACTTTAATTGGACAGAGCAGGTCATATGACCACCAGGACTAAAAAAGCACAGTTGTAAGATGAAACCATATTAAAAGGGAAAATGGAAATTGTGGTGAATAGCATTAATAATTACTAAAACTCCCAAGTTCATACCTTCTGCCTAGGCTCCCACTTAAACTCTTGATTTATGTGTTCAACCTCCTGCTCAACATCTCCAAGATATCTAACTGAAACTTCAAACTAAGCATCTTTAATCTGAGCTCCTAATCTTCTCCCCACTCCAAACCAAGACATCTCCTCCTACAGGTTTTCCCTCTTGCTCATGGAAACTCCATGAACTCCATATATAATAAGTGCAACAGGGGGTTATTATTAATTCCCAGTGCCCTCCAAAAATGTGTGACAAAAACTGAGTTGAGGGCTTCCCTGATGGCTCAGCATTAAGAGTCCACCTGGCAATGCGGGAGACACAGGCTCCTTCCCTGATCTGGGAAGATTGCACATGCCATGGAGCAACTAAGCCCGTGCACCACAACTATTGAGCCTGTGTGCTAGGGCCCATGAGCTGCAACTACTGAGCCCATGTCTTACAACTACTGAAGCCCGCACATCCTAGAGCCCACCCTCTGCAACGGGAGAAGCCACCGCAGTGAGAAGCCTGCTCACGGAAACTAGCGAGGAGCCCCTGGTCGCCTCAACTAGAGAAAAGCTCACACGGCAATGAAGCCTCTCATCCAGTCCTCTTCTCCTTGTTCAACAGACCAGCGCCATTGCACACGTGGCCGTTTGCTTCCTACAGNCACGGAAACTAGAGAGGAGCCCCTGGTCGCCTCAACTAGAGAAAAGCTCACACGGCAATGAAGCCTCTCATCCAGTCCTCTTCTCCTTGTTCAACAGACCAGCGCCATTGCACACGTGGCCGTTTGCTTCCTACAGCCTCATTTTTTAATGAGCTGTTTGAAATTTTTGCTATTTTCTGAATCTGACTGACGGACCAGGTGAGACAGTTGTCAGCTGTAAACTGACAGCTGCAAACTCAGGGGACCTTAAGTTGAGATTCTAAATAAGGACACATAACAGCCCAAACTAAAGGTGCTATTCCCATTTATATCCAGGTATTTGCTTCTCTTTTTTAAAATAATACTCTAGTATAACACTCTATTATATCTAAATTCTAGCCTTCCTCTATCATCTTCATATATTTGTTGTGGTAATTAAATCAGCAAACAAATGTAAAGTGCTTAGAACAGTCCCTGGCATGTAGTTAATTAAATTTAAGTATGTTTTTCAATTATTACTTTTTTTTCTTTACCATTAATAACTGTTTAATAGTCTAAGTAGATATACTCCCTTGGATTATAATCTTTAGTACAATCTTCACATGCTGCTGTTATTAATGTTGTAAAAATCTGATTAATGAAAAATAAGATTTAAGTAAATTAAATTCACAGTGAACTGTAATTAAACATGTTAGGAAACTTGGATATATCAATGCGGCATGTGAGACAAGAAAATAATTAGGTGCCAAGGACCACACAGACTCAATAATTCTGATTTGTGTTGGAGCTCATAATAGAAGAAAGGCACAGAAAAGGCAATGTCAAGTCACCTAATAAAGACAGCCAAAAAGAAGCTGCCCCACCTGAATGGGCAGAGAGTCAGAAGTTTTGGCCCTGAAACTGGCTGAAAAACCTGAAGCCAGTCATGGATCAGCATTTTACTCAAATGTGGATACAGCTGAGTGCCCAAAATTTCTCTGCTACTGTAACGTGAACACATTCCTTTTCCAAAGTCAGCCAATCATAAAATATGAATTTCCTCTTACATGTGTCTCCAGACACAATCCCAGCCATTATTGAAGAAAGCTCTGATTCCCTCTAGGCTAGGACTGTAGCCAACTCATTTACCTACACTGCACTCTGGCCATCCCAACACAGGCTTCCAGAAGGCAATGTCTCTTTATTTTTGTGAATCCACAAGTTCTGCCTATTCCTCAATATTCATATCTTCCCTCTTCATTCTCCCTGGAAACCTTCCAAGTCCAAGAAAAGTCACTATAACTGTTGCCCACCCACTGGCCCATCCATCATCAAGCAATACAATATGACTTTGATAGGTAGAGTGATTTGGTTCAATCAGGCCCTTGCTTGCAGGAAAGCTAGAAAATAGTGGAGCACAATTCTGAGACTGAAAGAGCAGAAACAAAAAAGCAGCTGTTGGAGAAAGATATGAGTCTAAAAATAGCTTTAAAAAAGTATTGGTCCTCTTATACATGGAAAGTCACATAGGCTACAATGCATGCAAGGACCAAAGATCCTATTCAGCCCACCAGTGAACTTTTCATCACTTTCTCCCCACTTAAATTGCTTTTGATATTCTTTCTCCCTTGCTTCTGCCCTCAACCAAGCCCTTTTATATGATGCTAACTATTGCCACCATCGAAAACCCCACAACAGTGAGAAAAACCTTTATTTAGATCATAGGTTTCTTTGAGATTCTTATGAAAGGTAAGGACTTCCAAATATGCATATTTGTTTAACCTGCATGTATATGTTTAGGTTTTGCTGACAATTAAAATCAAGGATTTCATAGACTTCCCCAGCAAAGTCTTCTAGGTGAAGAGAACCCCCTCACAGTTCTTCCACAGAAGTCCTAGATTGATCAGATTAGTCTGATCATCAAGTGGATGTTTGAAAACCAGTGATAAAATGTCAAATATTAACAATTTGGAAAATTTTATTTGCCTTCCTCATATAGAAATACTCTACAGAGAGAGCTTTTACTTACCGCACAAGACTGATATTTTAATATGAGACTGATCACCAAACAACTCCTTCATTCAAGTGTTTCATTGATTTTACTATCATTACATTGCTTTACATAATAATATTTAACAGCTACTATCATCAGGACACTTTGCACACTTTAACCAACTCTCTCTTATGTCACTCCTGAGAGTCAGATAATCTTATTATCTCTTTATGGGTAATCAAACTAGAATAGAATATATAATAGCTTGCCCAGTGTGGTAATGAAAATTTATATCAGTGCTAAATTGATTACTCCCTATGTTAGAATCAACAAACAAAATGTTTCTTCTCTGTGAAAGTTAGCAGTATTTGCAAATTTGCTGATTTCAGAAAGTATTTAGTAATGTCAGCTAATAGAAAGTACTTAGGGTAACATCTGAAAAAAGTCACTTTTGAAGAAAAATCCTCATCAAGCATGAAACCTGATGTCCCAAATTTAAGATACTAAAGTTACACAAGCTACATCTATCTCATTACAAATAGATTTTCTGTCAATATCACTTCCATTGTCATTGTTGCAACCGTCCTTAGTTGTTTTACGCTTTAAGATCAGAGTGGCCTCTAGTGGTGCACTTTTCCACTCAGCTTCAAGTTTTCAACAAGTGCAAGTTAAAAACTCGGTGATTAATCATTATGACAAATGAATTAAAAAGCTGACCACCACCATCTTCCTACACTTATAAACAGGAAATCAATTCTTTTGGAACTTTAAATTTCCTATTTCCAAAGTATATAACACAAAAATGTTGTTGACAGAGGAGAAAGTTTATCACTAATATTTACTGATAATGGAAGTTCTAAGAATGTACTGGTAGCTGAGTCGGTAAAACCTCCATCAGCAATGCAAGAGACTGGGGTTCAATACCTGGGTCAGGAAGATCCCCTGGAGAAGGAAATGGCAACCCACACCAGTATTCTTGCCTGGGAAGTCCTAAGGAAAGGAAAGAAGAGCCTGGCAGGCTACAGTCCATGGTGTTGCAAGAGCCAGACACAACTTAGCAACTAAACCACCACCAAGGATGTAAAAGTAAAATGCTTCTTCCTAATGAATCAAGAAATAGAAGATATGCTAATGATATGCTAATGGCCATCCCACGACAATAACTCAAGAATTAACTGTCTGCAAATAATCATCTGTGTAAGCAGTACCTTGACTTTACTGTTCTTAAAAATGCAAGCATGGAGATGAGGGAGCTAATCATACTAATTAACTCTCTGTGCCTTGTAACAAATTAATTTGAAGTAAAGAAACGGGTAACCAGAGAAAAAGGCCAAAATCTCAATTAGTTAATCTGAATAGAACATAAATACTCTCAGAACTCATTTGCCCTTTAGA
The DNA here is from genome assembly GCA_006410875.1 of Neotragus pygmaeus. Taxonomy (NCBI): domain Eukaryota; kingdom Metazoa; phylum Chordata; class Mammalia; order Artiodactyla; family Bovidae; genus Neotragus; species Neotragus pygmaeus. Next base: position 215,470 of record SJYV01007602.1, read on the forward strand.
ATGAAAGAATAGAACCAAGATGGTGGGAACAGTGATTACTGCATGCTGACAGGCTGGAATAGTCATTGACGGCAGCGTCTTTAAGTTCTGCTTTCCGATGGGTGTGTTTACTACATTTGGGCAGCAGAATATGACAAGCTGATGTAGACTATCCATAGCCAGCCCTGCCCTCAGAGAGCCAATCTAACCTAGGACTTTGACAAGCTCTTCCCATTAGCTTAGAGTCTGCTTCAAAAGTGTTTCTGGCCAGAAAGCTCTGTAAGATAGCTCACACTCAGGATGTCAGCATTAATGTCACGCCAATATCACTTTACAAAGGCCATATCAGTACTCTAGTAAATGCTACTTTTTTCAATGTTTAGGAAGTATAAAATAAGATTCATCCCTTATTTCCAGAGGATCTAGTTCCTACATTCTACCCACTTTCTTTTCAGAATATGCAAACTTTTTTCCCATAGGTTTGACCCTTCAAAGATATCCAGGTGTTACTGGCTTAAAAACTGTTTCCTTGATGCTTCTACTGATCTTTCCAGCTACCAAACCCAATGTAACCTTCCTCTTACCAAGTTCTTTAAAGGATATTCATAGGGTGTGTCTGTTCTCACTCACACACCTTTAAATTCCCATCATAACCACCCTACGTTCATTTGAAAAAAGAATTCAGGCTTCTGAAACTACTTTTCTTGTGCAAATTTTCAAGGATCACCAAATGACCTCACCGAATCTGGCATCATTTTCTTAAGCCTGTCGGCTCCATTTGGCATTGGTAACTGCCATCCTTCTCTTCTCAGAATACAGTCGGCCTTCAGGATCCATGGGTGCAGGACCAACGGCACTACACCACTTCATGCGAGGAACTTGAGTATCTGCAGAGGGGGAGGCTGCAGGAAGCAATCCCACAGATACCAAGGGATGACTGTACTTTCTCCTCTTGGACTGCAAGTCTCTGCATTTCTCTGACTTTCCTCCTCCCTTATAACTCTAGGGGCATATATGGCTGAATACAATCTATTTCTATTATGTGAATGAATACACTTGTATTGACCATGGTGAAGTTTTTTTTTCTTTACTGAAAGAAAATGAGATATCACAAGGGCTATGAGATAGCCCCAGAGAGGGGCGAGAATAAACCTTATGGCCAATGACATTTTTCTTCACATGATCTCTGTAAGGCACATGGCCTTCTGAGTACATGGAGGTATGGTTTGAGTGGAAACATGGAAATGTAGAGGACATATGAAACATCCTTCTGAGACCATATGGACACATCTTAAATCCCTTCTGAGCCCCAAGCAGACCTACTGACAAGTATGGTAACAAGTAAGTGACCTTTCAGTAACTCTAATTCTTTATTTTTACATCTATTGCACCCAACATTTCAGCTCCATGGACTGTTTATTTTTTATTTTAAATTGTGATGCCATAAGGAAATGGGCTTCTCCGATGGTGCTAGTGGAAAAAAAAAAAAAAAAACCTGCCTCCAATGCAGGGGACATAAGAGACGTAGGTTCAATCCCTGGGTCAGGAAGAGCCCCTGGAGGAGGGCACACAACCCACTCCAGTACTCTTGTCTGGAGAACCCCATGGACAGAGGCGCCCTGGTAGGCTATCATCCATAGGGTCGCAAAGAGTTGAACATAACTGAAGTGACTTGGCACACGTGCAAGTAAATACTCTGATAGCTTTTAAAATTATCAAGTATCAGATTAACCAAATTGCATCATCTAAACAAGTATGTTTTTATTATTATAACCATCATAAATGATCTGATAAATTAAATACCTTTATTTAGATATTCAAGTAATCCAGGAAGCATCTAAAGCAAAGAAGAAGCTTGTTGAAAACATCAGTTAGGTTTTGCTTTACACCATTAGCCAGATATCCAAGAACTCAAACTCAGAAGAACTTTAAATGAGTGAGTTGTTTATGAAAATATGACACTCTGCATGGCATTCTGAAGGCTTCTATGTAGGGTCATTATGTTGTATCTTGTCTTTTAGTAACAGGAGTTAATTAAGCCTTAAAATTATAATCCTAAAGACTCCCCCATGAAAGATCCAAACTTAAAGGGGAGAGCATCTAGAATGAGGGAAAGCAGTGAATATCCCAAAGACACCTCCCTGCTCGCCTGCATCCCTCTCCTCTTCTTTTCCTCTTTCAAGATGGTTATTTAACAACCACTAACTTCTCATATTTTTATATGAGAGCTTATTATTTCCCCTGTAATAATTCATATTATCCTTTGACCTAAAATTTTAGTCTCATTCAGAGAATACGGTATGAGTAGATAATAAAGTTGCAATTCTTCCTGTTCCACCAATGTATTCTACAGTTTTGTTTTGTTTTGTTTTTACCTTATTTTACTTTACAATACTCTATTGGCTTTGCCATACATCGACATGAATCCATCACAGGTGTACACGAGCTCCCAATCCTGAATCCCCCTCCCACCTCCCACCCCACAACGTCTCTCTGGATCATCCCCGTGCACCAGCCCCAAGCATCCTGCATCCTGCAACGAACATAGACCGGCGCCTCGTTTCTTACATGATAGTATACATGCTTCAGTGCTATTCTCCCGATTCATCCCACCCTCTCCCTCTCCCTCAGAGGCCAAAAGTCCANTCCTCAGCAAATTGAATCATGTTGTTCAGTTGCTAAGCCAAGTTCCACTCTTTGCAACCCTATCAAAACCTGACTCTTGGTTCTTTGTGTTCAGCACACACTCACCCCAGGGAGCCCAGCACCATCACTGCTTTTCCTTCAGGAATGCAGATCTTAAGGGGTACAGAGGGCTGGCAGAAGGCCAAAGCCAACGTTCCCAAGGAACCAGCTTTGGATGCGCTGTGGAACAAGCCACAAAGGCCAAGATCCCTGGCCTTGGAGCTGGGTTTTACCAACCAGCCCCAGCTGTATGGTTGCTGAGCACCCTGGGAGGGCTGCAGACTGGCCGTGCAAGCCACTCCCTTGCCTGCTTACCTCTCTGCCTCCTCCACGTGTTGCAGATTGAAAAGCAGCGATGGCACGATCTTGTCCATGTGCTGTGGGTCCCAGATATTGGCCTGCAGTTCATCATTCACCGTCTTCCTCACCACCCCTTGTAGACCTTTGATGCCTGACATTCGGATTCTGTAAAGAAAAGGGAGATGGGGCCATGATGTCTGCAAACCTTGGCAAGTCCAGCTTCTGCGACAAGGAAGGGAGCACAATGAGGGGCTTATGGATGCCCATAAAGGCAGAGGGGAGCCCACCTTCTACTCTTTGTGTGACTGGGCCTCCTGGCTGGCTGCCTGAAAGCCATGTCTTCCAGCTTGTCTTGGAGATTCCTAGGCTGCCCTTGCCCTGTACCACCCAGGTTTCATCCCTAGGGTGCCAGTTTTCTCCAGGCTTCTTAGTATCCAGCTGGTTTTCTCCAGCTTGAGACTAAGATAGAAGAGCCCAAAGGGCTGCCAGAACTGACAAGGCAGAAACTAGGGCCGAGGGCAACTTACAGGGGGAAGGGATCTGGAGGGGGAGGCACAGAGCTGTCGGGCTCTCGGGGTCTTGGCTGGGACTAAGCTGGCTGAGAAATCAGAGGACACATGAGTAACAGCATAGAGGGGACCCCTTTTGCATAGGCCCAGTCTCCGATGAAAGTGAAAGTCACTCAGTCGAGTACCACTCTTTGCAACCCCATGGAATTCTCCAGGCCAGAATACTGAAATGAGTAGCCTTTCCCCTCTTCAGGGGATCTTCCTAACCCAGGGATCAAACCCAGGTCTCCATTGCAGGCGAATTCCTTACCAGCTGAGCCACAAGGGAAGCAATGGAGTAGCCATCATAGTCAACAATTCAGTACTTGGATGCAATCTCAAAAATGACAGAATGATCTCTGTTCGTTTCCAAGGCAAACCATTC
>SJYV01007603.1:0-17439 GCA_006410875.1 Neotragus pygmaeus
GGGGGGGCCCGCGGGGGGCCCTGCGCGGGGCAGGAGTCCGCGGAGAGGAGAGGAGACCCCGGGAGCCACTGGGCTGAGCCCGAGAGCCTCGGGGCGGTGCTCCTACGCTCGGAAGGCGCGCTTCTCTGGAGCTGTCCGAGGTGCTGGGTAGCAACCTGCTGTGGGACCTCGGAGAAGCGGGCGGTGAGGCAGAGACAGTCCGGAAAGGAAAGGGCAAGGAGGCCCAGCACGTAGGGAGAAACTCTGGAAAGCAAGCAAGGGACACCACCCAACTCGCGATTCCAGAAGACTCTGGTGGAGCAGGTGGGAGGAGGAGGCGAGTATTGGGTTGTTGGGGTGGCCCAGGGGAGGAATGGCGCATGCTGACTTGGTCTGAGGTGAGACCGTTTACTGTCCGCTGCTATGGCAAGTCCGCGATCCCTGCGACCAGTTGAAGGAACCCAGCACTTAGGAAAGAACTGCAGGGGCGAGGAGACGGCGCCTAGTGTGACCACCACCTTCAAATCCTGAGGGCTCTTCCTCCACTGAGTACAGCCAGGCCACGACAGGCCCAGAGGGCAGGACTGGGAGGGCTGGTGCTGGAGGGCAGACCCTGGCCTCAGCCAGGCAGTCCAGAAGTGCCGGGCCCCCTTCCAGTTGAGGTCTGAGTAGGGTTGGGACCGTTGCCCATGCAGAAACACCTGCTTCGAGGGGCTGGGTGAGTCCATAGGCTCCCAAGCCTGGCACAATAACATCACTGGGGGTGCTGGAGCTCAATCCAGATTCCCTGGCCCCATCCCGGATCTACTGAATCTGTCTTCCCTGATGTGGGGTCTGGGAATCTGTTTTTCAGCAAGCTTTGACCCCAGCCTTGGAGATCCTCCTTTCTCGGGAGTCTGGGTCCAGCCTAACCCCTCGTCCAGTTCAGGCTTATGAGATACTGATGTAGCCCCATATGGAATGATGCTTTGCAACTGACAAAGACAAGCACGTGGACAGTAACAGTACTGAAAATGTAGGCAGAGGAACTTGTGGTTCTGTCTGCTCATCCCAGCATCCTGCCACCAGCCATGGGTGTGACTTTGAATCAGGCTGAATGGCAATCCCCGAGCCCATCTGCCAGGGGTGGACAGCAAGTGGCCTAAGACCCCAGCAGAACCCTTCTCTGGGATGTTTCCCTTACCCTTTAGTGGGTAAATAGAAGCAATAGGTCTGGGGCTCCTTTGAGCTCTAGTCTGCATCCCAGAGAGAACACCCATAGCAGAAGGAATGAGGTCAACTCTACAATGTCAAGTACGATCTTATCCTTGCTAATCATGGTTAATTTTATGTGTCAACTGGACTGAGCCACAGGATGTCCAGATATATGGTCAAACATTATTCTGGGCGAGATGGTCATCTGAGTCAGTAGACTGAGTAAAGTGCTTGGGCTCCTCACCCTCATGTGCGTGGGTCGCAACCGATCAGCTGAGACTGAATAGGATAAAAAGGCCAAGTAACAGTGAACTTCTCCTGCCTGACTGTTGAACTGGGGTGTCAGTCTCATTCTGCCTTTGGACTGAAACACTGCATTTTCCTGGGTCCCGGGCCTGCTGGCTTGCAGACTGGAGCTACACCATTGATGCTCCTGGGTCTCCAGGAGTCCCCCACAGGTCTTGGGGCGTCTCAGCCTTCCTAACCTCACGAGCGGATTCCTAACCTACCTGTCTCTCCAACTGCCTCTGCTGCTCTGGAGAGCCCTGACTAATATATATATTTTTCCTAATTAGAAAACAAATTTGGAGCGATTAACTTGTCTAAGCTTACAGTTAAGTGTAGAGTTGGGCTTTAAATTCCAGTTGATTCTCATAGCCATCATGGTACCCTGCTTCTATTCCTGTAAAAATAAAAACCCCTGTATCCAACTGAAGTCTCCAGGTTTAGGTCCATTTTTGTTATTTACTGACCCATATGCACATGCAATCTGCACCACACCCTGCACAGAGCCCAAGATGGGGATGAAGTCAGCTCCTGGGCCTCCTCTCGTTTCCATCAAGTGCAAAGAATTTATTCGGGACAGGGCATGTGACATCGGCTGTGCCAACCAGGAGGGCGCGCAGGCAAGAGCCCTTCACGGGAATGCCGCCTCGAGCCCAGGCTGCTGCCGCATGTCCCCAACGCTCGCTACTCCCGGTAGTGGACCCTCTGGTGCTGGATGAGCTGGGAACTCTGGCCGAAGGCCTTGCCGCAGGCGCCACAGGCGAAGGGCTTCTCGCCGGTGTGGGTCCGCAGGTGCCGGAAGAAGTGCGAACGGCCGCGGAAGGCCTTGCCACAGTCGGGGCACTCATAGGGCTTCTCACCCGTGTGGATGCGCTGGTGCTCGATGAGCACTGAGCTCCAGATGAAGGCCTTGCCGCACTGGCTGCAGGCGTACGGCTTCTCGCCCGTGTGCAGCCGCTGGTGCCGCACCAGGTTGGAGCTCTGGCTGAAGGCCTGGCCGCACTCGCCGCACTCGTATGGCTTCTCCCCATTGTGGATGCGCAGGTGCTGCGTGAAGTGCGAGCTGTGGCTGAAGGCGCGGCCACACTGGCCGCACTCGTAGGGCTTTTCGCCCGTGTGGATGCGGTGGTGTTGGATGAAGCCCGACCAGCCGCGGAAGCGCTTGCCGCACTCGTGGCAGGCGTAGGGCTTCTCGCCCGTGTGGATGCGCTGGTGCTTCATCAGGAGCGAGTTGTACTTGAAGCTCTTGCCGCAGGCCTCGCACCTGTGCGGCTTCCCGCCCCGCGGGCCCCCCTGCTGGGTCCCGAGGCCCGAGCCCCTGCTCAAGCCGCCAGCCAGCTCGGCCGTGCGCCCCGGGCTGCTCTCCGTCCCGGAGACCCCCTGCGACCCGAGCCAGGTGCCTCTCTTCCGGGAACGGGGCCCGGCCCTCGGTGGCTGGCCTGCTGGCTGCTCCAGGCTGGGCTCCTGCCCAAAGCGGTCCCCACCACTGGGTCTGCGGGGAAGGCTCCGCAGCAGGGTCCTTAGCACGCCCCCGGCCTGGTGCACCTCGTCTTCAGGATCGTGTGGGCGGGGGGACAATGGGGCCTGCTCCGGCTCTGACTCAGAACCTGAAATGAGAAGTGGGAAAGGTGGAGGGCTCTCAGAGGCCATCCCTCACGGGACCCCGTCCCACCCCAGGTGCCTGCGCCAGGGTGAGAGCGGATGGGTCATGCGTGGGTTGCTGGGGGGCGGGGTGGACAGGAGGTTCAGACTCGGAGCGAAACAAAAAAGCATATAAATAAATCCTCATGACTTTAGGTTAACNTTGGCCTCCGACGGCCTCACTGCACAGCTCACGAGGACCAGAAAGAGACTGCTTGCCGGAAGCGGCTGGCCCCACATGCTTTGTACAGTGGGATTTTGGCGAGACACAGGCTTCTTTGGGATGGGTTCTGTGCGTCCACTTCAAATGCTGGCTCCACTGTCCACCAGGTGTGAAGAGAGGGAAAAGAAAATGTTAAGCTGCTCGGTTGCATCAGACTCTTTGTGACTCCATGGGCTGTGGCCCACCAGGCTCCTCCATCCGTGGAATTCTCCAGGCCAAGAATGCTGGAAGCCATTCCCTTCTCCGAGGGAGCTTCCCGACCCAGGGATTGAATCCGGAGACTCCTGCAATGCAGGCGGATCCTTTAATCATCTGAGCCGTGTCACAGTTGTGAGACCTTAGCAGGTGACTGCTGTCTGTTTTCTCATCTGTCAAGTGGGGCCACTGTACCTACCTCTCAGCGTTGTGAGTACACCCTGCTTAGACAAGTGCCTGACACATGGAGTGCCCCCAGCGCTGGATGGTAGTGTTCCTGGCACAGACAGGGTGATCCCTGCACCCCACCACATGGCCAGGTGCTGCTGCTAGTTCGGTAAACCAAGGCAACTGCCCCTGAAAAAGCTGTTAACTCCCCACCGGCAATGAAGGCCAGCTGCAGTCTCTAAAAGCAGCAGCTCACGTCCTGGTCTCTGTTTCTTAAAGCCCAGCCGGGGAAGCCGGGCCCCGACTGCTGCCCACCTAGATCACTGTGCAGACGAGCTGTCCTCCAGGCCCCCGCCTCAGCCACTCAGCCCACGTGCCCGGGCCACTGGGTGGCACCTGCAGTGGAACCGACTGAAACCCAGCTCTGCAGGCACATGCTCACACAGGGGCCACCACACCTTCACCGTCCACTTGGCTGTGACGCCTCGATTCCTGGGAACAGAAAGTCCCCAGGTGACTAGTTACTGTGCCCAGGGTGCCCCCTCCCCAACCCTGCTTCGGCAGGTGGGTGCCCTTGTGAAGCCCACGGTACTTTGTGAAAAGGTGGAGCTGCTGGCTGGTGTGGCCGTAAGGCACACACCTGTGCCGGGAGGTGACCAATGAGAAAAGCCCTGGACACAGCGGAGGGCGCGCTCCCGGGATACCGCCCGTCTCCACAGACACGCGGCCCCTGCCGCACTGACCACCCAGACGGTGCCGGGGCCAAACGGAGGAAGAGGTATGGTCCAGCCGGCGAAGGTGATGGGGGCATGCCGAAATAATGCCGCCCAGTGCTGGGCCTGCACGTCGGTGCTCGGGGGCTCACCTGGTACTAGGAGCTGGGCCCCGGGCGTCCCCTTACAGATGTGCTCTCAGATCGGGCTGCCTACGGACTTCACAGCAAGCGGGGTTGAGGCGGGCTGGGAAAAGTGAGGCTGACCCCTTTGGCTTGTCTGCAAGATGCACGCTTCAGAGATCTACCCTCCACAAATGTGGGGAGCAGCTCTACCCTCTTCAGAGGGAGATGTACGTATGTATGATAAGTCGCTTCAGTTGTGTCCGACTTGTTGTGACCCCATGGACTGTAGGCTCCTCTGTCCACGGGGTTCTCCAGGCAGGAATACTGGGGTGGGGTGCCACTTCTTCCTCCACGGGATCTTCCTGAGCCAGGTTTCTAACCAGAGTCATTTATGTCTCCTGCATTGGCAGGCAGATTCTTGACCACTGCACTGCTTGGGAAGCATGTAAAAACATGCCTGCACCTCCCAGAAGCCAGGACAGGCCGAACACAACGCGAACCCTCTGTGCCGACAGAAGGTGAGTGCTCAGCGTCCGGATGGTGAGAGAAAAGGACGTCTGGGCTCACACATGGGTCCATGGGACCTCGCGTCTGTGTGAATGTCCGTCCAGCGGCAGGCATCCTGAGGGCTGGAACTGGCCTTCCAGAGCCACTGCCCGAGGAGGCCCATGGTTAAAGGTCGTCAACAGAGAAACGTGACTTAGGGTACTGAACAAACATTTGGGGAACTTTCTCTACGTTGGTAGAGCTTATTAAGTCCATGTAATAGCATGATAAGCTGTAAAAGTGATGCAGATCGTTACTGACAATGAGAAGATCTCATTTCTGAAGCTACAGAAGAGCAAGCGTGGCACCACCTCCACTGTAGGTGTCTCTGTACATAGACCCACACATACTCAGCTGCCCAGGAAGGCGTGTCACACAAGGCTGAGAAGCTGCTCTCTCAGGGTGTTGGAGGTATGGATGAGTTTTCTTTTATACTTTTAAAATAATATGTTGCTTTCTTGAAATGTACAGTCATTATGTTAATATAAATACACATTCTCCCCACCACCCCCACGAAGAAAAAGACTAAGCTTTTTTACCACCACAGGACAAAAAGGTGTTTTTCTTTGCAAGATTCAGGCAGTAGTTCCTGCGGGTGGGACTGGGGAGTCGGGGGTAGGCTCTTTTCTCAGCAGGATTCAGGCAGTAGTTCCCAGGGGTGGGAATGAGGGGTGGAGGGTGAGGGAGGTTCTTTTCTCAGCAAGGCCCTACCCACTTTCTTCTCCAGCAAAGCAGACGCCAGCACTTTCAACAGTGCCCATAGGAAGAGCTAAATAACCTTCATCTGGAATTTAACACATTACTGACTCAGGGTGATCTCTGCAGAAATTAACACCTGCGGGCGTTACGTAAGGTGATTTGTTACATAAGTGAATATGGACATGATTTCTGGTCAGTAAGTTGCTAAGAGGAGGCTGGTGTTCTTTTATAAAAGAATCTTTGCTGAGATAAACAAAGACAACCAAAGGCTTTTTAAACTTTTTTATTTGGTGTTAACTCCACAAGAAAACAAAACAAAACAAAAAATCGGTTACTCTGGTGTACGTGAAATCAGAACGATACAACCACGGGAAAAGAATCTCAGCCCAGGAATGGGAAACTGGTGCTTCAGTGCTAAGATGTGCAACGCGCTTCATACCACAGTGCGTTTCAGCGTTTTGCCAACTTTTTAGAGAGATGCTTTTTCTTTGTGATCACTCACTCACAAAACTGAAAACCACAACTTTCAATTCTGCCGCTGAGAGCCTCGGGGCTTCAGCCACTTAGCTACGAAAACAAATAAATACGTAATCTGCTCACTCCCTCGCCCACTTGTAATCCCTTCCCGTTCCCGTGGGAGGTGCGTCGCCTTCCCACCAGCGTGAGGAAGTCTGCACGTGACCACCTGGAGCCTTTTCATGATAAAAAAAAAGCAGCTGTCCGAAATCACCGAGCTAAAGGTTGTGTCTGAAATCTATTTATTTGGTCTCGGCTACATGAGCAACGATTTCTAGGATAATCGTCACTGTAGTGATTATTTTTTTTAGGAATTTTACAACTTCCAATTCTTTTTTTGCCTTTGCTGTTAAAAATTATATTTCAGTGCAGATGCTAATCAATTTTTAGGAAGCTCTGGAAGAAAGAAAAATACATAAACCCTTATAAAGTCTATAAATAAATAACAGCAACATAAAAACCTTACACACGCGCGCGCGCGCACACACACACACACACACACAAACACACACAAACCCACTTTAAAGTGTCAAAGATGTGCTGTATAAAAACAAACCCTGACGTGTGGTGAGACCAAACCCCACGGCCCATCAGGTTTCCCACAGTGAGGACAGAGAGTGCCGGGGGAGGGGGTGACTCCGCGGCCCTGGAGGGAGTTTCCTGTGTCATCACGAAGGCAAGGCAATGAAACCCAATGCTTGAAGCAACCCACGGATTCTCGGCCAGCTCAGCTCCCAGCTAGTACATGTTACGTGTCTAGTGCCTGCCAGAATCAGTGGTGGAGCTGTCTCATCCAGTTAAGACTTCCCGACGTTACAGACACGCTCAACTGATCTCACACGTCGGTTAAAAAAAAAAGTAACTTTAAACATTTAGGTTTTGCAAATATTGCTCCTTCTAACTTCAGCCTGTTGCGCGGCAGTGTGAAAAGCTTGAGGAAGTGACCGTCGTGAAACGGATGGGCCTGGACGAGACGGACCGAGCCCTGGCTTCCCGAGGACACGGGTGGGCGGCCCCGGGGAGCCCTCACACCGGTGCGGGGGAAACCAGGACTCTGCGCCTCGACCCGCCACACACAGAACTTGCCCAGAATATTCTCTCAAATACAAAGGAGATCTAAGCTATGCTGTCAGAGCCAGGAGCACAGCCAGCTGCTGCAGCCAAGGTCTCTTTGGGGTCGTGAGGCGGCCTTTGTTTTAGGTCAGACGTTTACANCGCGAGTCTGAGTGAACTCCGAATGATGGCAATGAACAGGGAGGCCTGGCGTGCTGTGATTCATGGGGTCGCAAACAGTCAAACACAACTGAGCGAGGGAACTGAACTGAACTGTCTTTGAAGACTGCTTTATTCAATAGAATGCACGTATCAAACCTCCCAAGCTTTTACCCCATTTTCAATATATGAACATACATACACATACTTTTATTGTAATGGAATGTAACATATATTAAAATAAGAAACTTAGCTTCAGTGAGTCTGTGATCTTGGATAACATAAACTGGAACCAATCTTGCAAGGGAGAACTCATTACTGAATCTATATTTGCATAACCATGATCAAGAAAAACCAAGGATTGAAAGTCTCATAATCCTAAAAACAAGACACTCTTTGACAACAAGGCACTAAATCTGGATGTAGTGATTAATTAAATGAAATATTAAGCAATAACTTAAATAGCTGCATCAGATAACAGGTAGAACCAGAAATAAAACTTAAGCACACTAGATTTCAACTGCCCTGTGCCATTATCTATAGTATAGAATGAAGTTATAAGTGATATTTTATATCAATGTTATTTCTTACATAATGAACCCAGATGGAATTATCTAAAAATCTCCTGAAGATAATATGATGCATCTATATTGTTCATTAAATTAAGACACTTTGACCTATTTTTGGGCTTTTGTATATGTTCAGTAACTCTATTTGAACTACTAATAACAGTCACTTGTTCAGGTAAGGATAGTCCACAGCCAAAATGCCTTCCTCCATACATAATCTGCAGTAAGAGAAGCAAGTTTGTATGCACACACATCCCAATCATCCTTCCCAAATTGAAACTCTGAATAATAATTTAATCATCATGACAGTTTTTATAATGATGATGATGATTATAATGATATTAGGCTTTTATTGTTCTTTTGCTATATTCAAAGTACTATATTATATACTCTTCACAGTTTTGGGTTTCTCAGGTAGCTCAGTGGGTAAAGACTCCACCAGCAATGCAGGAGACACATTGTGGGTTAAACCCCTGGGTCAGGAAGATCCTCTGGAAGAAGGCATGGCAACCCACTCCAGTATTTTCCCTTGGAGGATCCTATGGACAGAGGAGCCTTGTGGGCTCCAGTCCATGGGGTCTCAAAAGAGTCACAACTGAGCATGCATACACCATAAAGACACTGTTTAAAGCTTGAAGTATTCACCATTAATCTGGCTATCTTTTTTTCTTTTCTTTTTAAGTGGTAAGTATTAAGGTAGGTAAGTATTTATTGCTATTCAGTCCTACCTGAGCACAGTTACTGAGGCTTTTCCTTCTGTAACATGACCATCTCTCTGAGAGAAAGAGATGCCACATTCAGTTTCAGAAATGTGTGGGCTTATGAGTATTCTAAATCATCATCAGGAGAGTAAACACACTAGTTAAAATGGAACTCAGTTAGTTTTGAGGTTTAAGCAGATCCCACTTGTGTAAAGTAATCTACACACATTTAGTAGAGAGGTCAACTCAGTAACAATGGCTGCTTTGATGTGAAGACATGTCATGATGCTTAATGGTTTATGGACCAGTAATCTGATGTGTTGTTTCAGCCTCAGAGAGTTTCTGTTGTGATACTGTGAGATGGTATCTCAGTGCTTACCCTGCCCACTTTAGCTGGATCTGTTAGGACCATTTTTTTAAAACTCAGGTTTTCCCTTGTAAAGCATATTTTTTCCCTGTCCTAACCCAATTGACTCTCATTTTCATTCCTGAGATTTGCTATTCTGAGCCTTTGTTTTTCTTCTCATTCTCCTACTTTTCATACAGCCAAAGATACACATGTTTTTCATATTTTATCATTTTTGAAATCAACACATACCTTTTCTTTCAGCCAAATAGCACTGGTGATTTACTTTTAATTATCAGTGCAAATGTGAACTTTTTCAGAGCTATATACATTGTTGTGAAATGTGAGAAGAGTTTCAGTTTTATATATATATATGTTAGATGTTGCTATAAGTTTTTCTATTTTTTAATTTTTAAATGAAGGTATAACAACACATTTACAAGAGACTTGGAAAATACCAAATAAAGTTACATATAGTTCCACTAAATATTACGGTTATTTTTAAGTCAATAAGTTAAGATTTTTGGTTGGAGTTTCAATATCAAACTCTCAAAAATTAATAAAATAAATAGAAGAAAAGTAGAAGGATATGGTAGACCTGAAAGCAATGAACCAATTCAACATAAGATTTATACAATATTCACACAACAGTAGTATACAAAGTCTATTCAAGTTCCCATAGACTATAAGCTAGGAGACACTTGAACATATCCAGGGACATAAAATAAGCTGCGAAAATTTCAGGGTCTAAACTTAATGAAATCATAGAGTATGTTCTTATCACTGTGGAATTACGTTAGACATCTATATCAAAAAATATTTGAAAATAACCCACATATTTTTCAACTTCAGTGTGATATTTACCAAGAGAGATCCTTGACTTAGCCATTGAAAACCTCAATAAAATTAGAAGACTGAAAAGACTCAGAGGGTAACTGCAGAGAAGAAAACATTTAAATGAGAAATTAATATCAAAATAAGAAATTAATATCAAAGATAATTTAAACACCCAATGTATTTGGAAATTAAATATCACTTTTAAATAATTAGTATATCTAAGAAACCATAACAAGGAAAAACATAAAATATTTAACAGTATAAAAATGAAAAGAGAATTTACCAGAATTTGTTACCAGCACCTGAAGCTATTCAATGTAATTAAATATAGTGGAGTCTTGAATAAAGTATGAGAACAAATAATGGACACTAGCACAAAATTCTGTGAAATATGAACAAAATCAATACTTTAACATCTCATTACACAAAGAACAGTACTATCAAAGTATCAATGTATACATTCTACAACTTTCTTTCTTCAGTCATTCTCATTTTTATTAGTAAGTCTTTTTTTTTGTTTTTGTTCAATAGCTTTGTTGAGGCATACTTTACATAAAATATGTCCCTTTTAAATGTACAATTTGATAGTTTTTATTAAACTTTTAATATTGTACAGATGTCACCATGATACATGTGTAAAACATTCCCATTACCCCCCAAAAGACTCCTTGTACCTCTTTGCAGTCCTTTCCTTATTTCCATGACCACCCCTCAGCCCTAGACACCTGTCTGTCATAGATTTAAATTTTTGTTAATTTACTATAAAAGAAATCATACAACTCACAGTATTTCATGCCTGAACTCTTTCACTTAGTATAACATTGAGGTTCAACTGTTTTATAGTTTGAATCAGAATCAGTGGAAATTCTGATTGAACAGGTGCCTCCACAACTGGTATGAGTGATACCAAGCTACTTCTGTGACAAGTTGTTGTGATTTTACCTCCCATGGCCAGGAGAGAAGATCATAGAGCTCCCAGTCAGAAGTAATTACATTTGAATTTTAACTGCTGGGGAATGCACTACTTACCATAGAAAAGCCTGTTTCTTTATTAGCAAAATGGAGAAAATTATATATGACTTTCTGGGGTTTTGTGATGATTAAACAAAATTAAACCGTGGATCTTCTAATCCTGAGAGAGATTCAGAGAGACAGAAAAATATTTTAGTGTTTTCTTTTCTTTTTTGTCTTAAGACTCAGGATTTTTTTTTTAAGACACAAATATTGTCTTCCCAAAAGGTATGTTTTAGGCCTATGGACATGAATACATTAGCAATATTTATCTTGAAGGAGAAATGATGCATAGGGGATACACCACTGACTCTAGGTGTATATGAAGAGCTTCTCAAGAAAAGGAAAATGTACTTATTTAACCCCAATATCAATGAGAAGAGAATACAAGACAGTAGTCNAAGGTCCGTCTAGTCAAGGCTATGGTTTTTCCTATGGTCATGTATGGATGTGAGAGTTGGACTGTGAAGAAGGCTGAGTGCCAAAGAATTGATGCTTTTGAACTGTGGTGTTGGAGAAGACTCTTGAGAGTCTCTTGGACTGCAAGGAGATACAACCAGTCCATTCTGAAGGACATCAACCCTGGGATTTCTTTGGAAGGAATGATGCAGAAGCTGAAACTCCAGTACTTTGGCTACCTCATGAGCAGAGTTGACTCACTGGAAAGGACTCTGTTGCTCGGAGGGATTGGGAGCAGAAGGAGAAAGGGACGACAGAGGATGAGATGGCTGGATGACATCACGGACTTGATTGAAGCGAGTCTGAGTGAACTCTGAGAGATGGTGATGAACAGGGAGGCCTGGAGTGCTGCACTTCATGGGGTTGCAAAGAGTCAGACACGACTGAGCGATTGAACTGAACTGAACTGTTCACCACGATCCTCCCAAATATCTCCTGCTGAGCACCGAGTGATCTGAAAATATACTGATTCCACCTTAAGGAGAATTTCACTGGGATAGTCAAGAGTCAAAGAGGCAATTTGCCAGTGCTTTAGTGTTTCAGCCAAATATTTCACTTTGATAAAACAAAAAGTAAGATAGACATTTAGCTGAGGTTTAATCCATCTGACATTGATAAGACACCAAAACTGCAACAGTAGTGTTCATGTTGAAATACCATTACTCAGTAAAATTTCTTGATTTTAAATACTAGGAGAGCTTCCCTAGTAGCTCAGTTGGTAAAGAATCTGCCTGTAATGCAGGAGACCCTGGTTCAATTCCTGAATTGGGAAGATCCCCTGAAGATGGGCTAGTCTTCCTACTCCAGTATTCTTGGGCTTCCCTGCTGGCTTAGACAGTACAGGATCCACCTGCAATACAGGAGACCTGGATTTGACCCTTGAGTTGGGAAGATCCCCTGGAGGAAGACATGAAAACCCAGTCAAGGATTCTTGCCTAGAGAATCCTCATGGACAGAGGAGCCTGGCAGGCTACAGTCCAAGGGGTCGTAAAAAGTTGTACATGAATGAGTGACTAACACTTGAATTTCACTTCAATCCCAGAATTGTTGCATGATGCACCTGACCAGGTTTTCAAGGTTATATTGACAGATAAAACCTGAGCTTGTCAGTGGTAACAACACTTCAAATCAGAGAGTGGAGAGCTATCTGTAGATGTCATGACAATAGCTATAGAGAAGATTTATTTAGACTATCTTCACTTCCCTCCATTATTACCTATTGAGATTCTGTAGTGATTGGCAGTGATCACTGATCCAACGTTATCAAGGTCACAAAGAGCATGTCTAGACTCAGACTTTAGTGTTAGCTGCAGTACCTGGACAATACTCTGTTCATCTCACTCTTGGTTTTGATTCTGGATGGTTAAAATAAAGTTCAGATTCTAGTTCTACTTGTCTGAAAATAATTTTGGACAGGGAACCCAAACGAGTGACAGGGACTGAGACAGAGAGAAACAAAAAAGCGATTTATTAAAAAGGCTGAAGGGAGAGTAAGCACTTGGAGAAGAGTGTGGGCATTCACTGTCAAATTTTCTGATTTCCTTTTTTTAAAATTTATCTATTTTTACAACGTTTTATTGGTTTCTGCCAAACATGAACATGAATCAACCATAGATATACACTCCTTTTATTTCATCGTGATCTTTGAATAGATCGGAGCTGCTTCTATTAACAGCAGGAGATTCATTGATAAAATAGCCTTGGGCGACAATGATTTCATTTTTTCTAAATGCTGGGTACCTGAAGCCACTGCACATATGCTCCAAGAGCCATTTTCCTTTACCTATTGAGAGACACACATAGAAGGTGGTACAGTGGTCATTTGCATTTTTATTGCATGTGCTCAGCTGTGTTCTGTGGATTTTATGATCAAGGTTCCTTACTTAGCTGTCAAAAAGCTTCATCAAAGTCTTGTGTTCTTGCTGCTGACACTGTTCCTCCATGTTTCATGATCTCATTAACTGCTAAACAAGGAGATGACTGTGTCTTCTTGCCTAATGCCTCTTCATGAGGAGGATTTCCTTGGGCCCAGGCCCATCTTTCCTGGGTCTAGTCGTATCTTTGCTAACTCAATTTGCAGAATTTAGAAAAGCTGCATTAGAGTAGGAGAAAAAATTCTTAAAGACGTATTTTTGTGAAAACTGACAAATGTTCTCTCCTTGAACAAATTATATTCAGACTGAGTTCTTTCAAGCAAGCCTTGGTTTTTAGACTTCTGTTGTTTATCTTTGCATTGTCCAATTTAGCAAGACTCCTGCAAAGTCAGTTTAGTCATCCTTGAAATCTCATGCTCTTTGGTCCCCTAGGTGTTTTCTGATCACCCTGGCCTGCCTTCAGCAATAATTCTGATAGGTTCCTTTAACCAGAATCGCCCCTAATCCCTGATGTTTTCTTTCAGTAATTTTCCATCCTTTGACCCCCACTTTGCTCCTTGGTATTGATTCCCACCTGGGGGGTTATATACAGAGTTGAGCCCCATCTCTCTCCCTATTAAATACTATTTGTAGTAGCCTCTTTCACACCCATTGCAATGTTCCTCCTTGAATAAACTGTCTTGCTATTCTTTAACAAGTGTCTTGAATAATTTTGTCTTTAATGGAGAAAGTGGAAAATCCATTCAGATTTTATTTAATATTCACAAAGAGACATTTGCAGTGTTGGAGAGTTTTTACTAACTGCCAGAATATTAATCTTTATTTAGAGGATTTCAGGCATCAGTTGGAAAGATATTTTGGTGCAGAACAAATTTTTTCATCACTCTTAAAATTACACAATTTTGGCAATTATTATCCCATCAACAAGTAAAAGTCAAGCTATATGTCCCTGCAAAAATGGCAAAAAGAGGTTGTGGGTTTTTAAACACATAGACTCTGTGATTGGCAACACTGTTATGGAAAATGCACACACTTTCTAAGGGACATATGCTTAAAAGGAAAAGAAATAAGACCTGTAAGAAAAGACCAACAGAGTCTGGAAAACTGTCAAGAATTTTTGTGTCTGGGGAAAAATCTTTCTGAAAACCAGCTAAGTTGGGACAATTGAATGCTAATTGCCTACCAATTAGAAACAGTAAAATGATGTCAATGAGCTCTCTAAATTGCTGTTATTTTTTTTTGTTGTTGTTTTCATTAGGTTTTAAAATTATCCTTCTATTTCACTCACTGTCCCTTTCTGGCTACAGAATTTCATTACTTTTTTTTTGGTCTGAAATTACAGCTCAAATTCAAAGGCCTAATTAAGAAAGGAATTTGAGTAACTGATAATTTCTTTTCAATAGACTCTCTCACTGAGCAATTCAGTCCATTCAAGAGCAACTACAGCAAAGCTTTTCCTTAATGATCAATATTCTTCTCCACTAAGGCTCTGACCTCATCAGAGTAGTTAGTCCTGTTGGTTTGATAACTCTCTCCCAAATTCTTTGAATTTAAAATTATTTGATGCCTGAAGGCATAACATCTCTGCCAGTAAACATAATCACCTATAAAGTAAATGTGAACCAATGGATGAGATTCAAGCTTAACATAGAAATCTTTTTTTTTTTTTTTAAGGAATGGAAGAAAAGAAACAGAAAAGCAGAAAGAAATCAGTGGTGGTATTTTTTTTTTTAAGAAGAATTTTAAAGTATCTTTCTACTTGGCATTTGTTCCTGTCACTGCTGCCATCTCTCACGACTTCGTACATTCTTACTGACAAAGACACTTACCTTGACCAAACTTTAGTCAGGCTCCTCTGAACTCCCTTCTTGATTAAGCCAAGGTGTCTTTTCATTACTCACTTTTAGCAAGAATCCTGTGTAAAATAAAAATACTTCCTGCCATATTAATAAACGTGAGATGTCACAGCCATCAGCGATTTTTAGACTCCAAATATGAATGAGGGCCCCCCAAACTTCAATCCAGTGGATGCTGCTACCACCTACGGTGACTGCTGAGGAGCTGAGAGAATGCAAGAAGCAAGGTGCACAAGGGAAAAAGATTAGCCCCAGATAGCTGAAGTGTGTAATTTAGAGATCCCAGAGGCCTGCATACACAGAATTATAAATCTGTTAACTTGATACTGTTACAGGGAGAAGGCACTGAAGAATTGATGCTTTTGAACTGTGGTGTTGGAGAAGACTCTTGAAAGTCCCTTGGACTGCAAAGAAATACAACCAGTCAATCCTAAAGGAAATCATTCCTGAATATCCATTGGAGGGAATGATGCTGAAGCTTAAGCTTCAATACTTTGTGGTGTTGGAGAAAACGCTTGAGAGTCCCTTGGACTGCTATGAGAGCCATCCAGTCAATCCTAAAAGAAATCAGTCCTGAATATTCATTGGAAGGACTGATGCTGAAGTTGAAAAGTCCAATGCTTTGGCCACTTGATGTAAAGAACTGACTCACTGGAAAAGACCCTGGTGCTGGGAAAGATTGAATGCAGGAGGAGAAGGGGACAACAAAGGATGAGATGGTTGGATGGCCTCACTGACGTGATGGACATGAGTTTGAGTAGGCTCCAGAAGATGGTGATGGACAGGGAAATCGGACATGCTGAAGTCCATGGGGTCTGAAAGAGTCACGACTAAGTGACTGAACTAAGCTAACTAACTAACCTCATTACTGATTTCTCTCTAATCTATAAAAGAAACTGTTACTTATTTCTCTCTAATCTATAAAAGAACCTGGCATCCAGACCCCAATAAGATGATAATTTAGAGGTGCTAGCCTGCCATCTTCTTGGTCTGCTGGCTCCCTCATTAAAGTCTCTTCCTTGCCTCAACACCTTGTCTCTTGGATTTGTTACAGGAAAGGGGACACATTCCAGGGCCTGAAACTGGACTCTTGTCTAACACTCAGAAATGAATTGTCTGAGGAGACACATGTGCTGACAAAGCAAGAGATTCTATTGGGAAAGCATACCCTGATGGAGAGCAGTAGGGTAAGGGAACCCAGGAGAACTATTCAGCCACGTGGTTCACAGTCTCAGGTTTTATGGTGATGGGATTAGTTTCTAGGTTGTCTTTGGCCAATCATTATAATTCAGAGCCTTTCCTGGTGGCACACGCGTTGCTCAGCCAAGATGGATACTAGTGAGAGGGATTCTGAGAAGTGGACGGATATGCAGTGTCTCCTTTTGACCTTTCCTGAACTCTTCCAGTTGGTGGTGGCTTATTAGTTCCATATTCCTTACCAGGATCTCCTTTCATAAAACAACTAATGCAAATGGTTACTAAAGGGCCTGGCCAGGGTGGGTGGTTTCAGTCAGTGTGCTTCCCCTAACAGATTCATTGACCTATTGGGTGGTGAGCAGAGTGAGCTTGGACTTGATAACAGTACCTGATATTTGGTATTCAGAGTGCCTGCCCCCTCTGTTGCAAGCTTGATCCTGCCTTCCCCTCCTGTCTCCTTGGAGCAGTTTTCTCAGAGCTACTGAAATGCTCTCTCCCAAGCTCAGAGTCCTAAATATTCCCACCAAATAAAGTAACTCTCTACTTTCATGTTGTGAAACATGACTTCACTGGTGGCTCAGATGGTACAGCGTCTGCCTACAATGTGGGAGACCCGTGCTCAATCCCTGGGTCAGGAAGATCTCCTGGAGAAGGAAATGGCAACTCACTCCAGTATTCTTGACTGGAGAATCCCATGAACGGAGGAGCCTGATAAGCTACAGTCCATGGAGTCACACATTGAAGCTATCGCACATTGAAGGTCAGGAATGGTGGCAGCAGGGAGATACCCCTCGTCCAAGATAAGGAGCAGCAGCTGTGCATTGCTGGAGCAGCAGTAAAGAGATACCCCACACCCAAGGTAAGAGAAACCCAAGAAAGATGGTAGGTGTTGCAAGAGGGTATCAGAGGGCAGACACACTGAAACCATTCTCACAGAAAACTAGTCAATCTGATCAGACTAGGACGACAGCCTTGTCTAACTCAGTGAAACCAAGCCATGCCTGTGGGGCAACCCAAGACAGGCGGGTCATGGTGGAGAGGCTGACAGAACGTGGTCCACTGGAGAAGGAAATGGCAAGCCACTTCAGTATTC
>SJYV01007603.1:23678-48885 GCA_006410875.1 Neotragus pygmaeus
GATGGACATGAGTCTGAGTGAACTCCGGGAGTTGGTGATGGACAGGTAGGCTAGGTGTGCTGTGATTCATGGGGTCACAAAGAGTTGGACACGACTGAGGGACTCAACTGAACTAAATCGCTCAACTCCCTGGTGGCTCAGACAGTAAAGCGTCTGTCTTCAAGGCGGGAGACTTGGGTTCAATCCCTGGGTCGGGAAGATCCGCTGGAGAAGGAAAGGGCAATCCACTCCAGTACTATTGCCTGGAAAATTCCATGGACAGAGTAGCCTGGTAGGCTACAGTCCATGGGGTCTCAGAGTCAGACACAACTGAATGACTTCACTTTACTCACTTTACTTTATGGCTTTCCCAGTACTCATGCATGGATGTGAGAGTTGGACCACAAAGTTGTCTGAGCACCAAAAATTGATATTTTCAAACTATGGTGTTGGAGAATACTCTTGAGAGTCCCTTGGACTTCAAGGAGATCAAACCAGGCAATACTAAATGAAATCAACCCTAAATATTCATTGGAAGCTTTGATACTAAAGCTGATGCTTCAATACGTTGGCCACCTGATGAGAAGAGCTGACTCACTGGAAAAGACTCTGATGCTGAGAAAGACTGAAGGCAGGAGAATGAGATGGTTGGATGGCATCATTGATTCAATGGACATGGACCTGAACAAACTCCAGGAGATAGTGAAGAACAGGGAAGCCTTGTGTTCTGCAGTCTATGGGGTGGCAAAGGGTTGGACATGACTGATTGACTGAACAACAAGCCAACATTAATAATAAACAGTAAGAACTAATAATTCCTACTTTCCTGTTCTACTACTACTACTGGGTCATGTGTTTCTGGTACTAGCTCATGGTATGTGGCTAGCCTATGGATGGTACAGTTCCTAGGATGCTGAGATAGGAGCTGACACCTACAAAAGACTTTGGGATAACTGGAAACAGGGACAGTTGTGCAATTTTCTCTTCAGTACTTGAGATCCTCAGTTACAAGAGTGTCTGTCAAATTAATGGCAACATTGTTGGAAAAGTTTTATATGATTTCGATGTCAAGCCAAGACTCTATAAGGGTATAATTTAGCAAGTGATGGCCTCTGAAGCACTAGTCTTCCTAACAGAGGATTCTGGCTGATAGGTTAAACAGTGAGGAGTTTTTGCACACACTGTGTTACTTTCTTTATTCTGCTTAGATGGACCATCACAAGAGTCTGTGACTACCAAGAGTTTGCTTTGTTTTTGTTTCCTTGTTTTCACTCCCCTGCCATGCCCCTGCCCACACTCCCCTTCCCCCCACCACACACACACACATACACACTCAAAAGAATCTAGATACTTTGGTATTTGCAAGAAGAGGGTAAAAATGAATACTGGGTAGATAATCCATATAATCTATTTAGCAAAACACTTGGAATACAGTCAATAAATATGTGCTAATTTTATTAAATATCATATCTCAAAGCAATATATATAGATATGCATTTTATAGATAACACAAAATTAAAATTTATACTTCTTGAAATATCCTGAGTGCTCTGTTTTTGAAGGCCCCTTAATCACTTTTAGCCTTTTGACTATGTCCCAGACTCTTACCTGCATCATAACACATTCAGATGTGAGAATTACACCTCAACTCCAGTTCCATAACTGCCTGTTGTCTCTGTCTCCCACTGAAGCATTTTCATCCTGAACTATAATGATAAAAATATTTAGTGTGGAGAGATCATTTTTTTCTGATATAGTTCAACCTTAGTTTCTCTCAAGGAATTGCAGTAGGTATAAACCCTCCCAGACTCCTCTGGATATGGAAGTTGATAGCTAGAATTTCTCATGTGAGGGCAGAGTGTGCATTAAAGGATTAACACATGTAATTCTGAGAGTCACCCTCTGATAAACAGGTTCCCTTGAGAATAGAGAATCTCTTTTCTTTTTAAAATTTGCAACACTCAGTATAGTACCTCTCATAAACCATAGGTTGAATAAATGTACACTGAATTCCCATTAAAATAATTAGCTATTTATGAAAAAAAATCTATATTTCTTCATTTTTGAGATAATGTTTGTATGTGTGTTCTTGCTCTATAATAAGATTTCAATCTTAGTTTAGCCACGTTCCAACTCCAGATTTTTCAATTTTTGCTATTGCTGTCAAAGAACAAATCTTTAGGTTATTACATATTTTTCATGAAAGATTATTTGTATGTTAGCTTTTATTGACAGTATATTTTAAGAGCCAGATTTGGCTGTTTACAATGGTTTTGTTTAAAACCATGGGGAGATAATCTGAATCATATACAAAGTGAGTGAAAATATATTGAGAGGAAATAAGCCTAGATATTCCAAGATTCGTGGCCAGTAAATGAAAACAGTGTGTCATAATTTTATTAAAATATAGTCTATAATTACTTTTGCATGCTGATGCCCAACCACCTCCTCAATGAAGAATATGTTCTCATTGAAGGACATCCAGTAGGAAGTACCTTTCATCCAGGTATCTGTCCATTGCATCTACATTATTATAAACATTATAAAGTAGTCAGTGACTCAGACCTTCATAGAATTTATGCACTTCTGTTTTTTCTTGCGAAGGCAATGGCTTTATCTGCCTTAGCCTTGACAAACTTGAATACATAAGAGAGTGTAAAGAACATTAGATGTTCTGTTCCAATCTTCACCTGAAAACTTAAAAGCATTTTCATAATAACATAAATCATAAGAAATTTAANCTGTTTTTTCTTGCGAAGGCAATGGCTTTATCTGCCTTAGCCTTGACAAACTTGAATACATAAGAGAGTGTAAAGAACATTAGATGTTCTGTTCCAATCTTCACCTGAAAACTTAAAAGCATTTTCATAATAACATAAATCATAAGAAATTTAAAAAAAGATCAGAATTATAGTATTGCTTTGCAATTATCTTTTATTATTGCTAGTATTTTTTTTTTTTATGTTGTTAGATCTCCTATGTAGTAGTCAAAGGTTTAATTATTTGGACCTCATCTCAGATGAACTGTAATGGATAAGGTGAAAAAATCTGGAAAGCACCTTGGATCTCTTTTCCCTTCTTCCCACATTCAGTCCATTCTATAAGCTAAATTGAAATCAAATCTCATCTAGACTGTTACAAAACTAATTTATCTCAGTTTCTTGTTTTTGCAAAATGTGTTTCGCATTTGGGAATTTTTGCCCTAGTTGTTTCCTAGAGTCAGAGCACTTAGAATGGAAAAACTATGAATTATGAGGACCTCATGGCTTTCATATTTCAAAACTGCCATTTAAGAGAGAAAGTTTTCCTTATTAACTAAACTATAAGGAAACATCCCATTCAAGTCATGTCATTTAATTTTCTGATTTTATTACAGGAAAAGATAGCATCAAAAGTACTACTTTCAATTATTTGAGAGCTGAAAAATAGAGTCAGTGCAAAATATGCAAATACAGTATAGAATTTTTATTTCATAAAACTCATTCAGTCCTTTTAATGAACCTCTGACCATTCACTACTGAACAGCATTTTAAGTTTGACTGGTCAATTAATATCATCTTCAGGCAATACTGCTTTCTCAATATTTTCAATATTTTGTCTAACTCTATCAGACTTTAGATAAATAGAGTTTTGGTACATTTAGCTTGTTTAGTAAGCAGTCATTCCTTGTTCTACTCTCAAAATGGAATCTAAATGTGAAAGAGTGTTTTTTCGGTAACTGGGATATTAGAGGCAAGTCTTGTATTCTGGAGTGAAATAGCTGATGACATTTGGTCCCAGACTCACACAGAAATGTGACTGATCTTTCTGGATATTTTGTATGAGGGTTGGAAACACCACTGAAAGCTATTGAACTCCCACTGTGGTCTTAAATACTTCTATACATGGTGGCATCTCCGCCCTGTTTTCAGGGGTATGGAGACTGTGTTTTTTGTCACAACTCTTACAGGTTCTCACCAGGTATACCTGATTTCAGTGCATCTGTATTCATGGGAACTAGGTGCACTAGCTTCACTAGCTTATATTAATCTATCTGAGTTATTGCATCTGCCCATCTCTCCTAGGCTGTGGTGGTTATGGAATACAACCTACCCATGTTTCTCCTTTGAGGATTAAGTCAATATTTCTGATGCATTTAGGGTCACACTTTCTGATTCATTTGACCCAGATATCTGACTGAGAGTGTGCAGGAAAACATGTAACATATCTAAACTGAGGACACTCCTTAAAAAACAAGCTTGCAAATGATTTTTTAGCAAGATGCTTTTGTGCAAACACTGAGATTTTTGCTCAAAACTTACTTTCCTTCTGGGAGACTGAGATTTTGGCAAATGATAGGCAGAATGTGCCTAGGTAACCAATTCCAAACACATAGTTTGTACACCCATGTTGCTGCATTTAATTGGTTAGGAAGAGAATGCTTCATGAGACCTCTTGCAGGAGGGAAAGAGCATAAAGACACCTGCATACAAATTTCTCCAGATCCCATCTATAGTTTCCCTTTATTATCTGTCCATATATTCTTACATCACTGAACTAAGTCTTTACCTGTAGGATAAATATATGTTGAATCCAGCTGCTACCAAACTAAGGTCTGCTTGCCTGCATGAAGTAAAGCTTATATATCAGGTTTTGGTGAAGGGAAGTGCACTATATTATAGGAACAAAACAAGGAGTCTGGGTAGCTAGTGTTTAAAAGGCCTTAATTCCCTGAAGATTTTCATGGAAAGATTTTTAAAGATAGGGTGNGACTCGGGATTGGGAGCTTGTGTGCACCTGTGGTGGATTCGTGTCGATGTATGGCAAACCCAATAGAGTATTGTAAAGTTAAATTTAAAAATAAATAAATAAATAAATAAATAAATAAATAAATAAAGATAGGGTGATGAAGGGGGATTGTTAGATGTGTGATTAGTTCATGTACATTCTTCTGATTTGTTCCTGGTGAGGTGATTGTTAGTCAACATCACCAAGTTTCTGGTTTCAACCAGTCTGGGGTCTATGTGCTTATGAGCAGTATATAGTTGACTTTTCCTATCTAGTGGGCATTTCAGTATCTGCAAAATAGCTCAAAGGACATAGTTCAAAACACTATCCATAATCTTTGAGAAGAACAAAAAAGTTCTTGCTTTTCTTTCTTTCTTCCTTTCTTTCCTTATGCATTTTCTCACCTCTCTGGTTAAGTTTACTCTTTAGAACTCAGGAAAATCCTAGGAGTCTAAATATTTTCTATAGACAGCAGGCAAATGGAAGACAAATGGGGGGAGGGCTGTTCCAGGAAGACCTTGTGAGGTCCTGCTTGGTTACACAGTGAGTCATTCTAGTGAATATCGATATGTGGAGTAGTCTTAAGGAGCCCCAACTCATAGGGATTGGATGAAAAACAAATAAACCACAATGACAACAAAATGGTATCTTATCTCCTTGTTTTTACCAATCCGATGTATCTTCTTCCCTCTCATAATCTTCAGGGACTGTTACCCTATTAATATATTTTATAACTGCCTTTGTCTAAAGATAATTTTTTTAACGCACTTGAAAAATAGCTAGGTACTTTGGGATCATTTTTGAGGGGATATATGCCCATTTAAAGTTATTTGGAATTTTTCTAGTAAGAAAGCATATGTGTGCAAAAGGTTTCAGTCAAAGGAACTCCTAGGAACTCTGATGGAAGACTATATAATAGATTTCATTGAGCTGGTAGAGAAATTTAGAGTGCTGAATTGATGCAATAGTTTAGAATGAAAATGGCCTGAACTAAGGTATTTGGAGTATACAAAATAGTGAAAAGTCGATTAAAAGGTTGCATTTAAATGCTTGTACAGAAACCAAAACTTATCAATTGCAAATTGAAAGGAATCTCCTGTCTTTTTGCCTACCTGTCTTTCATTGGGGAGAATAACACTTATGTGTCTACAAGAAAGAAAAGAAAATTAAACTCACTATCTGAATTTATACTAGTCATTGAAAATGGCACAAACTCCATACCTCCTTTCTGAGTTTTCTTCTTATTTAGATTTTATCCAGTGAATTCTACCAGAACTTTGTCCATTTGTGTCATGTTAATCTCAAAAAATTTAATGTTTTCTGTAAATTCAATTTTTAAGTTCTGAATACTATTAAGAACAAAATTAATTATATAAATGTGAATGCCTCCATTTCTGAATATGGAAGGGAGGAGAATGCTAAAACATTTTTCTTAACTCCTTCAGTCTCTCTGGCTCATCTTCCCCTTTCTCTCTTTATTTCCCTTCAACAAAGCATTTTGTAAATGTTCCAGTTACTTTAAGCTAAAATAAATAAAGATGATGGAAAATGCTCTGTGATAACATATAAACATGGAGTTGGCATGGATCAAAAGCCCAGTTAAATGCCTATTGAACAAAGAAGTGTTTTGAGCCTTTTTTTGAACCAGGCCACATGTACAGTGGCATGAGTTTTACAAAAGTGAATAATGTATGAACTTCTCCTTGAAAGAATTTATAGTCTTTTTGTACATCTATAAAATGTAAGAATGTCTATGGAAGTCATTTTCTTTCTTCTACCCAAATAATTAGATGTTAAGGCACTCTCTTGACCTCTCCTCAAATACATTTTTAGGAATAACAACCTGTCAACAGTCAGAAGGATGCACTATTTAGTGCAGAGACTAATGACAGGAATATTTAGTAGGAGACAATGGTTATGTGTTGTTGCTGCTACTGCTGCTAAGTCGCTTCAGTCGTGTCCGACTCTGTGCGACCCCAGAGATGGCAGCCCACCAGGCTCCCCCGTCTCTGGGATTCTTCAGGCAAGAACACTGGAGTGGGTTGCCATTTCCTTCTCCAATTTAGTGAAGAGGTTATTTAAAAGCATGATATAAGGTGGAGGATTGAGATCCATCTTTCAATGTGGGAAAAATAAATAGGATTTAGGAGGTGGGGGAAGGGAGAGGATATATGATTCTTAAGTTACTTGTGATAGGAAGAATTTTAGTTCTTAGAAAAATTTAAAATAAATTTAAAAATTTTAAATGGAGACATATACAAGTGAAGGGATAGGGATGTTTTAGACATTATTTGGTTTTATTATTTTTTATTTATTTTTATTGAAGGATAACTGATTTACAATATTGAATTGGTTTCTGCCATATAACAACATGAATCAGTCATAGGTATACATATATCTCCTCTTTCTTGACCCTCCCTCCCAACTCCCACCCTACCCCACACCTCTAGGCTGTCACCGAGCCTCAGTTTGAGTTCTCTGAATCATACAGTAAATTACCCCTGGCTATCTATTTTCAGGTCAGTTCAGTGGCTCAGTCGTGTCTAACTCTTTGTGACCCCATGGACTGCAGCATGCCAGACCTCTCTGTCCATCACTAACTCCTGGAGTTTACCCAAACTGATGTCCATTGAGTCGGTGATGCCATCCAACCATCTCATCCTCTGTCATCCCCTTTTCCTCCTTCCCTCAATCTTTTCCAGCATCAAGATATTTTCAAATGAGTCAGCTCTTCACACCACGTGGCCAAAGTATTGGAGTTACAGCTTCAACATCAGTCCTTACAATGAATATACAGGACTGACCTCTATTTTAAATATGTACATAAAAAGAGCCAGTGCTTATATTAAATTTTAAACATGGAACAGTGTATGCAGTGCCAGGTGAGGACACTGGCATAGTTCCAGTGATGATGTGTGTTGCTGCTGCTGCTAAGTGGCTTCAGTCGTGTCCGACTCTGTGCAACCACATAGATGGCCACCCACCAGGCTCCCCCATCCCTGGGATTCTCCAGGCAAGAACACTGGAGTGGGTTGGCATTTCCTTCTCCAATACATGAAGGTGAAAAAGAGAAAGTGAAGTCGCTTAGTCATGTCTGACTCTTAGCGACCCAATGGACTGCAGCCTACCAGGCTCCTCTGTCCCTGGGATTTTCCAGGCAAGAGTACTGGAGTGGGGTGCCACTGCCGTCTCCTGTGATGATGTGTAAAGGAAGCTAAAACAGAACTAATATGTACACATATATGAACTTCCTTTTATCTTCATTGATCTTATAAGACTAACTTCTTTTTTCTTCTAACATTGGCATATATATATATATTTTTTTTTTCTTCTTCTTCTTCTTCTTCTTTTTCCTTGAAATAACCTCAAGAATGGATACAGTCATTTTTGGTATCCAGTATCACTATAGTCTTCTCCCGGCCGCCACTAGCCTCGGCCGTGGGGTAGCTCCTCTCGGCTGCGGCCCCTGACCTCAGACACAGGGTAACTCCTCTCTGCTGTTCCTGTGCCATCACAGCCTGGCACTCTAGGCTGCCACCCCTGACCTCGGACGTGGGGTAGCTCCTCTCTGCCGCGCTTTGGAAAACTCAGCAGTGGCCACAGGACTGGAAAAGGTCAGTTTTCATTCCAATTCCAAAGAAAGGCAATGCCAAAGAATGCTCAAACTACCGGACAACTGCACTCATCTCACATGCTAGTAAAGTCATGCTCAAAATTCTCCAAGCCAGGCTTCAGCAATACGTGAACTGTGAACTCCCTGAAGTTCAAGCTGGTTTTAGAAAAGGCAGAGGAACCAGAGATCAAATTGCCAACATCCGCTGGATCATGGAAAAAGCCAGAGAGTTCCAGAAACACATCTATTTCTGCTTTATTGACTACGCCAAAGCCTTTGACTATGTGGATCACAATAAACTGTGGAAAATTCTGAAAGAGATGGGAATACCAGACCACCTGACCTTCTCTTGAGAAATGTGTATGCAGGTCAGGAAGCAACAGTTAGAACTGGACATGGAACAACAGACTGGTTGCAAATAGGAAAAGGAGAACCTCTATTAATGAGAGGTTCTTTANCTTTTTCCTTGAAATAACCTCAAGAATGGATACAGTCATTTTTGGTATCCAGTATCACTATAGTCTTCTCCCGGCCGCCACTAGCCTCGGCCGTGGGGTAGCTCCTCTCGGCTGCGGCCCCTGACCTCAGACACAGGGTAACTCCTCTCTGCTGTTCCTGTGCCATCACAGCCTGGCACTCTAGGCTGCCACCCCTGACCTCGGACGTGGGGTAGCTCCTCTCTGCCGCGCTTTGGAAAACTCAGCAGTGGCCACAGGACTGGAAAAGGTCAGTTTTCATTCCAATTCCAAAGAAAGGCAATGCCAAAGAATGCTCAAACTACCGGACAACTGCACTCATCTCACATGCTAGTAAAGTCATGCTCAAAATTCTCCAAGCCAGGCTTCAGCAATACGTGAACTGTGAACTCCCTGAAGTTCAAGCTGGTTTTAGAAAAGGCAGAGGAACCAGAGATCAAATTGCCAACATCCGCTGGATCATGGAAAAAGCCAGAGAGTTCCAGAAACACATCTATTTCTGCTTTATTGACTACGCCAAAGCCTTTGACTATGTGGATCACAATAAACTGTGGAAAATTCTGAAAGAGATGGGAATACCAGACCACCTGACCTTCTCTTGAGAAATGTGTATGCAGGTCAGGAAGCAACAGTTAGAACTGGACATGGAACAACAGACTGGTTGCAAATAGGAAAAGGAGAACCTCTATTAATGAGAGGTTCTTTAGATAAGGAGAATTAACAGGAAAATTGCAAGTTGAGATCAGTGTCCGTATAAAAGGCAGAAAGTCATCATGATGAAAGAATTGGCATACGATGAGGAATGTGGCTGAACTATATTGAAACACATTTCTGTGTAAATATAACAGAAAGATGCAACTAATGCCCAGGAGAGTCTGTGTGGGCATATGAGTGAACAAAGCAGGTACCTCAGCAATAGGCTTCAAAGCTAAAGCACAGTGAAAGGGGGAAAAATGTAGATGCAGGTAGTGTTTGGTTTATATCAGAGATTGACAATCCTGCTCTAAAACAGGTAAAAAAGCAAATATTTTAAGATTTGCAGGCCCTACTCAGCTTTGCTGTTATACTGTGAAAAAGTCATGAACAATTCATAAATCAGTGATGAGTCTATGTTCCAATAAAACTTTATTTTATGGATACTGACATTTGGGTATTTAATGTGTAGTATTACTTTGATTTTTGTTTAAATATTTATAAATGCAAAAGCTATTTGTAACTTGTAAAGAATAAAAAAGAACAAGTGATACATCACTGACTTTGACCTATATGCCTTGATAGGCGTATTCATATGTATGTTTCTATATAATTTATTCACTTCTATATCATGCATACGGGGCTTTCCAGGTTGCTCAGTGGTAAAGAATCCACCTGCCAAGCAGGAGAAGCTAGTTTGATGCCTGGCTCAGGAAGACCCCTGGAGAAGGGAATGGCAACCCACTCCAGTATTCTTGCCGGGGAAATCCCATGGACAGAGAAGCCTGGATGGCTACAGCCCATAGGGTCACAAAGAGTTGGACACGACTTAGTAACTAAAAATGAGAGCAGCATATACTGCATGCATACACATCTCTCTGTAGTGGTGACTTACAATCTGTAAGAATAAAGTAACTTAGTAGTAATTTAAGAGTTTAATTATCAGATTGATTAAAGGTAAAAATTCTGCCCTAATGGCTATAAATGATTTATCCTGGGTTTTCCTAAACAGCTGAATGAAAGATGATCTTCCAGAGATGGAAGTGCTGTTTCAGCTGAACAATTAGAATGAAAGGGGAAATGAAATGTTTAAACTTAAGTATGCTGGAAAGCTAGTCAAATAGTTTCAAATATGAGCCTTTAAATTTTATTCCTTATCCTAAAATAAATGTGTCATTTACATGTATGTTGAGTTTAACTTATTTATGTTTTGTTTTTTTAGGAGTGGAAAGGAATAAAATCCGTCTACAAGTTTTGTTAGAATACAGCATCTATATAAATAGTGCTTGTAAGTAACTTTGTATTTTAAATATTTAAATTGCTATATCCACAACATACTCCCAACCAAAGAGAATATCCTTGATAATCGTATAATTTATTCTCTCAAAATTTGGGCCCTCGGGTTATGTACCATGTCCTCACAGAAGGTCACTGGGAGACAAAATTTTCAATAGGTCATAGGTTTGAAAAAAAGTAAACTCAAATTCTAGGGTCTCAATTAAGGCCCTGGACTTGATGAGACAATACAATGAAATAACACAAATTTAAGGCACAATCTAGAGTAAGGCATTGATGCCAAAATATTCAACATGAAACAAAAGCAACCACAACCATCGGTGTGCTAGGTGCAAAGAAAGAGGATTTTATACAATGATCCTAAAGATGAATTAAGAATCATCCTAAAGATTATTCTCCATTTTATAGATAGTGAATAGCAGAGCTGGGACATGAACCAGACTTTAGCACTATATAAGGTATCCAAAGCCCCTGAACTTGAGGTAAACAGGAGTCCTGGTTTCTGAAGGACAGAGACATCCAAGTGGTCAGAAGGGCAGTGCTAAATGTAATTAGGATTATAGATTTGGGTATTTAAGTCAGTCAAATTCAACCCCAAGGTTTATTTGTATGAACTTTGGGAGAAGCTACTTATCTTGACGAAATGGAGATAAAATTATCAGAGGTAAAATGTGGTTATTATGAGCATTTGTTTTAAAGCTCTATGTAAAACACAAAATATATTGCCAGATGTTTTGCATGTTCTCAATAAAGGAAAGCTATTACTTGGCTTCAGATCAGATGAAACTAGGACCCTGAACTAACCTTATCAGCAAGGGAAAAAAGAGCTTTGCAAATCAAACCCTATTATTCCAGCAACATTTTCATTTACCTGTTGTGTTTTACTCTAAATACTTTCCTTCAGAGTCCGGACATAGCATTTTGTGCTCTTACATATTCTTCAAATATGTGTATATTTGTTCCTGTAACTGACCTGCTTCATTGTTAGTAGTAACCATGAATTGTATAATGAACTTAAATCAAGTACGAAGATGGAAAAGCCCACAGATGGTAACTTTTTCAGAATTCATCTTTTAATTGTGTCACATCAGTCTTGAAACTTAGCTCTTAAACAGTAAACTTGAGAGCTGTAGGCACTCTACACCTGTAGGGTATCCACATCCTTTCTAATTCTTGCATCTCCACTTTATCATCACACTTCATTTACCCACTTTCAGATGCTTCTGTTGAAAGATGCTCTTGCTACAGTCTGCATCAAAGCCCTGGTGAGCCACAGTCTGAAAATGAATAGTATATCTTAAAATAAAATCACTATGTAGTTACTTTATAGGCTGATTCTCTCAGTACAGAAACACCATTCTGGATTTAGGAAATGGGCAGTGGGGAGGGTAAGAGGAAGATAAAAGTGTAAGAGAGTTGCATCACTCACCGTGAGTGGCCAGTGGTACATGTGAGCCTGCAGAGAAAAAAAATAAATCTGTGATTCAGGAAGATACTAGGGTGGGGCCCAGTAGTGAAGGAATAAAAGTGAAAGTGAAAGTATCTCAGTTATGTCTGACCCTTTGCGATCCCATGGACTGTAGCCTGCCAGACTCCTCTGTCCGTGGAATTCTCCAGGCAAGAATACTGGAGTGGATGGTAGCTGTTCCCCTCTCCAGGAGATCTTCCCATCCCAGGGATCAAACCCAGGTCACCCACATTGCAGGTGGATCGCTTACCATCTGAACTAACAGGGAAGGGTTCCTTAATATCAAAGAGACTTAGAATTTGACAGATATTTGCATAATGTATAATTTGGAGAAGTAGAGGAATAATTATATTGAACTATCTAGTTTTGTCTGTGTGTGTGAATGTGAAATAGTAGATCAAAAAAAGAAGCTTATGCAACTGTGTCATGTATTCCTTCTTTTATTCTTGGCTTTTTCAAACAATTTTCTTTCTATTCTCTTTTCACCCTTACCTTACTTGCTATGCAAAGAGGTTTGGCTCAAAGAGCAAAGAATCTGCCTGAAATGCAGGAGACCTAGTTTTGATCCCTAGGTTAGGAAGATCCCCTGGAGAAGGAAATATCTATCCATTCCAGTATTCTTGCATAGAGAATTCCATGGACAGAGGAGCCTGGCAGGATACAGACCATTGGGTCACAAAGTGTCCGATACAACTGAGAGACTAACACTTTCACTTTCACTTGTTACTTTCCATATCATCTTTGATTCATTTGTTCTTCTACCCTATTTCTTAAGAAATTTATCTCTTTTCTCTAGGTCATCAGATTATAGCTAAAGATGTATCTTGAGGGTTTTATTTCCAATTCTATTGTTGGCTTATCTCATAACCTGGAACAAACTTCAACATTTCATGGATGTGCTTGAGTATCACAGCTGAAAGGAAACTTTAAGATTATTTACTTTAATATATATATTTTTTAATTTTACTGAAAGAGAATAGATCAAAATAAAGCTTAGAGAGGTGAAGAGAATTGCCAGGTGTTAAGACATTTGTCAGTAACAAAATCAACTGAAGTCAGACATCCCAACTCATTTCAGAACTTATGAGTAAGTCCTTCAGCTCCAAGTTGCATGAAAACCTGTGGGAAACTATCGATTTTTATTTATTTTCTTTAAAGTAGGATATTTTAAAGACAAGAATTGGTATAGACAGATCTATATGGGAAGCCAAGTTATAATTACACTTTGTGTGTTGGTGATATTATTAGATGAAAAGGTTTAAAGAAAGTCAAATGCTAAATAAATCCAGGTTAATATACCCTTACCAATACAATAATGAAAACAACCCCCATATACATATATTTTTGTATGCTGCCATACTGCAAAAGGGCTCACAGAGACATATAAGAGACAAATTAACTTTTAAACATTAAATATAATCAAAGTATGTGAGGGAATTTTTCAATGTGAGAGCAGAAAGACATATGTTACAGTTACCTCTTCACCATCCAAATGTAATCAGAGAAAAGGGGATGGCTTTGTCAATGACAACAGGATCAAAGACTAGTGCTCAATAGTCTTCTAGGAACTGAGATAATTTGAAGTAATCAAGGTTAGAATAGAGCCCCAAAGCAACATGTGAGGTCTGTTCTGTACAAATAACCCCTGTGTGTCTCCAACAGGAAAAAATAGACGTCTGTCCATCTTCACTGATGTTGGATCATTCTTCCTCTCTCAGCATGGGAGCACTTTTCCCAGGGTGAGAACACCATTTTTCCCTTTTCAGCATAGTCCCCTCATTCTTCACTGCACTTTCAGGACTACTGTTATCAAAAAGTCAATTTTATAAATGTGTAAAAATGATAGACAGAGTCCCTTTAGACTAGATGACACAAACTTAAGCACACTATGTTGTTGCTGCTCAGTCTCTTCAGTCTTGTATAATTCTTTGCAACACCATAGACTACAGGATGCCAGAATTCCCTGTCCTTCACTATCTTCCAAAGTTTTCTCAAATTCAAGTCTGTTGAGTTGATGATGCTGTCTAATGATCTTATCCTCTGTCATCTTCTTCTCCTCTTGCTTCAGTCTTTCCAGCATCAGGGTTTTCTTAATAAGTCAGTTCTTAGCAAAAGTATAGGTGGCCAAGGCATTGGGGCTTCAGCTTCAGTATCAGTCCTTCCACTGAATATCCAGGTTTGATTTTCTTTAAGATTGACTGGTTTGATTTCTTTGCTGTTCAAGGGACTTTCAAGAGTCTTCTCTAGGACCACAGTTCAAAAGCATCAATTCTTCAGTGCTCAGTCTTCGTTATGGCTCAACTCACACATCCAAATATGACACCCGGAGAAACCATAGCAGTGACTACACAGACATTTGTTGGTAAAGTGATCTCTCAGCTTTGAAATGCAGTCTATACTTGGCATAACCTTCCTTCCAAGGAACAGTTCAGTTAAGTTCAGTTCAGTCACTCAGTTGTGTCCGACTCTTTGTGACCCCATGAATTGCAGCACGCCAGGCCTCCCTGTCTATCACCATCTTTCGGAGTTCACTCAGACTCATGTGATGCCACCCAGCCATCTAATTCTCGGTTGCCCCCTTCTCATCCTGCCCCCAATCCCTCCCAGCATCAGAATCTTTTCCAATGAGTCAACTCTTCGCATGAGGTGGCCAAAGTACTGGAGTTTCAGCTTTAGCATCATTCCTTCCAAAGAAATCCCAGGGTTGATGTCCTTCAGAATGGACTGGTTGTATCTCCTTGCAGTCCAAGGGACTCTCAAGAGTCTTCTCCAATACCACAGTTCAAAAGCATCAATTCTTCGGCGCTCAGCCTTCTTCACAGTCCAACTCTCACGTCCATACATGACCACAGGAAAAACCATAGCCTTGACTAGACAGACCTTAGTTGGCAAAGTAATGTCTCTGCTTTTGAATATGCTATCTAGGTTGGTCATAACTCTCTTTCCAAGGAGTAAGCGCTTTTTAATTTCATGGCTGCAGTCACCATCCACAGTGATTTTGGAGCCTCCCGAAATAAAGTCTGACACTGTTTCCACTGTTTCCCCATCTATTTCCCATGAAGTGATGGGACTGGATGCCNTAGGTTGGTCATAACTTTTCTTCCAAGGAGTAAGCATCTTCTAATTTCATGGCTGCAGTCACCATCTTCTAAATTAATGACCAAAAGTTATATGAAAAGACAGTCTACATTATTTATGGATGAAATATAATTTAAATCCCCCCTGAGTTACTACCTCAAATCTACTCTAAAATGTAAAAGAACATCTCAAGTGTTGGGGAGGCTGTGAATGACCTGGACTGCTGGTGGCAATATAAAGTGATACAGCCACTTTGAAAAACATTTTGGTAGTTTCTGAGGTAGTTAAATGAGCACCTATTCTGTAATCCAGACAGTTCACTCCTTGGCATTTTACCAAAACAAATGAAAATATATGTCCATTGAAAGACTTATACACAAATGTTCATAGCTGTTGGCTAAAGTTCATTTTGATAGCCAAAATCTGGATATGACCTAAATGTCCATCTACAGGTGAATGGATAAGCAAACTAAAAGACTAGGTTCTTACAGTTCAATTCATATATTAGGTTGGTGCAAATGTAATTGTGGTTTTTGACCATGAATTTTAAATCATTGTAACTAGGCTCAAACACATCTTTATTAATCAAAATAGAAACCATTGCAATCAACACAGTTTTTGCCAATGAGAAATAAGTTTGTTTATTCCTGTAGAATAAAAGTCTATGCTTTGGGATTCGACAAACTCTTGGAAAGCATTTTTTTCCTGCCTCTTGCTAGTTGTGGAATTGTCTTCCCTGCAAAAATTTATCAAGATGCTTGAAGAAGTGAGAGGTAGGTGAGAGGCCAGATGAATATGGCAGATGAGGCAAAACTGTGTAGCCCAATTTGTTCAGTGTTTGAAGCCCTGGTTGTGCAATGTGCAGTCAGGCGTTGTCGCAGAGAATTGGGCCCCTTCTGTTGACCAATGCCAGCTGCAAGCTTTGCTGTTTTTGGTGCATCTCATCAATTTGCTGAGCATGTGTCTTGGATATAATGGTTTCAACAGATCCAGAAAGCAGTAGTGGATCAGATGGGCAGTAGACCACCACACAGTGACCATGACCTTTTTTTGGTGCAAGTCTGGCTTTGTAAAGGGCTTCCCTGGTGACTCAGATGATAAAGAATCTGCCTGCAATGCAAGAGACCCAGGTTTGATGCCTGGGTCGGGGAAANTCAGATGGGCAGTAGACCACCACACAGTGACCATGACCTTTTTTTGGTGCAAGTCTGGCTTTGTAAAGGGCTTCCCTGGTGACTCAGATGATAAAGAATCTGCCTGCAATGCAAGAGACCCAGGTTTGATGCCTGGGTCGGGGAAAATCCCCTGGAGAAGGGAATGGCTACCCACTCCAGTATTCTTGCCTGGAGAATTCCATGGACAGAGGAGTCTGGTGAGTTACTGTCCATGGGGTCGAAAGAGTTGGACAGGACTGAGCGACTAACACTTCGGCTTTGGGAAGTGTTTTGGAGTTTCTTCTCTGTCCAACTACTGAGCTGGTCATCACCAGTTGTCATATAAAAGCCACTTTCCATTGCACATGAAATGCTGAGAATCTGAGAAATGGTTTGTTGTTTTTGTGTAGAATAAGAGAAGACACTTCAAAGTGATGATTTTTTTGATTTGCAGTCAGCTCATGAGGCACCCACGTATCAAGCTTTCTCACCCTTTCAATTTGCTTCAAATGCTGAATAACCATAAAATGGTCAACACTGAGTTCTTGGGCAACTTCTTATGTAGTTGTAAGAGGATCAGTTTCAATAATTCTCTCAACTGGTTTTGTCAGCTTCTAAAGACGCCCCTGAGCTTTTCATCTTCAAGGCTCTTGTCTCGTGTGAAAAACTTCTTGAACCACCATGGCACTGTATGTCCACCTGGGCTAAATGCATTGTTGATGCTGTGAGTTGTCTCCACTGCTTTACAACCCATTTTGAACTCAAAAAAGAAAATTGCTTAAATTTGTTTTTTGTCTAACATCATTTCCCTAGTTTAAAATAAATATAAAATGCACAGCAAGTAATAAGTGATAGGCAAAAAAAATAAATAAAGCAAGAAATGAACATTAAAATAATGTACATGCTGTATAACCACATTTATTTAAGAATCTATTCCAGTGCTGTGCTGTTCGTAGTCACTCAGTCATGTCTGACTCTTTGCGATCCCATGGACTATAGCCTGCCAGGCTGCTCTGTCCATAGGGATTCTCCAGACAAGAATACTGGAGTGGGTTGCCATGCCCTCCTGGGGGCAAATTTCAACAACGCAAAAACCGCAATTACTTTTGCACCAACCTAATAAAATCATAAGAAATGCATACTAATGTGGAATAACAGAAAGCAAATCAGTGGTTGCCTTGGGCATAGAGGAGTCAGTGAAGAACAAGAAGGAGAAATGACAAAGGAGACTTGGGGAGTCTTGGTGGAGGGGGTATATTCATTATACTCATTGTACGAATACATTCATTATCTTGATTACATTCAGTATCTTGATTCTGCTGGTAGTTTCACAGATGTACCACTTGTCAAAATTTACCAAATGTACACACTCTAAATATGCACAGTTTATTATGTGCCAGTTACACATAAATAAAACTGTCAGACAAAGAATTTTTATCATTTTATTTATTTATTTACTTTGGGCTACCCTGGATCTTTGTTGCTGCTCAGGGTTTCTCTGGTTGTGGTGAGCCAGAGCTACTCTCTTTGCTGTGGAGCTTGTGCTTCTCATCGCAGTGGCTTCTCTCATTGTGGAGCACGGGCTCCAGGTGCTGGGCTTCAGCAGTTGCAGTACACAGGCTCAGTAGTTGTCACTCACGGGCTTAGTTGCTCCACAGCATGTGGAATCTTCCTGGACCAGAGATGGAACCAGCACCCCCTACATTGGCAGATGGATTGTTATCCACTGGACCACCAGGGACGTTCCAAAATGTCACCTTATGTGGAGTCAGAGTCTTTACAAAGGTCATCAAGTTAAAATGATGCCATTAGGTGGGCCCTAATCCAACAGGATTGGTGTCCTTATAAAAGGGAAATTTGGAGTCATCTACACTTACAGGCAGAATGCCACATGAACATGAAGATGCCTATCTACAAGTCAAGGAGAAAAGTCTAGAACAGATTCTGCTTTCACAGCCTCAGAAGAAGCCAATCCGCTGACACCTCGATTTCAGCCTTCCACCCTCCAGCACTGTGAGACAATGAAATTCGGTTATTTGAGCCAACTATTTGTGATACTCTGTTACAGCAGCCCTGGAAAACCAATATAACACTCTTGTGTAGAAGAAAGGCAATGTTCTAATCTGGAATTTATGACCAGGGATGGAATTTTTGAGAGAACCTGTGAGAAAAAATATCACTTGGACCTCACTTGGTAAGAAACTAATTGTGCCAAAAGATATATATGTGGATTAAGGAGATTAATAACTCCTTAACTAAATTATAAGGAAAAGCCTTATAATTGGTAAGCAATAACAGATCACATTTGGTTCTTGTTAGAAATTTCTTGAGGGGCTACCAGGGAAAGAGGCTCTGGAAAATGAGAAGGGCACCAGATGACCCAATTTTGACTTATGAGGAAACGTACTTTTTAAACTTTCTATTATATATTGGAATATAGCTGATTAACAATGTCATGATAGTTTCAGGTGGACAGAAAAGGGACTCAGCCATACATATACACGTATCCATTGTCCCTCCAACACCTCTCCCATCTAAGCTGCCACATAACATTGAGCAGAGTTTTCTGTGCTATACGGGTGGTGGTTTAGTTGCTAAGTCCTGTCTGACTTTTGTGATCCCAGGGACTGTAGCCTGCCAGGCTCCTCTGTCCACGGGATTCTGCAGACAAGGATACTGGAGTAGGTTGCCATTTCTTTCTCCAGAGGATCTTCCTGACCCAGGAATTGAACCTAGGTCTCCTACAATGCAGGCAGATTCTTTACTGACTGAGCTATGAGGGAAGTTCTGTGCTATGTAGTAGGTCCTTTTTGGTTATACATTTTAAATATACCAATGTGTACATTCCCATCCCAAACTATTGGAGTTTCAGCTTCAGCATCAGTCCTTCCAATGAACACCCAGGACTGATCTCCTTTAGAATAGACTGGTTGGATCTCCTTGCAGTCCAAGGGACTCTCAAGAGTCTTCTCCAACACCACAGTTCAAAAGCATCAATTCTTCAGCACTCAGCTTTCTTCACAGTCCAACTCACACATCCATACATGACCACAGGAAAAACCATGGCCTTGACTAGACGGACCTTTGTTGGCAAAGTAATGTCTCTGCTTTTGAATATGCTCTCTAGGTTGGTCATAACTTTTCTTTCAAGGAGTAAGCATCTTTTAATTTCATGGCTGCAATCACCATCTGNTCTTGCTCTTGAGTCAAATTCCAAGCAACAGTTAGTGCTGCTGAGGATCTTGGGCAAGTGATTTCACTTTTCTGAGTCAGTTTCCTCATCATTAGATTAATGCTAATGATAGTACATACCTCTTTGGAGTTTGGGGAGCATTATGTGAGATCATTCATAAAAAGCACTCGATTAGCAGAATGAGTGCTTGGCTCATCTGAAATTCTCAATAAATGACGGACTGTCATTGTCATTGTTATGGGTAGAATTTAATTACCTTTCCCTGAGAACTGCTTCTGAATGCTGTAATCTCCCCTCCCTGCTTTGATTGCAGTCTTTCCTCTTCCACCGACCTCCCTCTACACCTGCTTTTGTTACTATAAAATCAAACCTATAGGTTCTGATCATTTCTTTATCTGTCCTTTCTAACAGAACAGTGACTGAAGAAGGCAGAAGTTGATTTATTTTGTATATGAAAGCTAGGTATGTGGTCTGGGCTAGTATGTTGCTATGTGATATCAGAGCTGTGGGCTGTTTCTATAGGGTCATTCTGCTATGGGTATTGTTCATTTCCAGTCTTACCTTATGGTCTCTGCTGGCTGCTTCATCTATTGCTGTCACATTATCATTACAGCCAGCAGGAATGGAGGAGGACCTTTCTTTTTGACCTGTACTGCTGGCTGATTGGGCAGTTCTCCATGCTATGTCAACCTAAGTTCAGTTTTTTTGTGACCTTGGTCAAAAAATTACCTGGGTATACAAGTTAAATGGTATAGTGTTCAGCATGGTGCCTGTAAATCAGATGATGGTTGTTATTATTGACTTCTCTTCTGTCATGACTCCTCTGACCTCCTTCCCTGGCAGAATGTCCCTGGATAGCAGCTTTCCAGTTCAGCTTAACACCAAGGGGTGTTTTAGCTGGCTATGGGATGTGTTCGGAGAAGGCGATGGCACCCTACTCCAATACTCTTGCCTGGAAAATCCCATGGACAGGGGAGCCCGGTAGGCTGTGGTCCATGGGGTCACGAAGAGTCGGACACAACTGAGTGACTTCCCTTTCACTTTTCACTTTCTTGCATTGGAGAAGGAAATGGCAACCCACTCCAGTGTTCTTGCCTGGAGAATCCCAGGGATGGGGGAGCCTGGTTGGCTGCCGTCCATGGGGTCACACAGAGTCGGACACGACTGAAGTGACTTAGCAGCAGCATGGGATGTGTTCCTATCTCCTCTGTGGGGCAGTTAGAATTGAGGACCATGGGTCTGGGATGTGTTAACTTCACTTTTCCAGTGTCAGCTCAGAGCTGGTTCAGGTGTTCATTCAGTAAAGGTTTGTTGGATGGATAAAGAAGGAAATAATAATACCTTCTACTTTCTTCTTGTTTTTCTTGACTGGAACTCCTAATGTTATTTATTCATTAAAAAGACCTATGGGACTTTCCCGGTGGTCAGTGGTAGTTAATAATCTGCCTTACAATGCAGGAGATTGGTGTTTGATCTCAGTCGGGGAACTAAGACCCCACATGCCTCAGAGCAAAATGCTGCAACAGAGATCCGCCTGCCACAAGTAAGACATGATGCAGTCAATAATAAATAAATAAATATTTAAAACCTGCCATCCCAGATAAAACAAAATGACCCATATCAAGGGTCACTGGAGCAGCAAGTACTAGAATTCAGATCACCTCTAATGGCATACTTATTTTACATTTAAGCCAGAGGTCAGTCAGTCAGCTACAGCCTGTGGACCAAATCTGGCCTGTTGTATGGTTTTATATAGTTCATCAGCCAAGAATGGTTTTTATGTTTTGAAATAATTAAAAACGTCAAAACTAGAATATTATTCTGTGGCATGTGGAAATTATACAAAATTCTAATTTCAGTATCCATAAAAATTAAGTCGTATTGGAACACTGCCATGTTCATTCATTTACATAATGTCCATCTGTGGCCCTTCTCAGAAAGTGTGCAAGGCCCTGATTTCAGCTATTAGTTTACTATAAAATCAGTGTACACAAAATATTAAGAGTACAGCCCAAACATTTTAGCATAGCATTCAGGGAGTGTCATATGATCAGACTGCTTAATTTTTGTCAGTGTGATGGATAAAAGGCTATCTCTGTGTGTTTTTCTCCCTCTTTATGTTATTTTAATATTCAGATTGAATGCTTTTTTTGTATATTAATTGGTCAGTTTTCCCTTTCTGTGAATTGCTCATTTTTATTATTGATTTGCAATAGTAAATTTTTGTCATATCACATGCATATATTTCTCTATTCTGGGGCTTCTCTTTTATTTTATGATAATGTTTTTGCTGTACAAGAGTTTTCGTTTTTGATATCAAGAAAATCATCTGTGTTTTTTTCTATGTCTTGAGTTTTATGAGTCTTGGCTAAGGAAATCTATTCAAATAAAGATGTTCTGTATTGTTTTGGAGTTTTTTCTGATTTGGGTATTTAATCTATTGGAAATTTTTGTGGTAGTATGAAAAAAATATTTAATTAAATTTTTTCCTTATAGAAACTCATTATGACAGTCTCATTTATTGAATAGTCAGTTCTAAAAGTATACAAACTAGAAGATAAATTTCCGGCTGGCTCCTCCACTACTTTTCAGTCAGTTCCAGACTTCATTCGTTATCACTGTGAAAAGTTTATTGTTTATATTTCAAAAAATTTCATCTATGTATTTGAGAATGGATGTGTGTGTGTTTGTGTGTGTGTGTGTGGAAAACATGCATACTAAAACTGAATCATATTGTACAAACTGGTACATTTTTTTTTGGACTCAGTATAATATCTTTGTAACTATTCCATATCAATGGGCATAGGTATAGTTCAGGGATTAGCAAACTCCTTCTG
Source organism: Neotragus pygmaeus (assembly GCA_006410875.1). Classification (NCBI taxonomy): domain Eukaryota; kingdom Metazoa; phylum Chordata; class Mammalia; order Artiodactyla; family Bovidae; genus Neotragus; species Neotragus pygmaeus. The sequence continues at coordinate 46,233 of SJYV01007603.1, forward strand.
TCAAGGACTAGATAGAGTTTCAGGCCCATAATGGCTCTATCACAACTATTCAGCTCTAGTGTTAGAACCAGAAACAGCCCTGGACAGTGGTAAACAAGTAGGTGTGGTTGTGTTCCAATAAAACTTTATTTACAAAAAAACAGATGGGAGACAGATTTGGCTCCCAGGCCATATTTTCTGACCTTTGGTCTAGTTTATACATTTTAACATTTACGTGGTATTCCATTATATGGGTGTACCATGGTTGATTTAACCAGCCCTTTATTAACATACATGTAAGTTTCTAGTTTTTGTTATGAGCAGTTCTGCCCAATAGCCATGTACATAATTTTTGCTTACTTTTATAAATACATCTGTGGGAGAAATTCCTGAAAGCAGAATTACCACATCAAATGTAAATGTACATTTAAAATATTGTATTCGGGACTTCCCTAGTGGTCTGATGGCTAAGACTCTGCGCTCCCAATGCAGGGGACCCAGGTTTGATCCCTGGTCAGGGAATTAGATCCCATATGCCACAACTAAGAGTTGGCCTGTTAAAATTAAAGATCCTACCTGCCACAATGAAGATCCTGTGTGCCACAATTAAGAAGTGGTGTAGCCAAATGAATAAATATTTAAAAGTAAGATAAAATGTTACATTTCATAGAGGTTGTGCTTATTTACACCTCCATCAGCAGCATAGGAGAGTGCCCCTTTCCTTGCATGCTTGCCAACTCTTAGTGTTAGTCGCTCAGTCATGCCCGACTCTTTGCGACCCCATGGACTGTAGTCCACCAGGCTCCTCTGTCCATGAGTAAGATCCTAAAAATTGCTCTAACTTTAGTTCTAAAATTAAAGAGGTATTATTATTTGGATTGAGTTTTATAAGTTTTGCTGTTCTCAAAAGACATTCTGAGTTGGTCACATTGGTGATTTCTGAAGAATGGGATTACTTTGTCATTTTACTTTCTTTTTTAAACCTTTCTATATTGTCTGAAATATTTTCAATGCAAGGCACTGCTTTATCGAAAGAAAATGCATAAAGTATACTATAAAGTATGCTATTTCTTCCATCCCTAGGTCTTAGATATCATTACGAATCTTATATATATTTTTGCCCCATAGCAGCTGTATTGTAGAAACATCTTTGTTAAAAAAAAAAAAGCAACTCCTACACAAATGCTCACAGTAGAAACAATACTGATCCACCATCCACTGCTTTAGCTCTCTGTGGACCAAAATTTTCTTCTTTATTCTACAAAACAACACCCCCAAGTGAATGTTTCAGTGTACTGGCTACACTGCCCTGAAGGATTACTACAGCCTACAAAATGAAGGGCTTGTTTTGGAGTGCTGTCAAAATCTGGTTTATTCCCTCATGTACTTCCTAACCATGGGCCAGGATCGTGTGAGTGACCTAATATATATGAACCAGCTAATAAGAGACCAGGGAATAAAATTCATAGTGTAGCGTCCGGCATCATCCCAAGCTGGTGGCGTGGACTGTCTCCTTGGTCACACATATTGTTACTGCTGTTCCCTGGGAGGTCTAAAGCTGAGATTTTCCATTTCCTGAATTTCTCTGAATTCCCAGTAGNTGCTGGAGTGGATTGCCATTTCCTTCTCCAGGGGATCTTCCCGACCCAGGGATCGAACCCGAGTCTCCCCGCATTGCAGGCAGACGCTTTACTGTCTGAGCCACCAGGGAAGCCCACAAGAGGACAGAACCTGCTTTTATGCAACAAACCCAGCCTGTGTAGAGCAAGACAGATATCATAGTAATGATTTAATACTAATCCACAGCAAAATTTTAAAATTCATTTCTCTAATATATAAGTAGAGTTATTTAAAGTATTAATAGTTTTTTTCTTTCCCACATCACCCTCCTTTGCAGACCTTCTCAGGCCTGAATGTATTCAGCTGGAGTCTGCCTGTAGCCCCAAGAGGTTGATAGGACCCTAGTGAATGCCAGCAGCCTCTCATCACTGACCATTTTTTCCTCACCGGTTTTAAGTGTACAACTCAATGATCTGGAATAAATTCACGGAGTTGTGTGGCTACCACCACAATTCAACTTTAGAGCATTTCTATCACCTCTAAAAGACATCTTATACCAATTCGCAGTCACTCTCCATTCCCACTTGCAGCCCTGGACAACGACAAATCTTCCTTCTGTTTCTGTGAGTGCTCTTGTTGTGTACATTTCATATGCCAGTCATATGATGTGTGGTCATTTGCATCAAGCTTCTTCCCCTGAGCATGTTCTTGAGGTTCCTCCTTGCCATAGCATATGTTTTGTTCTTTTTTTACTGAGCTACATTCCACTGCACGGATGTGCCATACTTTGAGTATCCACTAACCAGCTGATGGGCGTTTGGATTGTTTCTACCTTTTGGCTATTATAAATAATGCCATGAACATTCCTGGGCAATGTATTCTCAGATTTACACTGGGGACTTCCCTGGCAATCCAGTGGTTAAGACTCTGTGCTTCCACTGCAGGGGACACAGGTTCGATCCCTGGTCAGGAACTAAGATCCTGAATGCTGTTTGGCATGGCCAAAAAGCAAAAAAAAAAAAAAGATGCACCCTGGATGAAATCTGCCAGGGAAGGAGAGAAAATAGTGCTTCTTCCAGGCAGACATTCCTGCTCAGCACTGTGGGGTGTTCTT
>SJYV01007603.1:48894-75747 GCA_006410875.1 Neotragus pygmaeus
TCATTACTATCTTTCTAAATTCCATATATATGTGTCAGTATGCTGTATTGGTGTTTTTCTTTCTGGCTTACTTCACTCTGTATAATAGGCTCCAGTTTCATCCATCTCATTAGAACTGATTCAAATTTATTCTTTTTAATGGCAGAGTAATACTCCATTGTGTATATATGCCACAGCTTGCTTATCCATTCATCTGTTGATGGACATCTAGGTTGTTTCCATGTCCTGGCTGTTATAAACAGTGCTGCGATGAACATTGGGGTACATGTGTCTCTTTCAATTCTGGTTTCCTCGGTGTGTATGCCCAGCAGTGGGATTGCTGGGTCATAAAGCAGTTATATTTGCAATTTTTAAAGGAATCTCCACACTGTTTTCCACAGTGGCTGTACTAGTTTACATGTCGATGTATGGCAAAGCCAATAGAGTCTTGTAAAGTCAAATTAAAAAAATAATAAAAAAAATTAAAAAAAAGAGCCCAATTTCTTACTTTTGCATGTTAATTTCCAGTTTTCCCAGCACTATTTATTGAAAAAAACTGTTCTCTTCCCATTGTATTATTGGAGCTTTGTTGAAAATTAGTTGACTGTGTATATATGAGTTCATTTCTGGGTTTTCTATTTTGTTCTCCTGATGTACGTGCCTTGTTTTATGCCAGTATCATACATACTCTTTTGATTACTGTAGCTTTGAAGTACAGTTTCAAATCAGGAAATGTGGTGCCTCCAACATTGTTTCTTTTGCTCAAGATTGCTTAGGCTGTTCAGGATCTTTCATGGGTCTATATGAATTTTAGGGTTTCTTTTTTCTATTTCTGTGAAAGATGTATTGACATTTTGATGGAATTTGTAGATTGTTTTGGGTAGTAAGGCCATTTTAACAATATTTATTCTTCAAAACCATAAACATAGGATATCTTTCTATGTATCTGTGTCTTCTTTAATTTCTTTATATATTCGTTTATATATTTTACTGTACATATCTTGTACCTACCTGGTGAGATTTATTTCTAGGTATTCTGTTAGTTTTGATGTTATCTAAATGGCATCATTTTCTTAATATCTTTAAGATATCTCACTATTATTGTATAAAATATAACTAATTGTTGTATGTTTATTTTGTAACCTGAAAGTTTACTAAATTCACTTATTAAGTCTAACAGTTCTGGTGACATCTTTTGGGATTCTATGTATAAGATCATGTCACTTGCAAACAGAGACCCTTTTAGAACTTTCTTTTTCATTTAAATTATATAATTTCTAATTGGTTCAAGAATGAAAAAGGAAAAGAAGAATAGATAGAATAGAGAAGAATTTGCAGTTTAACTCCATGCTACTGTGAAATAAAAGGTGAAGTTTTGTACTTAAACAGGAAGAGAGTTAAATTTGATCTCTGAATCTGAACAAGTTAATCCCACTCCTGTATGAAATAATCTTATCTATCCCCTTTAAAACTATGTGAAGTCTCTCTCCCACCTGGGCTAAATGCTTGGTAGGAGGATCAGAAAAGATAATGTATACAAAACAAGCTATATACATTACAAAGCGATTTGCCCAAATGCATCAATGCTGTCATCAACTCTTATATTTTCAAAAGCTTATCCATTTCCTATATCAGAATTTAGAAGGAAGAAATGAAAGAGACTTAGTGGCAGTGTTCATTAGCTTCCTCATTTCAGTGACCAATTCATTTACTCCTGAAATTTGTTTTCATGAGTTAAGTCAAGGTAGAAATATTCTCTGGCCCAGGAAAAAAGCACTCAATGAAAGTAAAGAAAATAATATTGTATATGAGTCAAAGGAATACGAGTCTATCTGTTTTTTTATAAATGAGCTCAAGAGTAGGAATCTGACTCAGGGACTAGAAGGCACCTGAGAGAATTAGGATTAAGTAGTTGTCTTTGCGAGTCTATTTCTGCTTTAATATCTTAGCTTCTGGCATGGTACAAGCCATAAGTCATAGTTTATCTCAACATCTTTAGGAATAATGCTCTTTTCTTTGGCTGAATATTGAAATGTGGAGTGCTTGTAAGCAGGTTTCTAATCCACATTGCTTTATGTATATTCATTGAACATCATTTCATAAGCATAAAGTCTATTCTTGCCTATGTTATTTTTCTAAGAGCTGAGTGTTCCAGATATAAACTTTAGACGAGATAGAAAACATTTTGTGTGCCAAAATACTGAATCAAAGGAAAGAAAAAGAGAATGGATAAATCATTTCCCAAAAATCTCATGATAAATCATGCATCTGAAATGCTTTATGATTTTGTAATGGAAATTATGAGTTCTTAAAGGGATTGCGATGTGCCCTATATTGATGTTTTTATTTTCTTACTTTGCACATACATGAATGTCCTATTGTAATTGATGGGAACTTAATGTTGACATGAATGTGTTTTTAATGAAAACTGTTGAGGTAGTTTTGTCAGTTCTTAAAATGATTTTTTCCCTTAGTGGGTGGGAGGGAAAAGAAAAAGCCATTATGTTAGAAATAATTTATAGGGCTCTTTCTCCTACATGATATTTGTGCCTTTGGATATTTTCCCCTGTCATTTTAGACATGCTAACAACTCAGGGACTGTAACAAAGTTGAGCAAAGTGAAATTATACTAAACAGCATAGAAATGGATTTCTGTCAGTCACCTCATGACTGTTTTCAGAAGAAAAATGGTAATTAAAAAAAAAATTGAAAGGGCCATCTTAATTACTAGTTAGTTCCATGGTATTTTATTCTTTCTTAAAACTGCAGAGGAAAAGTACTGAATCTGAACTGAGTGAAGCATAATGAATTGAAAGCAGGAATGCATTTTTTATTTCCCTGCATATTTTGCTATGGGGACAATAAGGGGAAAAATATAAACCAATTAGAAAAAGGGTTTAGACAATATGCCAATAGAAATTCCTAAAAGGCGAATGCACAGTAGAGGGTTATTAACTGATTCATCAGATAAAAGCCTACTTATCTGATTGATAAGGCTTCCCTTGTGGTTCAGCTGGTAAAAAATCTGCCTGCAATGCAGGAAACCTGGGTTCAATTCCAGGTTAGGAAGATCCCCTGGAGAAGGAAACAGTTACCCACTCCAGGATTCTGATCTGGAGAATTCCATGGACTGTATAGTCCATGGGGTCACAAAGAGTCAGACAGTACTGAATGACTTTCACTTGATCTGGTTGAGCATACCAGAGTGAATATCTACAGAAAAGAATGAGAAGCAAGGTTAACCAGATAGAAAATTTAAAAACTTTGTGAGCTTGATAGCATAGGCTACCCAGGGAGATAGTGGTGAGGCTTTAAGCTTAACCCAGAGAGATTAGTTAAAAACCTGTCATTAGAGCTGTGATAACAATGGGCATCCTCCTTTATCCATTTGCCTCACCCCCAATTTCATGGTCATCTAAATGATTTGGAAATGGACAAAAATGGATATCCAGTTTATCCAAAGATACTGTTTTCTAAAGATATTTTGAGAGCCTCTGTATTTTTGAATATGGCGTTGGGGGCTGAGGGAGGATAGAGAGCTAAGAAGAAAGAATAAAAATTAATAAATAAACTGGAAGATCAAAACTGAATAAACTGTCGTTGTTGTTGCTTTTCAGACACTTTCATCACCTTACAGTCATTCTGTATTCTCCCCAAGTGAAGAGGAGCTAAAAAGTCTCTTGATGAAAGTGAAAGAGAGGAGAGCGAAAAAGTAGGCTTAAAGCTCAACATTCAGAAAACGAAGATCATGGCACCTGGCCCCATCACTTCATTGGAAATGGATGGAGAAACAGTGGAAACAGTGTCAGACTTTATTTTTTGGGGCTCCAAAATCACTGCAGATGGTGACTGCAGCCATGAAATTAAAAGACACTTACTCCTTGGAAGAAAAGTTATGACGAAACTAAATAGTATATTCAGAAACAGAGACATTACTTTGCCGACTAAGGTCGGCATGTATGTATGTAACTGAACTGAACTGGAACCTGAAAGATATATATACATAAACATACATATGTGTCAGTTCAGTTCAGTTCAGTTGAGTCACTCAGTCATGTCCGACTCTTTGCGACTCCATGAATCGCAGCACACCAGGCCTCCCTGCCCATCACCAGCTCCTGGAGTTCATTCAGACTCATGTCCATTGAGTCAGTGGTGCTATCCAGCCATCTCATCCTCTGTCGTCCCCTTCTCCTCCTGCCCCCAATCACTCCCAGCATCAGAGTCTTTTCCAATGAGTCAACTCTTCGCATGAAGTGGCCAAAGTACTGGAGTTTCAGCTTCAGCATCATTCCTTCCAAAGAAATCCCAGGGCTGATCTCCTTCAGAATGGACTGGTTGGATCTCCTTGCAGTCCAAGGGACTCTCAAAAGTCTTCTCCAACACCACAGTTCAAAAGCGTCAGTTCTTCGGCACTCAGCCTTCTTTACAGTCCAACTCTCACATCCATACATGACCACAGGAAAAATCATAGCCTTGATTAGACGGACCTTTGTTGGCAAAGTAATGTCTCTTCTTTTCAATATGTTATCTAGGTTGGTATATACATATATATATATATATATATATATATATATATTTGTTTGTTGGTTTGTTTTTTCATGACACAGAGTTTCTTCAGAATCTGTCTTAAAAATATCTCAATCTGAAATGTGGTATAATTCTTCCAAAAATCTACCTCTCCACCCAATTAACTTGCATTTAAGCACTCTACTCAATATGCCCCATCTATTGACTTGCGTTTGTAGTCAGTTTTCCAGTATCTTATTCTTAATTATAAATAAAGAGTCAATGATTATCAATGATGACTACCAGATGTTTTAAGAGAGCTTGCATGAGTGGGAAGACATTAAAAAATATTGAATACAACAGATGATACTAGAAGCAGGTGAAAAACAAATATCTGTATGTTTGTTTACATAGATACACATACACACACAAGCTTCAGATTCATAAAGTAAGTAATCACATTACGAAAAGGTGAACACTACTAAAGCCCTTGAGGAAAAAAAATCATATGAATTTAAAAAATAAAAATTAAAGTAGCTATACAATATTAATGGGTCTTGAATATGAACTCAAGGAAATCTTCTAGAAAGTAGAACAAAAGAGACAAAAAAATTAGCAAGAAGATTCAGGAGGTCCAACTATCAGAGATGATAAGAATATTAGAGAAATGATAGGGAGAAATGGATATATAGAATTTCAAATAAATAAATAATAATAATATATAGTAAAGCACAAAATAAAAATAAAGTTTTCCAAACTGAAATATATATATATTCTGAACAATACATTGATTACTGGGCACTACATGCAATGATAAAAAGCTCACAACAAATCAAATCTTCATAAATTTGCAGGGTATAAAGAATAAAGAAAAAAACTCAGAAGCATCCAGAGAATCAAGAGCAAAATTAAATATAAAAGAAATAAGCATAAAAACAACTTTATTTTTCTTAGCACTCACCCAAGATTTGGGAATTAAACGGAATAGTTACTTCAAAACCTGGGGAGTTTACTTTACTTTGTATAATGGGCTCTAGTTTCATCTACCTAATTTTTAATGCATGACTATGGAATCTAGAAAAATGATAAACCTATTTGTAGGTCAGCAGTGGAGACACAAATATAGAGCATATTTGTGGACACAGTGGGAGAAGGAGAGAGTGGGATGAATTGAGAGAATAGCATGGAAGCATATATATTACCATGTGTAAAATAGACACCAAGTGAGAGTTTGCTATGTGACACAGGGAGTTCAACCTAGTGCTCTGTGACAACCTAGAAGGATCGGTAAGGTGGAAAATGGGAGGGGGTTCAGGAGGGAAGGTACATATGGATACTTAGCTGATTCATGTTGATGTGTCACAGAAGCCAAGAAAATATTGTAGAGCAATTATCTTTTAATAATTGCATTATGTTCTATACATCTCAACATTGTACAATTATAATCTTTGATAATTAAACAATAAATTCAGAAAGAATTAAAAAGTATTGGAAGAAGATACTAGAAGATTCCGTTTTCAACAGCCACAAAGGTCAATAACTGAGCAATTATATTAACAAAAAATCAATTATAAGAACATTATTTGGAAATATAAATGCAAAGCATTAGAGAACATAAGTAAGAACTGAATATGGGATCTCTGAAGATGAGTACAGGTGTCTGGGGTTAATTGAAACAGATGATTTGTATTTTGTAGTACACATTTTAGTACTATTTGGTGGCTTTCTTTTGTGTACATATATGTTATTTTTATTTAAATGATTATGGCATTTAATGCTTAATTTTTTCTCTCTCTTTTTATTTTTGATTGTTTCAAACTTTTTATTTTGTACCAGAATATAGCAAATTAAAATGTTGTGGTAGTTTCAGGTGCACAGAAAAGGTAAGAAATATAACTTTGATAAAAATTAAATAAAAATACAGAAAACCTTGGTACTATTGAGGTTATATCTGGGTTTGTAATCAGCAAACAATTCTTGGATAGGTCTTTAACAAATATACTGCCCTCCAGTGTAAATCATGGTTTTAGCTTTGTTTGAAGTCATCAGTGGTCATGAATAACTGACTACTTAGATTAATGATTATAATATATTTAAATATCCTTATGGCATACTTGGTTGAAATCAGAACAGTAATATATTACCATATTGCTGAAGACTTTTCCTTATCTAAAAAATATGAATACTACTTCTTTGATTTGTTCAGGCATGAGACTATTGTTTCCAATAATGTCATTATACTCAGCCATCTATGGGGTCGCACAGAGTCAGACATGACAGAAGCAACTTAGCAGCAGCAGCAGCACTCAACTTTTGCTCCTGAAGACAGTGCATTCTGGCAAGCTTGAAGATCAGGATGGGTTGATGATGCTTCCTTTGTTTGGAAAAGTGAAATAAGCTAACTAGCTATGTATTTTAAAAATCTTCACATTCATTATAATACTCTAAAAAACTAAAACAAAACAAAACAAAAGTTCAAAATTATATTTTTTAATTTAATTTTATTTTTTACTTTATTCTACTTTACAATACTGTATTGGTTTTGCCATACATCGTCATGAGTCCACCACAGGTGTATACGAGCTCCCAATCCTGAATCCCCCTCCCACCTCCCACCCCACATTGTCTCTCTGGATCATCCCCTGGAAAAATAGTTTACCCGCATGAATCATTGAGAGAAAAAAATGTACACACATTTATTTATTTCAGTGGACCTTTGCTCTCAAAACAGAAAAATGTGGCTTTACCCCTCCTCTTTTTTTCTTCCTGAAAGCAAAAAAATGTAGCCTTAAGTTCTGAAACCTATACTCCACTGAGTTATATACTACTGTGGAAGGCAACAGAAAGGGAGATGACACCAGTTTTATCAGTCATCTTTAGAAAAAAACTGAGTTGACTTGGTTCAAAATATTAAATAAACATAATGGTTTCTCCTTCTACCTCTGTTGCGAGACAAGAAACCAACATATTCTTTGTTTTGCCACATATATGCACCACAACTGAATTAACAAGGCCATGTTTGGGTTCCTTTATATATATATTTTTTTGATAACCACAATGGTCAAATGTGCTAGAACAGATGCTTCCATTGCAAGGACAGAGAATATTAATCTTAGAGATCAAAAACTGATCATTTATAGAGTAAATGTTCTGTATGCTGTGCTCAGTCGTTTCAGTTATGCCTGACTCTTTGTGATCCTTTGGGCTGTAGCCTACCATGCTTCTCTGTCCATGGGATTCTCCAGCCAAGAATACTGGAGTGGGTTACCATGCCCTCCTCCAGGGGATCTTCCTGACCCAGAGATGGAATCCACAGGCTCTTATTTCTCCTGCATTGGCAGGCAGGTTCTTTATCACTAGTGCTACCTAGGATATCCTTTTGGAGTAAATTCAGTTTAAAGATAAGATTTGTTTATCAAAGAGCACAAATTATTGAATAAGTGTGATACATGTCAAGATAGGTATAGTGAATAATAACCTTCCTGTCTCCTTCTCTCCTTCACCAAAATTTAAATAACGGAAAATCACATGAAAATTAGATTTTATAATAAAATTATTCCTCATTACCTTGGAATATCAAAAGGCCTTAATACTGGTTCTGTCCTCTACCAGTATGTGTGGGTGATGGATGGTATCTTCACGTGGAAGAGTGGCTTAAGACCTCAATTTATTCACCAGCACTTAACTCACTTACCCATATGACCCATAAAGGCATTTAACTTTTTACTACTGTAATGAAATACAAAAATACACTAAAATACCAAAAATAATCTCTGGGCATGATGAAGATGTTAGTAACTTAAGTAAATCAAAAATTTAATGCTAACCAACCATCATAGATATCTTATCTTACATGATACTTATTCAAAAAAGGTCTTCTGATTATGCACCTATAGAGTAATTAACTGCCTACTGTCCTGGTAGTGCAAAGGAAAACAAACAAAAACACAGAAATTTTATCTTCTGTTGTAGAATGGCACATACACACACACATTTTCCAGATGGAATTAAATGCTCCTTCTCTCTGCTCCCAGAGCAACCTAGATTGACTATATTATATGTAGTTTATAGTTATTTTCTTGTCTGTCTTGCATACATGACTAAATTCTAGGTATACTCAACATCATTAATGTTCATACCCTTAGATTCTAGACTAGGGCTTGGCACATATGAAATTCACTGAAAACTTCTGAAATGAGTGAACAGTAAAGGGGCTGAAATTGCATGTTGTTATTGTTTAGTCCCTAAGTCATCTCTGACTCTGCAACCCCGTGGACTGTAGCCTGCAGTTCCTCTGTCCATGGGATTTCCCAGGCAAGAATACTGTAGTGGGTAGCCATTTCTTTCTTCAGCGAATCTTCCTGACCCAGGAAACAAATTCATGTCTCCTGGTTTTTAGGCAGATTCCTTACCATGTGAGAAGTCTGAAATTGCACAGTTAAAAATGCAATCAAGTTAGAGAAGACTTTGATCTCTGTTAAATATGCATAGTCTTGTGAGAGAGAGTGTGTTTGAGATTTATCAATCATTTAGAATTGAATGGGAATGATACCTATAATTATGAATTCTCCAGAAAAATCAGGAGAAAGTATTGATGTATGTGTGTTTACAATTGACATTGTGTTTGATGCATCATTATAGTTTATGTGACATGTATAGGCCAAACCTTGTCTGTATCCTGGCTGCTGGGTGCACTTAAAACAGCTTCCTTGCAAACAGCCATATATCTTTTACTATAATCAGTAAATTATATATAGTAGAAGTGGGAATGAAGTGAGAAGGAAAGAGGGCTGGGTTTTTTGTGTGTTTGTACCCAAGTTTGGGCTTCCCTTGTGGCTCAGCTGGTAAAGAATTCAATTGCAATGCGGGAGACCTTGGTTCAATCCGGCTTCCCTGGTGGCTCAGAGGTTAAAGTGTCTGCTTGCAATGCGGGAGACCTGGGTTCGATTCCTGGATCGGGAAGATCCCCTGGAGAAGAAAATGGCAACCCACTCCAGTATTCTTGCCTGGAGAATCCCATGGACAGAGGAGCCTGGTGGACTACAGTCCACGGGGGTCACAAAAAGTCGAACACAACTGAGCGACTTCACTTTCACTTTCACTTTTGGGTTTGATCTTGGGTTGGGAAGATCTCCTGGAGAAAGGAAAGGCTAGCCACTCCAGTATTCTGGCCTCGAAAATTCCATGAACAAATTCCATGTCCACAGAGTTGGACATAGCTGAATGACTTTCACTTATACTCAAGTTTAGCAACACGCACATACATATGTGGCTGGAGAAGAAATGTAAATGTGGATTTATTTCAGAGGTTGGAACAAAGGCCAATTTGTTGGGTTATTAAGTGAAACTCATGACTAAATTTTAATATTTTCCATTCAAATGTAACTTATGTGTTAATTCCTTTTTGTAGGAGGTTTTCAAAAAGGGGGCAAAAGTGGGATCAGAAAATATTTTTTTTCTAAGCCACTACAAAAGGCTTTATATGATCTAGCAGATTTTAAAATGGTTATACATCTGAGTCATCTGACAAAATTTTTCTCCTACAGATTCCTAGATCCCATCTCATTCCCACAGACTCAATTTTTATTAATGGGACGCAGTGTCTGTATTCTCACAGATGGCTCTATTTCTCAAAATCTGTCCAGATGATTCCAAAGCTTCTAATCTGGCATTTCTGTGCATACCAGCATTTGGGAAACACTTCTTTAGATGATTCACATCTCTTTGCCTCTAGTATAATATCAAAACTGGGAGAAAGCCTGACAGTTTATATAAACTGTATAACCTGTATTTTACTCTTGTCTAATAAAACAGAAGTAACATTCTGAAGGAGATCAACCCTGGGATTTCTTTGGAAGGAAAGATGCTAAAACTGAAACTCCAATACTTTGGCCACCTCATGCGAAGAGTTGACTCATTGGAAAAGTCTCTGATGCTGGGAGGGATTGGGGGCAGGAGGAAAAGGGGACGACAGAGGATGAGATGCCTGGATGGCATCACTGACTCGATGGACGTGAGTCTGAGTGAATTCCGGGAGTTGGTGATGGACAGAGAGGCCTGGCGTGCTGTGATTCATGGGGTCACAAAGAGTCGGACACGACTGAGCGACTGAACTGAATTGAACTTTAAAGCAATATTGAAAAGAATTTCAAAATCTCAGGAAACTCTTCTGTGCCATTTCTCTAAAATAATTGGTTCCTGGGATAATAGGACTCAAAGAATAGCCATCTTATGATTTATAAAATTAATACATAGTTTCTTTGGCTGCTGTATATAGGGTCTCAGCCATACAACTTAACTTAGAATCTTATTGTTCATATATACATATTCCTGCTTTCTATGTCTATTGATATCAGAAGACTATGATAATTTTAAAACATGTGTGCACCTTTAGCTGAATCATCTTGTTTGGATCAAGCAGATATAGTAAATCCCTTCTTAGCTGATAAAGCTATTGCCATTCATAGATATAATTATCTCTGCCTTGGACTGTGCTTCATTATTCTGCAATTATAAGGATCCCTTTTGCATTCAGTGAGAGCAAACTACCAGCAAATACTTCCATAAAACCTATTAATTCCACTCGTTCTTTGCACCTTTTGAATGCAAGGGAATTTGGGTCTAATTTTATTTCCAAGATGCTCAATGTGCCAATCCATTAGCAAATTATACCTGATGTGTGGCTTTCATGTCAGTTGATTTTTTTTTAAAAAAATTGGCTCTATCAGCTCTTCCAGATTGACATACCATGTCTTTCCTTATGCTGTTTTTTTTTAATATTTGCACAGAGATGAGATGCTACACATTCTGGCTCATCTGCTAATTAAGCTGACTGCAACACCATGTATATGAGGCTTATTCTTCTGTCTTCATTTTAAATTGATCACTCTGTCCCCTCTATAGAAATTACATTTTCATCATGCTTAGGGAAGATATAAGCATCTGAATGCAGAGTTCCAACGAATAGCAAGAAGAGGTAAGAAAGCCTTTCTCAGCAATCAATGCAAAGAAAAAGAGGCAAACAACAGAATGGGAAAGACTAGAAATCTCTTCAAGAAAATTAGAGATACCAAAGGAAAATTTCATGTAAAGATGGGCTCAATAAAGGACATAGATGCTATGGACCTACAGAAGAAGAAGACATTAAGAAGAGGTGGCAAGAATACACAGAAGAACAGTACAGAAAAGATCCTCACGACCAAGATAATCACGATGATCACTCACCTAGAACCACACATCCTGGAATCTTAAGTCAATTGGGCCTTAGAAAACATCACTATGAACAAAGCTAGTGGGGGGTGATGGTATTCCACTAGAGCTATTTCAAATCCTGAGAAATGATGCTATGAAAGTGCTGCACTCAATATGCCAGCAAATTTGGAAAATTCAGCAGTGGCCACAGGACTGGAAAAGGTCAGTTTTTATTCCAATCCCAAAGAAAGGCANGAGAGGAGTTGGTAAAAGTCATGAAATGATAAAACAGACAGATTCTGATTTGGGGGTAGATGCTTGAGAAAGCCTAGGGAGCCTCTTGAGTTCTGAAGCCTTGCTTAACAGTTCTTTTCCACATGACCTTGTCATGGTGGGATCTCCTGTAGTGGCTCCCAGCAGTTCATACAAAAAAGAATGTAGATAGAGTGGGCCATTTAAAACATTTGAAACTTTGCAACCTATACTCTAACAAAAGTTAGTTAGATTGAACTTGATATATAATCAAGAAAAAGTAAAAGATATTTTAACTTACAAATAAAGAAATATCATGGTAAATATAATATTTTATATTTTAAAAAAGCTAACTGTAGATCATGAGGGTATTTGTAAAGGAAGAATCTACTGAATTATGGGAAAAGAAATAATGTAAAGATGTTGGAGAGAATTGAGAAATTTTAAGACAAAAAAAAGTATAGCCAAATTGTTCCAGAGAGGGAAAATGTAGTGAATTTGTTTAATCTTAAATTATTGTACCTTTCATTAAGTTGTTTTTGTATAATGTAAAATATAAAGTGAAAGAATCATGTATGACTCAATACATTTTCCTACTTACACATAGAATGCATTCACATAAAATATAGTAACTTAACTGATCATATTTTGTATCTTGGTATGTTGGTCAGTCCTCATAATAACTCTATAAAGTAATTTCTCTAATTATCTATATTTCAGTGAGGAGAAAATTTGGGAAAAGAAAAGTTATGTCTTTTCTTGGAGAATTCAGTTAGGCAAAGATTTAAGATTAGAAGCATGAATGTTTGGCTCCAGATTCCGTGCATTTAACTGTAACATAAAGCCACCCATTGTGGAAGTTGGCAACATCTTTGGGAAGCTATTTTAGGGTTCAAGAAATCAGGATATCACTTCTTTAAAGAATTCAATAAAAAATAAAGCTAAACAGTTGGAAATAATATATGCAAATTTTGATTTAGTGAAGTTGAATCGTCTGAGAAACATTTAGAATATGTTCAGTGGGATTTTACTGTGAATAAGTACACAGTAGTTTGCATTTAAGCGAGAGTCAGGGTTTGGGGTAGAGATGAAAGCATCAACCATAAAGAAGTAGTGATAGAGATGAAAGCATCAGCCATAAAGAAGTAGTGATAGAAACTGAGAATGTGATTGCTCTTAGAATAGCTTTTTGTGTGCTCAGTCACTTAGTCATGTTTGACTCTTCGTGACATTATGGACTGTAGCCCTCCAGGTTCTTCTGTCCATGGGATTTTCCAGGCAAGACTACTTGAGTGGGTTGCCATTTCCTACTCCATAGTGTAGCTTTAGATACAAGAAACAGAACCTGAGATAAAAATAAGAAAATATCTGAAGTTAATATTTAAGGTATTAATATATCTTGATACACAGTGACAGTAAAGTAGATAAAAGAAAAATATCCAGAAAGTGAAAAATTAGACAATAAATTGTTACAAATATTTTAAAAACTTCAATTTTTGAAATTAATCCAGAATAAGTCTCTATTAAAACTATAGTGTAACAAAAGAATAAATAATTTTAAATGGAGGACAAGGTAGAAAAGGAGATTGAAGATATTAATATTATAAATGCTTTCAGAATAATAAATAATTAAATAGATTGACTTTGGTAACTGAATGACCTAAGTTGATATGCCTACACAGTTCACATTAATTTCCTTGGAATCCTATGTTTCAACACACATTATAAATACTAATAAAAAATCATCAACATTTTGGCCATAGTTGTTTGGACCTGGTGTGACCTGGTGTGACCTGGGAAAAACCAATATATACGAAAACCAACCCAACCCTCTTCCTAGGAAATTTAGCTCTGGTTTTAACAATTGAATTGTTAGATCTGGGAGTTAAATTCTCATAAATAATTACTTAAGTAAATACTTGCTATTGGATATTTAAACTATAAACAAAATGTTTAAGTGTCTCTTAATATAGATTCTATTGTACTCACCTGCCAATGCAGGAGATGTTAGAACAACGTGGTGTGACTCAGCAGAAGCGGCCCTGGTGCAGGAGGTGTGAGGTAGGAACTGTAGCCTTGTCACTGCTGTGAATGAGCAAAGTGACCCTTAGATTTATTTGCATCACAGCTTTCTGAAATACAAAATTAAAATCTATTTCACCTTCTGGGGTTTTGAGTTCTATAGATTAGAAAAATATAATTTTTTACAGTTGTGATTTGTGCATGATTTTGAATTTATGATGCTTTAATAAAACTTGCTAAATAAAAATTCTTATATAACTTTTGGGGAAAAAAGAAGTCCAGAATGGAAAATAAGGACACTTAGATCCATATGCAAGCTTAAAGTCCTACAGAAGCAGAGACCATGCAGAAAGGATAACAATAAATATTCAGAAGAAAAAAATCTGTTGTTTTAAGGCACAGAGAGAACAGAGAGTTGCCTGATGATTTTCTATTCACCATGCCGGATAGCTTCAGTTACTACAGTTGCGTGTGATAGATTCTCCTGTGTCCCTGCAATGTTATTTCAATTCAAACTAGTTTGAGTGCTTCTGTTACTTGTCATAGACATTCAGTGAAGCTAATTTAGATGTGTGAAAATTATGTGCTGTTCACAGACACAGAATCAAGGATCTTAAGTCTTCTTTTCCAATCTTGTTACACCCTGTGAACAATCTTTTTTCTCATCCCTTATTTTTCACCTTTTACACAGTTTCTCTTTCACCTGGAATATTCTTTCTGTGTAACTCTGTCCTTCTCAAAAATTGAACTATAATGTAACATTTACTTTCTGGAAAGAAGAAGAAAGATAGATGTTCAGAAGGGCGCTGATATTGCTGCTAGTCACTTCAGTCGTGTCTGACTCTGTGCAGCCCCATACATGGCAGCCCACCAGGCTCCTCTGTCCCTGGGATTCTCCAGGCAAGAATACTGGAATTTGCCATTTCCTAATGCATGAAAGTGAAAAGTGAAAGTGAAGTTTTTCAGTCATGCCTGATTCTCAGCGACCCCATGGACTGCAGTCTACCAGGCTCCTCCATCCATGGGATTTTACAGGCAAGAATACTGGAGTGGGGTAACATTGCCTTCTCCGATATTGCTGGTGTATAAATGTAAAGACTTATTTGCTTCCTGCAAAGAATAAGAAAGGAAAGGTGCCACATCTAAGTATGTGATATGTTCTTCTTAATCTGGATTTAAATCTTTAACAGAATCTGCAATTTCAGGATTTGCATGTAGAAAATGAGGAAGTGAAACATACATGGGTTTTCCTAAAAACAAATTTTAAGAGACAACTGAGATAAATAGTTTTCTTTGTTTCATATACCACTCAGGAAAGAGATGCTTGAAAATAAAGTCTTTTCATTTTAAAAAAGAAAAAAAAATGCAGTATGATTTCTGTTAGAAAGATTTATCTTAGCTGTGTTTCTATTATAAACATGCAATGCTCAGTATCGTACTTTGTCAGTTTTGGTGATCAGTGGATCACAGTCTTAGCACCCAACACAATTTGATTTTTATCTTATTCCTGTTTGTATGTTAACAGAATGAACTCACCAACTTCCTTCGTAAAAATATATCATGCTTAAGCTTTTTCACAGGACTTTATTTCCATGAAACACATCTAAGAAACAAACAGAGAAGAAATAATCAGACAATAAATCCCTCATATATATATATTTTTTTCAAAATATTATATTTCAACATTGGGGTTGTCCATCTCACAGCTATTCCAGTGGTCTCCTTACTAGAGGGCAACAGCAGTCCTTTAAATGAAATAGCTCATTCTGAAAAGTTTACTTCTCTGTCCCTAACTGTTCATATATAAGGGGTTTTCCAGGTGGCTCAGTAGTAAAGAATCCTCCTGCCAAAGCAAGCGACAACGCCAGAGATGCAGATTTCATCTCTGGGTGGGGAAGAGCCCCTGGAGAAGGAAATGGCAACCCATTTCAATATTCTCGCATGGAAAATTCCTTGGATAGAGGAGCCTGGTGGGCTACAGTCCATGGAGTCAAAAAGAGTCGGACACGACTGAGCATGCACACATGGATTCACGTTCATATAGAGCGATTCACCTACGTCTACAAATGCATCAAATATTGAAGCCAGTAGGATCATTGTCTTGCAGTTTCACATTTCCACTCACATTTTCCCTGAAATCATTTCTTTGGCTTTGAGATTGTTTATATTTTGGTTTTATCTTCTGACTTCTACTACTAGGCAGAGTCTAGAGCTTTTGTAACTGAGTCACTCAGTCATGTCCGACTCTGCATACCATGGACAGTAGCCCATCGGGCTCCTCTGTCCATGGAATTCTCCAGGCAAGAATAGTGGAGTGAGTTGCCATACTCTCCTCCAGGGGATCTTCCCAACCCAAGTTTCCTGCATCGCAGGCAGATTCTTTACCAAGTGAGCCACCAGAAAAGCCCAAGAATACTGCAGTGGGTAGCTTATCCCTCTCCAGGGGATCTTCCCAACTGAGGAATCAAACCAGGGTCTCCTGCATCCCAGGTGGATTCCATACCAATTGAGCTATCCCTATCTTTTAGATCCCTTTAACTATTCTTCCCTCAACTCATTACATTCTGCTGGTTTTGGTGTATTGTGTCTGGTGATAGATAAATTCTCCTCTTGTTTTAATCTCCAAACTCACACAAGCATATTCAGAATTTTTAGCTTCTCCAATAAGAGTGTGATCAGTTTTCCTACAAACTGTAGCCTCATCTTTGACATTTCTCCTTCAGCTACACTCTTTCTCCACAGACATCAAGAACATGTGAGTTCTAAAAGCAGAGAAAATGGTTATTTCAAGAAGCAAGGCACATGCTACACTAACTTCAGTCATGTACTGAACTTCGCCTGTAAACAAATACAGTGTTCAATCAGTACTCAAATAATGTTAGCTCCTTTTAACTAAGTGAATTATTTCAAACTAAAATGGTAATAATATCATTATAAGTATCATCCCTTGTGTGTGTCACATACTGTAAATCATTAAAGCCTCACAACTACCCTATGACTTAGATATTATTGTATTATAATCTCCATTTTCTAGATGAGGAAACTAAAGCATAGTGAGATTAAGTTATGTATCAAAAGCTAGTTAGTTAATAGTGGAGCTATAGTTTGGACTTAAGCAGTAGAGCTTCAGATTTTTCCAGCTACCAGTTCCTCCTAAAATTGATGAAGAAAGCAGCATCCAGATCACAGAGAAAATGGTGAAAAAGTATAGTGCATATAGCAAGAAGGTCATAGTTCTGGGGAAGGAGTGGGGCTTTTAATAATTGCTTCCTTTCCTAGTTATGAAATGGACTGATGGAGTACAAGTGGAATATTCCAGCAGCTTCTTAATTACAAATATTTAGGCTTGCACACCCCTCAGTGGGCTTCCCTGGTAGCATGGCTGGTAAAGAATCCACCTGCAATGCAAGAAACCTGTTTGATCCCTGGGTAGGGAAGATTCCCTAGAGATGGAATACACTATCCAGTCCGATATTCTTAGATTTCTCTGGTGGCTCAGACAATATAGAATCTGTCTGCAATGTGGGAGACATAGGTTCAATCCCTGGGTTGGGAAGATCTCCTGAAGAAGGGCATGGCAACACATTCTAATATTCTTGCCTGGAGAATCCCCATGGACAGAGGAGCCTAGTAAGCTACAGTCTATGGGGTCATAAAGGGTTGGACACGACTGAGGGACTAAGCACACAGCACACCCCTCAACTGTGTGTGCTCAGTCATGTCTGACTTTTTGTGACCCCCTAAACTGTAGCCCACCAGGCTCTTCTGTCTATGAGATTTTACAGGCAAGAATACTAGAGTAGGTTCCCATTTCCTTCTCCTTGGGATCTTCTTCACTCAGGGATTTAACTCCTGTCTCTTGTGCCTCTTTCATTGGCATGCATATTCTTTACCACTGAGCCACCTGGGAAGTCCAACGTCTCAATTACTAGATGCAGAAACTTATTTGGAAGGTCAAGTTCATGGACTATTTCTCTCATTACACTGAATGGTAGAGATTCAGAATTGATGAAGTACCTATAAGAAGTGTAAGAGTATTTAAGAGGATTTAGAAATTTTAATAGTCACAAGATTAAAATAAATTCAACAGCATGCTATCTGGATTTGTAATAGGGAAAGAATCTCCCTGGCTTTTGGTGCTGAAACACCAGAAGGAAAATCAAGCCTTGGGAATGTTCAAAGACAGGAAAGATGGACAGGCAAGATCCTGGAACTTAAATGCCAAAATAGAAGCAGAATCATGTCGAGGCAGGATCATGTCCAGGTTTTCCAGGTGACTCAGTAGTAAAGAATCTCCCTTAAACCAGGAGACACTGGTTCGATCCCTGGGTCAGGAAGATCCCCTGGAGAAGGAAACAGCAATCCATTCCAGTATTCTTGCCTGGGAAACCCCATGGATAGAGGTGTCTGGCGGTATGGTCACATACGGTCACAAAGAGTCTGACGCAACCTAGTGACTAAGCAGCAAAAGTATGTCCAGGCACAGATATCAGTTTTTCCCAGCTGTGCACCCCAGGTCTAAAAGAATAAGTGTAATAATCAGGGCTTGTAAGGGAATCTGAGGTCAAAGAGTGTACGAATAAATAAAAGCGAGGTTTACAGTAGGTAAACGTTTGATGACAATATTATGGCATGAATTCTTCTAAAGAACTAAAGCTTTAATTCTCAAAAAGAAATCTCTTAAAATCTTAAAGTTGAAGCAGTTCTTTACTTTAACAACCAAACATTGGCACTTTTGAGAGTGAAAGGGTGTGCTGTTAATAATTACACCAGACAGTGACATAAATTAGACTGTTCCAGGCTAACTGAGACATATGATCCCTTTTCTTAAGGGTGTAGTTATATGAGTAAGTTTGTATTCCAGTTTATTCCCAAAGTAATATAAAAGTTTGAAATAAGTAAAACAAATCCAAGCTAGTGACTGCAGTATCTGAATTCCAGCTCCAGCTTGGTCACTAGCTTGATATGCAGACATTGACAAGTCACATAATTTTTCCAAGACTTTCTTTGTTTTCCCTCTTCCCAGGTCTACTTACACTACTAAGTTTAGAGTTCTATAGAGATGCAAATGAGGAAAAGTTCTGAATGATAAATAAGATTCCATAAACCTACTGGCATGATAGGTGCAATCAGTTGCTGTCTTCATGGATAGTTTTAGGGCTACCAGGCAGATTCCTTTTCTTCTGAAATACCATTCCCACTCTATCTGAGACATCATATTTAAAAATTAAATAATTTTTGAAAAAAAAATTGGACAGAATTCATGCTAAGGATTTTCACTTGCACATGTATTATATACATCTTGATCTATATAATGTTGGCTTCTCTTTGGGAAGGGCTTCCCTGATAACCCAGTTGGAAAAGAATCCACTTATAATGCTGGAGACCCTGGTTGAATTCCTGGGTTGGGANATTTTCTAAAACCAACTTGATATTAGTACTAGTTAAAACACATCCATGCATACAAAGTTGCTTCAGTCACATCTGACTCTTTATGACCCTGTGGACTGTAGCCCGCCAGGCTCCTTTGTCCATGGGATTCTGCAGGCAAGAATACTGGAGTGGGTTGCCATTTCCTCCTCCAGGGATCTTTCTGACCCAGGGACTGATTCTGCATCTCATGCCTCCTTCATTGACAAGTGGGTTCTTTACCACTAGCACCACCTGAGAAGCTCAGGTAAAACCCCAAAATGTGCAAATGACTCACTGTTTTCACCATAATTAAGTCTGATTTAAATTATTTCTTGTAAAAGATCAGTGTGTTCTCTTTAATTTTACTATTCTTTCTTGAGAGAGTGGAAAGCTGAGAATCTTGTTCAGTCCATGTAAGAATCTCTAAGATGCAGACATGTTAAATCCCTCCACCTTAGACTTGAGAATTTATACTGTGTGGTTTATCTTAAATCACATTATCACATTTTTCAAAAGTTACCTTCTGTGAATGTAGCTGGTTTAAGTCTTTCTTAAACTTATAATGCATGTACTTCAATATGATATGAACCAGTGGAGCATTGAAACAAGGAGGGAAAAGAATGTAAAATGTGATTCTGAGCAAGGAAAAAAGTGTGCCTGCCTACAAGTAAGAAGAATGAAAAGACAAATTGCTCCTTTCTATAATCTCCCTCTAGAATGGCAATATGCCCATCACAGGAGTGGCTTCAGGGTGCATACATGGGTAGATACACATAAGCACACACACGCAAACACACACAAGCAGTAGTCCTTTCTATCTCCTCTTGTGAGCAAGTTCGTGTGTGTTTCCTATTGAAACCTACTAAGGAAAAAAAAATACAGTGATAAGTAAACAAGAAAGAAATGTGAAAGATTATAAGGCAGGCCACCTTTTATTCTGTCAAATCCCCATTTTCTTGCGGTGAAATTGTTCTTTGAGGCATTTTGCTTTCTTAACACAGACTAGCTCTCACCTAAATCCTTCACAGTGCATTTAGAACTAAATAAACCATTAATATGTTCATCTATGTGAAATGTTCCCTTCACTGCTACCTCTGGCAGTCATTTAACTGAATTTGATATGGAGAACACCTTGACATTGTAAAGGTTAATGATCTGATGATTAACAATACTCATTTTCAGAAAATGGTTTTAGTCATTGTTTCATAGAACAGGGGAAAAACAATTTGTTTGATAGTCTCCAATGTCTGGGGGAATTTTTTTTAAATTTTATATCCTAAAAGCAGAATGATAGCATTGTCCTCAAGAACGTAAGAGTGCTAGCAAATATTAGGCAAAGTGGCTTCTATTGTGTCTTCTGTAGGTTGGCACAGAAAGGTTAAATGTGGTAAGAAGGCGTTCCCTGGTGTAAGAACACCCCTGAAGCACATAAGTGGAAAGCATCCAACCAGGTTAGACAGAGCTTGGTATCAAGAATGTGGTGACAGGTGGTATGAGGAGACTAGAATCTAGATTTGCAAAGTGCAATCTATCAGGCAGATGGAGCAAGGCAATGCAAGAACTAGGAAGAAGCAATATTTGGAGTTTCTTATGCTAGGCAAGCAGTGCATTAGGATCATAAGTAAAAACTGTGAAAAGGTAAATCCTAGACAAATGTTAGAGGACTTAAGTTTTAAAAATTAGTGTTCATTTTTAAGAAATGTAGAATCTTTCTTTATTAATACTTGAGTTCAATATAAAAGATCAGTTTCACTGCCATCTTTTATTAAGCGCATCCTGTGTGCCAAATTAGGAACGTTTTCTGTATCTTATTGTATATTTTATCCAAATTCATAAGGTATATATTGTCAACCTCACATTACAGATGCAATGACCAAAATAGGGCAGGGCAGTGCCTTACCTAAGTGTCACAGCTACTAAGTGGCAGATTGCCTACTCAGATACTACACATTTTGATAACAAAGGATGAGCACAAAATCTCCATTTAATAGTACTATGTGCTATTTCTATGCTACCTTCATCATTGTTGATATTGTCACTGTCATAACAACCATGGAACCATTATCAGCATCAATCTCATCTTTATTATGTTATAAGAGATACTTTACCCTGACTTTTCCTCCGACTTTTCCCCCTCCGTGAATCCCAATTCTGATAGTCATCCAAAGATAGTCTTCCTCACCAAGAACCACAGCTATTAAAATTATCTAAATTGACCTAAGAAATTTCATATGACTTCACGGCTTCCAGGTATGAAAACCAAACCTCTCAGGTGAGAATGAGGTTCTAAGTGATAAGCAACAGTTAACAAGACTGTAGGACAATGAAGAGAATGTATTTCTGGAGCTAAGAACCTGAGGCCATGTTGCTGGGACAAAAACCAAGGGACATCCAGTGTAAAATAGAGGATAGATGGATCAGGCTGTGAGCTAAGCCTCTCACTATAGTTGTACCTAAAGTACAAATAAGACTTGAGTCACCTCTAGAGATGCCAACTGAGGCAGAAGGAGGTGGGCAGAGATGCTTGCTGCTGCTGCTGCTAAGTTGCTTCAGTCATGTCCAACTCTGTGCGACACCATGGATTTCAGCCTACCAGGCTCCTCCATCCATGGGAGTTTCCAGCCAAGAGTACTGGAGTGGGTTGCCATTGCTTAGGATTCTCCAATCTCCACATCCTCACTAGCAAACTCTCATCGCTGCTCATTGGCTGAACTCAGCAGGAAACCAGGACTTCCCTGGTGGCTCAGTGGTGAAGAATCAGCCTGCAAAGCAGGAAACGCAAGTTTGATCCCTGGGTTGGGGAGATCTCCTGGAGGAAGAAATGGCAACTCACACCAGCATTCTTGCCTGAGAAATCCTTTTGCCCATGGGGTCACAGAGTCTTGGACATGACTGAGCAACTAAACAACAACAGCAGGATGTCAGCTCACACAGGAACCTAAGAAATTAAACATGCAGGGTTACCCACTTGCCCCAGCAAGTGAGGCAAAGAAAAGGTAAGGAGTGGATCTGAGTACAGACAGGGTAATGCATGACAAAATGATCTATCTTCAAATGATGGCCATCTATCTCTTTCAGGGAGTTACCCAAGTGGCACTAGTGATAAAAAAAACCCACCTGCCAATGCAGGAGACTTAAGAGACCTGGAATCGATCCCTGGGTGGGGAATATCCCCTGCAGGAGGATCTTCTGCAGCTCACTCCAGTATTCTTGCCTGGAGAGTCCCATGGACAGAGGAGCCTAGTGGGCTATGGTCTATAGGGTCGCAAAGAGTCAAACACAACTGAAGCAACTTAGTACACGTGCAAGTATCTCTTTCAGAAGGAGGTAATAGCCTGTATATTTATCTCCTATCATTGCTTTAAATTACTTCTAGTTTCTTATCTCACAGTTCTGGGGGCCAACCCTCTGAAATGGGTCTCACTGGACTAAAAATCAAAATGCGGCCAGACTTACATTCCTTTCTGGAGGCTCCATAGGAGAATCATTTTTGTTTCCTGCTGTCTAGACATTGTCTACATTCATGGTTTTACAGCCCTTTCCTTTCTTCAAAGTCAGCAGATCTCCTTCCTACTCTCTGACTTCCTACTCCTCTTTCTTCCTTTTAAAGATTTTTTAAAGGACCCTAGCACTCAAGGACTCTAGGGATTACACTGGGGCCACATGAACAATACACGATTAGCTACTTAGCAAACTTAATTCCATCTTCTACCTTAATTCCGCTTTGCCATGTTAAGTCATATATTTTATGTTCTGGGAATGAGGACATGTACATCTTGGGGGTTGGGGCCATCATTCTGCTTAGCACATAGCCTGTCCTTTCAGCTGCACCATTTCAAATATAAAGTCTGATTCTGATAATAATTCCCTGTGCTAACTTCATGCAATACAGTAACAGACAAGTAGAAAACTCATTTTATTAATATTGATGAAATTCAGCTGAATCTGGTCAAATGCCTCACTAAATCTTCAATGGCATTTTATTAAATAGCTATCATTTTGGCTTCTTGGAGATTATACTCTTTTTTTTTTTTTTCTCTCAAAAATTTCATTGTTCTAGACAGGTCGACATACCCTTATGACTGACTTCTGTTTAAGCAAAATGTCATTATTCCAAAAACCAGGATTGAATAAAATGAATACTTCCTTTAGTATACATAGATAATTGCATATTAGTAAAACAAATAGATCCAACCAATCCATTCTGAAGGCGATCAACCCTGGGATTTCTTTGAAAGGAATGATGCTAAAGCTGAAACTCCAGTACTTTGGCTACCTCATGCGAAGAGTTGACTCATTGGAAAAGACTCTGATGCTGGGAGGGATTGGGGGCNAGTGTCAGACTTTATTTTGGGGGCTCCAAAATCACTGCAGATGGTGACTGCAGCCATGAAATTAAAAGACGCTTACTCCTTGGAAGAAAAGTTATGACCAACCTAGATAGCATGTTGAAAATCAGAGACATTACTTTGCCAACAAAGGTCCATCTAGTCAAGGTTTTTCCAGTGGTCATGTATGGATGTAAGAGTTGGACTGTGAAGAAGGGTGAGCACCGAGGAATTGATGCTTTTGAACTGTGGTGTTGGAGAAGACTCTTGAGAGTCCCTTGAACTGCAAGGAGATCCAACCAGTCCATTCTGAAGGAGATCAACCCTGGGATTTCTTAGGAGGAAATGATGCTGAAGCTGAAACTCCAGTACTTTGGCCACCTCATGGGAAGAGTTGACTCATTGGAAAAGACTCTGATGCTGGGAGGGATTGGGGGCAGGAAGAGAAGTGGATGACAGAGGATGAGATGGCTGGATGGCATCACCGACTCAATGAATGTGAGTCTGAGTGAATTCTGTAAGTTGGTGATAGATGGGGGGCCTGGCATGCTGCAATTCATGGAGTCACAAAGAGTCGGACACGATTGAGCAACTGAACTAAATTGAACTGAACTGAACTGCTCTTCTAGTCTCTATTTCTAGTTATATAGAAAGCCATATATAGTCAACTTCCAGATGCCAGTGTCATCTATTTCTAAATTATTGATATTGACTACTCTTATATTTTATCCATTATAATTTATATACAAGCCATGGTTCACTTGGAACTTTAATTCTATTGAAACAATATCCTGATCACTAACTTCTGCATTTGGAGGAAACCATAAGAATATTTCATGACTTGACAACATCCTTGTCTTCTCTCTTCAATCTTTTCCATTCCATTGTCAAGATGTTTTATTTGGGCCAAATCAGCATTCCTATGCATTCAGGGTCCAAAATAGTGCATTGAGCAAAGTGATGTAGTGGATAGGCTTTGAATTAGAGACTAGGATTCTCATTCCAGTTCTGCCAAGTATCTCTTTACAGTAGATAGGATATAATGTCTCATATTTTTCAGTATGGAATAGATCTTAAAGAAGTCCTATTCTTACCAATAAGAAGACAGAGCACCTCAGAGAGTAAGAATAATTTTCTGGAACAGCTGATCTAATAAAAACCTGACTTGAAATTTAGATCTCTTGGAACCACCACAGGTTACCTCTAAGCCTACAGAATTTGCTGAGCCTTTGTTTTCTTATCATTAAATAAGAGTCATATCATCGTCTTGCATTAACTTCATTGTAAGAAACTTGCATAACTTTATCGTAAGAAACAACATCATATATGTAAAACATTCTAATAAGCAAAAGTGTCCATGCTAACATACAATATTATTAGTGTAAGATCTTCCTGATTCCCTTTCCCCCCACATTGTGGAATCACAGATTTTTCATGATTTTATTTTCTTAAATTGAATTTTGGTTACTTAAACGCTCCCCAATATTTTATTCACTGTGCGTGCATACACGCTTTGTCACTCAGTCGTTTCTGACTCTTTGAGATCCTATGAACTGTAGCCCACCAGGCTTCTCTGTCTATAGGATTTTCCAGGTAAGAATGCTGGAGTGAGTTGCTACTGCCCACTCCATGAGACCTTCCTGACCCAGGGATTGATTGAACCCACATCTCCTGCATTGACAGGTGGATTTTTTTTTTTAACCACTGAGCTATCTGAGAAGTCTGTTGTACTTTATAATTGTAATTATTTAAGTGGTAAACAGACAGCAATCTATTTGCACACTCTAATCTCACAGTGGATTTTTCCCAATATTAAATCAGCTAGAATTAGATGCAGGAAATGTACCAACCTGGAGCAATACACATCCTAGGACTTGAAAGAAAGGAAGATAGTGACCAGAAATACAGACTAGGGAGAAATAAAACAAAGTCAGTGTTGTTCATTACAGGGAAATGGAAAGTATCAGTTGTTTTGCACCTAATATATGCTAGATATATTTACATACATACTTAATGTGCACAAGGTTGATGAGTAAGATTGATGGAGTAACTCATCCAAAACAAGTAGGGCCATAATTTAAACTGGTCTGTCTGTTTATTGAATACCTGTTCTTTTCACTACTCCATAGTGGCACTTGATTTATCATTGCAGATAAAAGAAATCAGAGCCAGAGATTTCAGAAGATCACTGGAACTTTTCCTGGGCTAAATATATATAGAATATAAAAATTCATCAGATTCTGACAAGCACTTCCTAAGGGAAAATAGAGGAACTTGATGATGATGGATGACCTTCATGATTGTGCCAGAAGCCTACCCTAGTCTTATACCAGGAGCCAAAACTAAAGCCCTGAGAATGGGGAAAGATTTTCACACCAGAACAAGGTTACTGAATGTGAACTGAAAAGTCAAAGTATAATGCTTTAAGACTGGTTAAGTTTATTTTTCCTGCTGTGATTTTTGGAAAGCTGGCACTTTGACACATGAAATTAATCTTAGCTTCTAATGTCAATATCACTTCCCTTTAGTATACCTGATACACTAGAATATGAGCTTCCCAAGTAGCTCAGTGGTAAAGAATTTGCCTACCAATGTAAGAGATGCAAGAGACCTGGGCTCCGTTTCCGAGTTGAGAAGATCCCCTGGAATAGGAAAAGGCAAACCACTCTATTATTCTTGCTTGGAAAATTCCATTGACAGAGGAGCTGGGGTTAAAAAGAGTTGGACACGACTGAGCAAATGAGCACACATACACTAGAATCCTAAATAAAAATTTCCAGTCCATGTTTATGTATTTCCATATTTCCATATATATATATATATATATATATATATATATATATCTGGACTCCCCAGGTGTTCAGTGGTGAAAAATCCACTTGCCATGCAGGAGGCACAAGAGTTTGATCTCTTTTGATCCCTGAATCAGGAAGACCCCCTGGATTAGGAAATGGCAACCCATTCTAGTATTCTTACCTGGAAAATCCCATGGACAGAGAAGTCTGGAGGACTACAGACCTTGGGGTCACAAAAGAGTCAGACACAACTGAACACACACACACATACATACATCCGAACATCTAGTCCATATTCTGTCTCTTATACACATCTTATCTGTTCTTTTTTCCAGTAGAAAGACTTTAAAAAGCATGTAATGACT
>SJYV01007603.1:85495-96330 GCA_006410875.1 Neotragus pygmaeus
TATGCAGATGACACAACCCTTATGGCAGAAAGTGAAGAGGAACTAAAAAGCCTCTTGATGAAAGTGGAGAGTGAAAAAGTTGGCTTAAAGCTCAATATTCAGAAAACGAAGATCATGGCACCTGGTCCCATCAGATCAAATTGCCAACATCTGCTGGATCATGAAAAAAGCAAAAGAGTTCCAGAAAAACATCTTTTTCTGCTTTATTGACTATGTCAAAGCATTTGACTGTGTGGCAAATAGATAGGGAAACAGTGGAAACAGTGTCAGACTTTATTTTGGGGGACTCCAAAATCACTGAAGATAGTGACTGTAGCCCTGAAATTAAAAGATGCTTACTCTTTGGAAGAAAAGTTATGATCAACCTAGATAGCATATTCAAAAGCAGAGACATTGCTTTGCCAACGAAGGTCCATCTAGTCAAGACTATGATTTTTCCAGTGGTCATGTACGGATGTGGGAGTTGGACTGTGAAGAAAGCTGAGTGCCAAAGAATTGATGCTTTTGAACTGTGATGTTGGAGAAGACTCTCGAGAGTCCCTTAGACTGCAAGGAGATCCAACCAGTCCATTCTGAAGGAGATCAACCCTGGGATTTCATTGGAAGGAATGATGCTAAAGCTGAAACTCCAGTACTTTGGCCACCTCATGAGAAGAGTGGACTCATTGGAAAAGACTCTGATGCTGGGAGGGATTGGGGGCAGGAGGAGAAGGGGATGACAGAGGATGAGATGGCTGGATGGCATCACTGACTCGATGGAAGCAAGTCTGAGTGAACTCTGGGAGTTGGTGATGGACAGGGAGGCCTGACGTACTACAGTTCATGGGGTTGCAAAGAGTCGAACATGACTGAGAAACTGAACTTAACTGAAGTGAACTAAGTTAGGTTGTTTCTTTGTGATTTGTGATTTCTTTATGATGGGTAAATGGCTTTCATGCTCCACAGTATTCAAAGTAAGTGTCTCATCTAGTGGCTTTTCTGTAGACTCAACAAAACTTCTTTTTTTCATGTTTATTTAAAAAATCCTTTATACGCCATTGACCTGACTGTGGCTCCATCTCTTGAGCTCATCCCTTTACCAAAAAACTCTGTATTTATGAGCCAAATCTTAGGAAACCAGTGATTAATCATAAAGGGAATATAATAATTAATCAAGTCAGCCTCTTTATTGACAAGTAAAGTACTGGAGGAAAATGTTTTCATTATCCTTATGCTCTAGAGAGGAAATGAAGAATCTACAATTAATAATGTCCACTAAAAGTCTGGGAGAAAAATAAATATTGCATTTCCATCTTACGAAGTTCAAAATCAGCAATGTGGAGAATGCCCAGGTAAAGGAAGGTGGAAAGGTTTGGAGATAAAACATTTTAGGAGTTCTTTGCTATTATCTACTGTGGAGTTTGAGAAGGAAATGGCAACTCACTCCAGTATGCTTGCCTGAAATATTCCACGGACAGAGAAGCCTGGTGGGCCCCAGTCCATGGGGTTGCAAAGAGCTGGACATGACTGAGCGACTGAGCACACTGTGCAGATAATGGTGCTTAAACTCCAATAATGAAAAGGATTGAGAAGTAACAAATAGTATATGATAAGTTTTCCAATTTGTATTTCTAGCTGAGATATATAATAGTCCAGGATGTCAGTTTGGTTATAATGTTACGTTTTCTTACAGTATTTATATTTTACCATTGATGATAGCTTTAAAATTGTTATATATTCCTATGTAGCTGAGGTAAATATCATATGTATTTCTTACTTTATTCAAATTTTATGTAATATAATTACATTGTTAAAGCTTTGGATAATTGATATTTTTTATTATATTTATTATTATACTAATGACTGTTATTTCTTTTTATTTGCCACTGCAGTTTCCCTGAGATGAACGTTTTTGTGACTAATACTTCTAAGTTTCTATTTGTTTTCTTCAAAGAGATTCTATAATTTAAGATAATTCTGTATTTCTCCCTCTTAACTCTCATCACAGAAGTAGCTACTCAATTATTTAATAATCATTTGTTTATTTACTGGCTTTTTCCATAAGGGAAGGAGTCATGATTCTTTTAATTATAGAAACATTCTCTGTATGCAGCATACTGTCACAAATAATTACTAAATGAACAAATTAATTAACTATATTTATATTTAACACTATTTTTAGAATACATATATGGATGTACATTGTACCATGCATATAGTATATATATGTTTGTGTATATATGTAATACATATATATTTGTACATGTATATAGTAAAAACTTATGTATGTATATGTATATACATGTATTCATACACCCACATTGGGGGCTATATGTGGCAAATGCTTGTGTGATAATTAATGAAAGTTAATCATGAATTCTGTATCAGTAAATTATATGGAAAGAAGGTTGTTCCAGTGAATTCCAAGGTAAATTCTGTTATATCTTTTCCTATAAAGAAGTAAAGCTTTCCTAATGATCCATTAAATATTTCCTTTCCAATAGCCTTTAACTATGATTAGATGTAGTGTTTTTATTCTATTTCTCACCAGTCAACACTTTTTACAGTATAAATATGTATAAGTGTTAACGTGTGTGTGTGTGTGTGTGTGTGTGTGTGTGTACTCAGTAGCTCAATCGTGTCCAACTCTTGCAACACCACGGACTGTAGCCTGCCAGGCTCCTGCCAGGCTCCTCTGTTTATGTAATTATCCAGGCAAGAATACTGCAGTGGCTTGCCATTTCCTCTTCCAGGGAATCTTCCCAAAACAGGGATCAAACCTACATCTCCTGCAGCTCCTCCACTACAGGCAGATTCTTTACCACTGAAACACCAGGAAAGCCCATATATATATAGGCATATATAAATGTATGTATATATTTATGTAACTTGTGGTTATACAAATATTTTGCTTCAAAGTGATTTCTAAAAGATAAAAATTTTTACCATAAATTTAACATTAAATAATACATACTTATCAATTTTTTTTAAAGTCAAGATTTAGGGTGGTTCAATAAACACTCCATGACTTTTCCTTTTTTTAACATGGCAGTACTTGAATAAATAGATATTTTCCTCTGCATTTTTTCCAACCAAATTAAAGTTGTGGTTGCCTGGAAACCAATTAGGACCAACAGGTGTGATAAACAAAGGTATTTGTCTGTGAGCCTGCTAGTCCCTGAATAGGTCAACTTTCTTTTGCTTTTATTACTGCCCAGAGTATTTGCAGAGAAGGCAATGGCACCCCACTCCAGTACTCTTGCCTGGAAAATCCCATGGATGCAGGAGCCTGGTGGGCTACAGTCCATGGCATCGCTAAGAGTCAGACAGGACTGAGTGACTTCACTTTCACTTTTCACTTTCATGCATTGGAGAAGGAAATGACAACCTACTCCAGTGTTCTTACCTAGAGAATCCCAGGGATAGGGGAGCACGGTGGGCTGCCATCTATGGGGTCGCACAGAGACACGACTGAAGTGATTTAGCGGCAGCAGCAGCAGCAAAGTATTTGCTCTTTCAGTCCCTTTCCCACTACTCAACCTTACAATGGATTTAGCTGGAAGTATTCCCAGATTGTTTTCCTATTTGTTTATCATATCAAGCTCCAAATCTTGGTGAGATACTATGATAGAAAAGTAACGTTAGGTGGTACTAAAATTAAATTAATATCTCACACTTTAATAGTTTTACTATGATTATTTTTAGTCTGGTGCTTTAAACTCAGAGGTAAATTGAGAGAAACCCATCAGTATTTTATTACTAGACTGTAGAACTTCACATGAGCATTTTTTTTCATTATTGTTTATTGTAATTACATCACCTAGAGAGACTAGCATATCATGGACATTTAATAGGAAATAGTTGATCAGTGAATACATAGGATAACATGCTTGCTCTCATGGATTTTTGCCTTTTTTAAAAATATTTTTTATTGTGGAACATAAGAAACACAGAGAAAAGTGTACAAAGTATAAATATTCAACTAAATATCTTGTATAAGGCTAATACCACTGGAGGCAAATACCCTAATAACTAGAAAGTTCCTATAGCATAACAGAATACCTGTATGTTTTCTGATGTTAATGATTATATTGATTTTTATGATAATTCAATCTTTGCTTTTATTAATAGTGTTTGCATAATTACATCTTTCTAAATGTTCTCATTTACATTTGTCTATTTTAAAGCATACAAATGCAATCAAAGGGTAAACAATTCTTGAATTGAGCTTTCTTTTCTCAATGTTATTAATATAACTTTAGTTTCAATGGGGTTATTGCATGTAAATGTAATTTCTTCATTTTCTTTTCTGCATAGCATGTTACAGATCTTGGGAAAGACTAAAGGCAGGAAGAGCAGGGGACAGCACAGGACAAGATGGTTAGATGGCATCACCAACTCAAGGGACACAAGTTTGAGCAACCAATACTCACATCCATACACGACTATTGGAAAAATCATACTTCGACTATATGGACCATCGTCTGCAAAGTAATGTCTCTGCTTTTTAATATGATGCCTAGGTTTGTCATAACTTTTCTTCCAAGAAGCGAGCATCTTTTAATTTCATGGCTGTAGTCACAATCTGCAGTGATTTTGGAGCCCAAGAAAATAAAGTCTGTCACTGTTTCCATTTATTTCCCCCCATTTATTTGTCATGAAGTGATGGGACTAGATGCCATGATCTTTGTCTTTTGAATGTTGAGGTTTAAGTCAGTTTTTCACTTTCCTCTTTTGCCTTCATGATGAGGTTCTTTAGTTCCTCTTTGCTTTCTGACATTAGGGTGATGTTATCTGCATATTTTAAGTTATTGATGTTTCTCTTGGCAATCTTGATTCCAGCTTGTTCTTCATCCAGCCTGGCATTTCACAAGATGTACACTGCATATAAATTAAATAAGTAGTATGACAATATAAAGCCTTGACATACTCCTTTCCCAATCTTGAACAGTCTATTGCTCTATTCCCAGTTCTAACTATTGCTTGTTGACCTGCATGCAGGTTTCTCAGGAGGCGGATACAATGTTCTGATGTTTGCTTCTCCTCAAGAATCTTCCAGTTTGTTGAGATCTACACACTCAAAGGCTTTATCTAGTCAGTGAAGCAGAAATAGATGTTTTTTTTTTTTTTTTCTGGAATTCACTTCCTTTTTCTATGATCCAATGGATGCTGACAATTTGATCTCTGATTCCTCTGCCATTACTAAATCCAGCTTGTACATCTGCAAGTTCTCGGTTCATATACTGTTGAAGCCTACATTGAAGTATTGTGGCCTAGTATGTGGTCAATCCTGGAGAATAGTCCATATATACTTAAGAAGAATGTGTAGTCTGCTGCTTTTGAAAGGAATGCTGTGTAAATATCAATTAATTCAACCTGGCCTAATGTGT
This sequence comes from Neotragus pygmaeus, assembly GCA_006410875.1. Taxonomy (NCBI): domain Eukaryota; kingdom Metazoa; phylum Chordata; class Mammalia; order Artiodactyla; family Bovidae; genus Neotragus; species Neotragus pygmaeus. The sequence continues at coordinate 90,865 of SJYV01007603.1, forward strand.
CACTTAAGGCCTGAGTTTCTTTATTGATATTTTGTCTATTCAATCTGTCCGTTGATAGAAATGGAGGTTAAATTGCCCCACTATTATTGTGCTGCTGTTAATTTCTCCTCTTTTGATTGTTAGTATTTGCCATATATGTTGGGATACTCCTTTGTTGGGTACATATACATTTAAAACTGTTATATCTTCTTGGATTGATCCTTAATCATTATGTAATGTCCTTTGTCTCTTGTAGCAGTCTTTATTATAAAGTCTATTGTGTCTGATGAGAGTATTGTTATTCCAGCTTTCTTTTGATTTCTATTTGCATGGAATATCTTTTTCCACCTCCTCACTTCCAGCTTGTATGAATCTGTAGGTCAGAAGTAGGTCTTTTCTAGATAGTATATTTTGGGGTCTTGTTTTTGTATTCTCTCAGTCAGTGTGTTTTGGCTGAAGCCTTTAATCCATTTACATTTAAGGTAATGATCTATATATATGTATCTATTGACATTTTTTCAATATCATATCTCCTTTGGTAGAAGGATTTTCTTGAAGTGACATTTCTTAACTTTAAATTACATATGGGTCATAGGGATACTTGCAATCTGATATTTGGTTTAATGAAATTAGGTCAGGAAAAGTTCTCTCTGGCTTAAATCCTTGAAACGCATTGAGATTTTATTTTATACTCTATTATATAGGTTTTTTTGGATAGATTTTCTGTGTTTTCCTGAAATTATTTATTTTCTATAGCTGTAGGGAGAAGTCCTCTGCATTTTTTATTAAGTTAAATGTGTTAATTTCATAGTTCAAATCTATCATTTTTACTTTACTCTCTGATATTCTATAAATTAGTGAGACATTAAAATTCTTCATTATAATCTAGAAGTTATCTTTAAAAGTATTTTTATAGTTCTGTGAAGTTATGCTTTCTATTTCAATTTAGGTGATAAAATGCATACATATCTGAAATTATTTTAGCTAGTGACATAAAACTTTGTTTTATGATTAAGAAGAGTCCCTCTTCATCTCTGACATCTCTGCTCTATCCCTTTATATTTATTTTTTTAGATATTAGTATAGCCACACTTGCTTTCTTTTTATGGTCAGTGTAATAGAATTAGTTAACCCTTATTTTCAAAGTTTCATATGCTAATGTTTTACATGGCTATCTTGTAAAAAAACACTGATATATTATTGAGCTTTGTTTATATTCAAACTACTATTTTTGTGTTTTAATTAGACATTAATTCATTTATATTAAAATTATTCTAAATATTATGATTTTAAATTTACCACCTTAATGTATGCTTTTTACTTCTGCTTTCATTTCTATATACACTTTAATTTCTTGACCTCTTATAGATTGTGCATTTTTAAAATAACTACATTTTTGTCATTTATTTGTATCATCACATAATCTTCTGTTATTTTATATGTTGCTTTGCATGCAAGGCTTTCCAATAGAGCTTTCTGTAATATGAAAGTATTTTGTATCTGTGTAGTTCATCTAGATGTCTATTCGCCACTTATGACAATTAAGCCCTTGTAATGTTGGCTAGTGTGACTGAAGCACTGCCTTTTAAATTGATTTTAATTAATTCTTATTAATTGTAGTTATAAATAGATTTGTTGTTGTTTAGTTGCTAAGTTGTGCCTGACTCTTATGACCCCCATGGACTGTAGTTCGTCAGGCTCCTCTGCCTATGGGATTTCCCAGGAAAGAATACTGCAGTGGGTTACCATATCCTTTTTTAGGGAGCCTTCCTGACTCAGGGATTGAACCTACATTTCCTGCTTTTCAGGCAGATTCTTTACCACTGAGCCACCAGGGAAGTTTAAATAGATAGTGCCTACAGTATTGGAAGGAATAGCATAGAAATTGCAAACTGAATCCTTTACATATAAAGCTTAGCACTGTGTAGTTCCTTTTGTTTACTCACTGTTGATATACAGTACTTCAGAAACTTTAAACTTTGTTCCTAAATTATATGAATTTATATACATATAAGAATTATATATATATATTAATTTCACAAAATATTATTTTTATAGTTTCAGTGATATCTATACAAAACTCTGCAAATGTGAATATGCACACATATATAAGTATATGTATGCATATATCAGTTATATATATATATACATACATACTTATATACATGCGTTCATGTATATATTTCCATTCTCAATGTCTTTCTCCATTCCTAAACTTCCATATTGTGTTATCCTTTCTATTTAAGTGAACTTTTCTCATTTCCTATAATGAAAATCTTCTTGTGGCACGGTCCCTTTAGTTTTTGTCACCCTTATATTTGAAGGATGCCTTTCCTAAATATAATTCTAGGTTGGCAGTCATTTTCTATTAACACATTTTCAAGTTGAGTTTTAGTTTCTCTGTTATAAAATTAATTTGGCAGTTCAATATTCTTTTTAAGAGAGTCTATATTTCTTTCTAGCTTTCTTGAGGTTAAAACCTGCTCCTGTCAGATATTATGAAGTTTTTTAGCAATGTGTCTATGCATGTGGTTTCCTTTTTAGTTATAATCTTTGAGTGTTTTATAAATTTTTTTGAATCTTTGTTTAGAATTTCTATAATAAATCCTAAAAAAAATTTGGATGTTACATCTTCAAATCTTTTTAAATTCATGCTCTCTTCTCATTGTAGCACTCCAAATAATTAAAAGTTTAATGTTCCTAATATATACTGTATTCTCTTAACTTTTCTCACTTACATGTGTTTATTTATTTCAGATTTATTTTGTATATTTTCACCTCACCTGTAATTCAGTTTGCTAGTTCCCTCTTCATGGTTGTCTAATTGATTCCTTCTAATCAACTAGTATATACTTATGTATTTTCCTATTTGTTTTTCTTTAAAATTCACTGTGCAGCTTTTAAACTAATTTAGAGAAACCTTAAAAATCACTTTAGAGAAGGCAATGGCACCCCACTCCAGTACTCTTGCCTGGAAAATCCTATGAATGAAGGAGCCTGGTAGACTGCGGTCCATGGGGTCGCTAAGAGTCGGATACGACTGAGCAACTTCCCTTTCACTTTTCACTTTTATGCATTAGAGAAGGAAATGGCAACCCACTCCAGTGTTCTTGCCTGGAGAATCCCAGAGACAGGGGAGCCTGATGGGCTGCCGTCTATGGGGTCGCACAGAGTCGGACACGACTGAAGTGACCTAGCAGTAAAAATCACTTTGATATTATATTTTTACTTTGCAAGCATAGTAATCAGAGTTGTTAAAAATTCTGGCTAGAGTAGTTCCAACTTCTGATTTCCTGTAGTTATTGTCTAATTGTGTATGATTCTTACTCATGTCAATTTGTCTCCTTGTGTTCCTGGTTATTTTTGGTAAGTTTGAAAAATGTAATAAAAAATTGTGACCAACAATATTATCTATCCCACTGAGTATTCTTGTTTCTTTCTTATACCCAGGTATACTAAGAACTTATAGTGTACTTCAATTTGGGAAATTTAGATGTTTCCAGGGTGCTCTAGGTTATTGAGTACTAAACTGTAATTTGTGCAAGTGCTGGTTTATTGTCATTTAATCCTAGTTTCAAGGATGTGGTGCTTTGAATCTGAACCCAAACTATTTGTGTCCTAACAAGACCACATTTGCATCCAGTCCCATCACTTTGTGGCAAATAAATGGAGGGGAGGTGGAATGGAAACAGTGATAGAATTTATTTTCTTGGGCTCCAAAATCACTATGGAGAGTGACTGCAACCGTGAAATTAAAAGTCAATTTCTCCGTAGAAGAAAAGCTCTGACAGACCTACACCTACACAAAGAGATGTCTCTGCTTTTTAATATGCAGAGGTCTATAGAGTCAAAGTATTGTTTTTCCAGTAGTCACATTTGGATGTACATAAACCATAAAGGAGGCTGAGTGTCAAGAATTGATGCTTTGAAATCGTCGTGCTGAAGAAGACTCTTGAGAGTCCCTTGAGCAGCAAGGAGATCAAACTAGTCAGTCCTAAAGGAAATCAATCTTGAATATTCATTGGAAGGGCTGATGCTGAAGCTGAAGCTCCAATTCTTTGATCACCTGATGCGAAAAGCCAACTTGCTGGGAAAAAACTCTGATGCAGGGAAAGATTGAGGGCAGGAGGAGAAAAAGGCAACAGAGGCTGGATGGCAGCACCAATTCAATGGAACATTGAATGAGTTGTAACAAACTCTGGGAGATAGTGAAGGACAGGGATAGTGTGCTGCAGTCCATGGGTTGCAACAAGATGGACACAACTGAGTGACTTGACAACAGCATAAGGACCACATTTAAGTGATCTTAGACTCCAATTTTCTATTCCCTAATCACATGAGGTCAAAAGTAATCCTCTCAATCCTTCTGCATCAGCAAATTATCACAGAGAAACAACAGCTCCAAAAGCATGTTTCAATAATCTGGAAGTTTGTGTTTTGCTTTCTGTTTAATTATGACATAGTAATATTGGAAATTTAACTAAAACAAAACAAAAACTTAGGCACTGTTCTGCTAAACCATGTTCACTCTGTACCTGGAGAACAAATTGCATGAAATTATGCTGGTTGATGAGCAAATTTGCTGAATTATGGGATACCTTTATAATGTCTATAGCTAGGAAAAAGACATTATCAATGATCACACCCTTCCCAGTCTTTCCTACAGTAATTATAACCTAAAACCTTTCAAGCATATGACCTACTTGATGATGAAAATATTCAAGTGGATGCTTTTATTTCAGACAGATTTTACTATTTATTGCATCTCCAAGTGGATGTGTAATATCTCTTAAAAAGATAATGAGTCATGGAAGAAGCATTCTAACGTTGCCACTATGGTTTTGACACAAGGGTGTTAATGTAATTTCATTATGATTTTGCCTCTGAAAGGAAAGTAGAATTTTGTTTTAAAAATATCTGCTATATCACAGTGTCCTTTCTTGTACAGACAAAGGACTTATACAATTTATGTCTGACTCCTGTGTGCTGCTAATGTCTCCTGTTTTTTATATCTTAGAAAATTTTATGCTATAGTTATAAACTCAAAATTTGTTAAAATTAATGGAGCTATTATATGTACATCAGTCACCTAAAAATTTTAAAATTAGTCCATTTAGGAAATTATATCTTCAAAGATCAAAGTATATGAGATTTATGGACAATCTTTACTTGAACTTTTATTTATCTCATTCAGAGCAGTGACTTGAATGTTATTTAATTGGGAAAAATAATATCTATAAATAAAAAATTATTTTTCTAAATTTTTTAAAATTTATGAATAAAGAATTGCAAAAATAAAACCAGAAAAAAATTGATATCCTTTTTGGGATATCTTATTAGATTTCTTAACTATCACTGCAGTAATGTGGACTGTCTTACTCTACTGAAAGTAATAGTGATGAGAAAACCAAAAATTGGAGATATTATTTTGTCATAAGCAGAGATGCTAATCATAATAAAATAATTTATTAATTTTGTTTAATTCTT
>SJYV01007603.1:109056-133063 GCA_006410875.1 Neotragus pygmaeus
CTGGACTTAGTGTTTCTCAAATGTCTATTTGATTTTCCTACCTCTTGGTATTTTAGTGATATATATGGAATGCAGAAGGCATTTTGCTAATCTCCATGTACTGAAATACCACAAATTCTTGAGGAAAAAACTGAAATCACTCTTTGGATTGCAGGGATCCTCTACATTGAACTTTTCTGGAATATATTTCTCTTTTCTAAACTGCTAGATAGTGGTAGGGCATGTGCACAAGGTAATCAAGTATAATTCCTGAAGTGAGGGAAGAAATCTTCTATTTTAGTTAGAATCTAACAAAACCAGAAACAGTTAATGTATGGATTAATTACAGTGGCATAAGTATACAATTTATGAACTAATTCACATTTATGAATATGATTTATTCTTTTAATTATAGGGGAGAGTGATTAATGTATAAGACTCAAGACTTATCCTCATCACAATTTGTTAAGGTAAGTTTTGTCTTTTTAAAAAGTAGTAATGTCAGAACCTGCTTCATAGGTTAGTATGAAGAGCAAATGAATAATATAATGTAAACTTTTCATATATGAAATAGAATTAAAATTGTGTATGGCCCATAGTTATATGTGTTCTAGCTATTTTTAATTATGCCATTTAAAATTAAAAAAGAAATTAAAGGCTTATTTTAATAGAAAACTGTCCACTTTTACTTACTTATTAATTCTTATAGCCAAGCATTTACTCCCTAAGCAAAAAATATATATGTCAAATAAATAGTGGGAAGACAAAGTAAAAAAATAATAATAAAGAATTTGCTTGACTTTCCAATGCACATACTCATTTCTTATCTTTATTATTTATATTCTTTATTACTCACAGGATCACAAGAGTTTATGTGTGTTATATTCACAGCTGTATCTTCCACAGTTATGAAAATTTCTAGCACACTTAAAAAAAAGAAAATATTTGTTTAATCTATGTTAAAAATAATAGCAACAAAATAGTATCTTTCATATACATTTAATAGTTCATCTCTGATACCAAGTCAATATTGTATCAGAATAAAACCCTTTATATTCTGGAATTTGTGGGGACTTATGTCATGTTTTGCTTCTCCTTTTTCATCTTAAAAATACAATTTCATATATCTTTTTTTTTTTTCTATCCTGGCTTCTTATTGTATCATATTTATATGCAAACAACCAAACAAGTATTAACAAACATGTGAGTAAATTTACTGTAAGAAAGAAAGATCAACATAAAACACTGCAAAAGAAACAGAAAAAAATTGAGAGAACTGAAAATTAATTTTTAGAGTTTGGATTTTTGTTTGCAAAGAAATTAGAAAAAAAAAAACATAGAATCTTCTTAAAACAAAAATGCAATACTAAGAAAAAAGAGGATAAAAATATGAGTTCTTGGAAATGTAAGTAGTTTTTGATATGATCACAAGTATAGGCATAAGAATCCTAAGTAGTAAATTTGGGAATATTTCCCCAGAGTAAAACAAATATCCAGAAAACAAAAACATAGAGGGATAGATTATAGAAACATTCATTTAGAATGTGCAAAAGTGTATTTATGGGAGTTTCAGAAAGAGGGAACAAAGGGAACAATGAGGAAAAATTTGTCAAAGAAACAATATGAAATGATTTTCCAAACTGAAATTTATGTATACATCTAAAAATTGAAAAATCTTACCAATTTCCAAGTAAGGCAAATAATAAAAGGGCCATATTCCAAACTTAGATATGTGCTGAAAATTTTCTCCCTATGGAGGAAAAGAGAAGGTCTTAAAAAAGAAAAACAAAATGAAGACAGCAGTCAAATATTTGACTAACTACTTTGATTGCCATAAAAAATAGGGGAATTCCATTATAATTTTGAGAAGAAACACTTTAATTCTGAAATTGGTTACCCAAGTGAAATGATCAGTGTAGAAGCAACAATATGACATTTACCAAAAAGCAAAATGTCAAAAAATTTACCTAACAGACAAAATTGCTTAGAAAGTCATAGAAGAAGACTATAAATCAAGAGAAAAGATAATAAGTTCTACAGTAAAGAATAATTCAGACACAGGATAAATGAGAACCCAAGATGCCATCTGCACAGCTGGACTTGACAGCAGTACATCCAGACACTGAGAGGAACTTCAAAGATGATGTCTTGGAAAACAAACAAAAACAAGTATTAAATAAGCTAGAGGGGATGTTTAAGAATTTTGAAGAATTTTGGGTTATGATTAGGAAACAATGGGAAAAGACAAAAAGGGTCAATAATTTTGCTAGGAAAAAATACAAAATAACTACACAAAAAAATGATAGATAAATTTAGTGTTCTACTTGGCTGTAGTGAACAGTGTTCATAGATTTATAAAATATAAATACTAATTATTGATTTTTTCTCTTAAATTCAAAATATAGATGAAGCATAACATAATCAACTGTGGTTACAGACAGTATATGCATATAATTGACCTTGAAATATGAAAATAACTATAGGGTTTTATAGAAGTTAGGAGGCTTAAAGCCAGACAGGATGAGAGGTCTCAGAAAAGACAACACCACAACTATCTCTTTGCTTAAAAACTAGGATTTGAAAGAATACCAAATATGGATGAATGAACCAGATGTAAGGATATAAGTGCATTACTGAAAGTTGCATAATATTGTTAACTGTGTTAGTCTACTGAAACAGAAATCCAGAATATTTTTGGCAACACACTTGCTTCTTCTGTGTAAGAGAGAAGATGTAAGAGAGAAGATTACATCCCCTAAATCCCGAGGATAATGATCCAGGATTAGTTCGTGTGAGTGAGCAAACACACACACACAGTTAGTGTGGATCAGAACGACGTTAATGCTCAGAGTCCTTGTTTCTCTTTGTTCTGCCCTTTTTACGACTATCCTCAGGACTAGTTTCAGACCAGTCACAGGTTGACCGCTGACTCTCTAGCAATCAACTGAGCCTGGAGTAGGAGGGAGGCATAACAGTAAAATGGGTATCTGTTGCCCGTCTCACTTAAGAGACTGTCCTAAGCTCTTTATGACCATTTCAGCTTACATTTCTTTATCCCTCATCAAGCTAAAAATTCATATATTTTTTTTTTGGGTCTGGTCACATTACTACTGCAGTTTATTTATTTATTTTTAGAGAAGAAATAAAAACTGATGTTGGCTATGAAACTGGTCATATCTGCGACACAACAATAATCAATATAATAAGTAAAGCTAAGATTTTAGCAATATTGGGAAAGGTAAAAGCCAAAAACCTCTGTCATTATTATAGGAGGTCAATAGTTGTAAGAAGATAGATAAATTTACACTAATGTAAGTCCATTGTTTAAGAATCATGGTTTATTTTACTGCAGTCATTATAAAAGTAATTATTTGGGAAATAATTGTCACTGGGAAACAGCCTTGGAGATACAGGGACAAAACTTGTCCCTTTAAATTATAGATTTACTGTATTATTTGACGTTTAAACATTGATATATTTTACTTGTAATTTAGATATAAGATAACCATTTCATTAATTATTCATCTATACCTCTAAAATACTCTTTCTTACACACTGTAGGATTTTGTGGTGAATATTTCTGAGAGAATAAAAGAGTTTAGGGAANTAAACATTGATATATTTTACTTGTAATTTAGATATAAGATAACCATTTCATTAATTATTCATCTATACCTCTAAAATACTCTTTCTTACACACTGTAGGATTTTGTGGTGAATATTTCTGAGAGAATAAAAGAGTTTAGGGAAAATTGCAAACTATCAAATCCTTTGAAATATAAATCATTTTCAAGAACAAAGTCTGGCTTTTCATTTATTTCAATTTCTTTCTTATGGCCAGAGAAGAGTTGTACCTAAATTTGATACTAGATATGTTTTATCATTGTTGAAAGTACAAAAATAACTTGAGGAGCAGAACAATACATATGGTAACAATATTGATACTCATATTAATTTTATAAATAGAATCTTAGTGGATGCTCTTGGGTTTTCTAAGGATGCATATGTAGTCATCAACAAATTACACTTTTTTTCAAAATCATAATTTTCCACTAGTAGTACTTCAAAAATAATGCTAGATAATATTAATGACAAGCAACAGTTAGAACCGGACATGGAACAACAGACTGGTTTCAAATAGGAAAAGGAGTACCTCAAGGCTGTATATTGTAACCCTGCTTATTTAACTTATATGCAGTGTACATCATGAGAAACATTGGACTGGAAGAAACACAAGCTGGAATCAAGATTGCCGGGAGAAATATCAATAACCTCAGATATGCAGATGACACCACCCTTACGGCAGAAAGTGAAGAGGAGCTAAAATGCCTCTTGATGAAACTGAAAGACGAGAGTGAAAAAGTTGGCTTAAAGCTCAACATTCAGAAAATGAAGATCATGTCATCTGGTCCCATCACTTCATGGGAAACAGATGGGGGATAGAGTGGAAACAGTGTCAGACTTTATATTTGGGGGCTCCAAAATCACTGCAGATGGTAATTGCAGCCATGAAATAAAAAGATGCTTAGTCCTTGGAAGAAAAGTTATGACCAACTTAGACATCATATTCAAAAGCAGAGACATTACTTTGCCGACTAAGGTCGGTCTAGTCAAGCCTATGGTTTTCCTGTGGTCATGTATGGATGTGAGAGTTGGACTGTGAAGAAGACTGAGCGCTGAAGAATTGATGNGTGATGGCAGCCATGAAATTAAAAGACGCATACTCCTTGGAAGAAAAGTTATGACCAACCTAGATAGCATATTCAAAAGCAGAGACATTACTTTGCTGAGTAAGGTCCATCTAGTCAGGCTATGGTTTTTCCAATGGTCATGTATGGATGTGAGAGCTGGACTTTCAAGAAAGCTGAGAGCAGAAGAATTGATGCTTTTGAACTGTGGTGCTGGAGAAGGCTCTTGAGAGTCCCTTCGACTGCAAGGAGATGCAACCAGTCCATTCTGAAGGAGATCAACCCTGGGATTTCTTTGGAAGGAATGATGCTAAAGCTGAAACTCCAGTACTTTGGCCACCTCATGCGAAGAGTTGACTCATTGGAAAAGATTCTGATGCTGGGAGGGATTGGGGGCAGGAGGAGAAGGGGACGACAGAGGACGAGATGGCTGGATGGCATCACTGACTCAATGGACATGAGTCTGAGTAAGCTCCAGGAGTTGGTGATGCACAGGGAGGCCTGGAGTGCTGCGATTCATGGGGTTGCAAAGAGTTGGATGCAACTGAGCGACTGAACTGCACTGAACTGGTTACACCTAGGATACTGTAAGAAACAACGATCTCATAGAGGATATTAAGTAATGAAGACAGTAACATTGACAATGACATAGTGCAGGAGAGAGACACAGAGCTTAATTTCAAAACAAAGAAGTTAAAACATTGATTAGTATAATTAGTTGTAATCCAGTTGCAATAATCTAGTGACCAAAGAGCCATAACTGATTTAATGAGCTATCCACAGTTTTTTGTACAGCTTATGCACAACTTATGCCTGACTCATTCTAGAGACAAGCATATTTTACTTGCAGGATCATCATAAAGAGAAAATCACAAATGTTTTAATTCTGCTTATAAAAGGTATAATTTGCCAAATTACTGTAAGTCATAATTAGTTTAAGGAGAAGGTCTTTCTTTTACCTGGAAGACACAGTTTTAAACCAATAATCTTTTTATTTAGAACCCATAAAAGTTATAGCCATATTTACCAGTTTACTCAGTTCTATATAACTAATCCTTTATGTCAACAGCTTTAAGAAGTCATTCAGTTTCCAATTACATTTTTTTCAGCATGTTACCCATTTTAGCTTTATGATCAAAAGTAAGAAACTTGTATTTATCTAAAAATCCTTTTTATAAATCTTATTGAAGAGGAGGCATTTTTTCAAAGGCGTTAAAGTGAAACCATAACTGAGTATAATAACAAAAGACTAAAGAATGCATGTTTAAATCTGATTACAATGCAATTGACAAAGCAATTTGATCACTACCATGACATATAACTTTCAGATAACAACTAGAATTAAAACTGATAATATATTATCAGGACATATCAGAATTCCATATAATCTCTAGAATATCTATATCCTTTACTATACAATATAATCTGAATACTTATTATTCATTTGATAACAATTTCTATGTAGTTTAACAGACCAAGTGAACCTAATTAGTTTAATATCTCCCTTTGGGGTGCTTTAGGGGCCCTTTGAAGCATCACAAACTTAGCTAGAGGTAAAGGGAAATTTATTATAATTTCATTTGGGATGTTTTTCCAAAAGAACATAAAAAATAGCTTTTAAAATATAACGATTATAGTTCACAGTGAAACATGAGTTATTATCTTAGGCAAAGTAACAAATGATTTCAAAGGAAAATATGGAACAGATCACTTAAAAGGTAAAGAAAGTTAAAATCTGTTATCAAAGACAGTTTAAAGTATTCAGAAAATTTGCTTTTTCTTTTTAACAATGGTACACTATTTGTTTATTTAACTTTTTATTTTGTATTGGGATACAGCAGTGTGGGAGACCTGGGTTTGATTCCTGGAGGAAGATCCCCCTGAAGAAAGGAATGGATACCCACTCTAGTATTCCTGCCTAGAGAATTTCATGGATAGCAGAGCTTGGCAAACTACAGTCCATGGTGTCATGAAGAGTCGGACATGACTGAGTGACTGATACTATTTTTTATAGCCAATTAACAATGTTGTGATAGTTTCAGGTGAACAGTCAAGACTCAGCCATAGGTATACATGTATCCATTCTTCCCAAACCTTCATCCCATCAGATTGCCACATATAACTGAACAGAGTCCCATGTATTACACAGTAGGTTTTTATTGGTTATCCTTTTAAATATGGCCATATGTCCATGTTCACCTCCAAATTCCTAAGTATCCCTTCCCCTTGGGAACTATAATTTCATTCTCTTAGTCTGTCTCTTTCCGCTTTGTAAGTAAGTACATTTGTATAATTTCTCTTTTTAGATTCCACATATAAGGGATCTCATACAATATTTCTCCTTCTCTGTCTGACTTAACTTAGTATGATACTCTCAAGGTCCGTCCGTGTTGCTGCAAATGGCATTATTTCATTCTTTTTAATGGCTGAGTTATATCCCATTTTATATATGTACCATATTTTCTCTATCCATTCATCTGTCAGTGCACATTTGGGTTGCTTTCATGTCTTGACTATTGTAAATAGTGCTGCAATGAATATTGGGGATCATGTATCCTTTTAGATCATGTTTTTCTCTGGATGTATGCACAGGAGTGGGATTACAGAGTCATATGGTTACTTTTTAAAGGAACTTCAATACTGTTCTTTATAGTGGCTGTACTAACTTATATCCCTACCAACAGTGTGTGTGGGGGGGGGTTTCCCCTTCTCTCCATATCCTTTCAACATTTATTGTTTGTGCATTTTTTTGATAATAGCCATTCTACCTGGTGTGAGGTGATATCTCATTGCCGTTTTGATTTGCATGTCTCTGATAAATAACGATGATGCACATCTTATCATGTACCTCTTGGCCATCTGTATGTCTAATTTGGAGAAATATTTATTTAAGTCTGCTACCCATTTTTTGAGTGGGTTGTTTGTTTTGATGCTGTTAAACATAATGATCTGTTTGTAAGTTTTGGAGACTAATCCCTTACTAGTCACATCATTTGCAAATATTTTCTCCCAATCTGTAGATTGCCTTTTTTGAAAAAATTTGTCTCTTTTAACAGAGGGAAAAGCCAAATTTGAATTTTGCACCAGCTTACTTTCAAGGATCACTTACTCAATTAAATTTATTTTAATCTTAGTCAATCCTGACCTATTATGTATAAACCCCCCTTTTTTGGGGGGGCTATTTTCCATAAACTTTTCATCACTTATTTTAAAACAATTTTAACTTTAACTTTCTAGATGTAGAACATCTGGAGGGAAAAGTTCACCCAAAACTCTTATCTCATTTTCATTTTCTTTTCTTAAAAGTTTATTTATATCAAGTTACTTTTCTGGCTGACAGACAAAAAATAAACATTATTATTAAGTATTAACATTATATTAAATATTATCCAGATCATGGGAACCTGAATCTCATTCAGCTTAATTTCTATTGTATTTAGAATTGTTTGGTTTATAACCTCTTACTTTCATTTAAGCCAATTAAATAGAGCTCTTTTACAAATCAACCTCAGCAATAGTATCTAAAATCAAAGACTCATACAAACTTACAAACAGTGACACTTCATTTGTTTTCATTTCANTTAGAATTGTTTGGTTTATAACCTCTTACTTTCATTTAAGCCAATTAAATAGAGCTCTTTTACAAATCAACCTCAGCAATAGTATCTAAAATCAAAGACTCATACAAACTTACAAACAGTGACACTTCATTTGTTTTCATTTCAAGACTTCAACCTGAGTTTCTGATAGGTATTGTAAAATCCCAAAGCTTACAAAAGAGGTTGGATTAGAATTGGGTTTCTCACAGATGGAACAAGTCATACTTACTGGGCTACATGGCTAAATATTTGCAGAAAAGACATTAAGGATTTATTTATACCCTGAACAAGCCAACATCTAAATTACTTTACTCTAATTAAAATCTGAATTTTTAAAGGATGATAGAGATGATGGTTTCAGAGAAGACTAGATAGGATATTTGCATCTCAAAATTACAGGTAAATTTTCCATGAAGAAGTGAAGTGAAGTCGCTCAGTCGTGTCTGACTCTTTGCGACCCAATGGACTGTAGCCCACCAGGCTCCTCCATCCATGAGATTCTCCAGGCAAGAATACTGGAGTGGGTTGCCATTTCCTTCTCCAGGGGATCTTCCCAACCCAGAGATCAAATCTGGGTCTCCTGCATTGTAGGCAGACTCTTTACCATCTGAGCTACAAGGGAAGCCCATATGATGACTTTATTTCCCCTTTGTTTAATACTGCAACTTCTCAGGTGGCATAGTTGATTAAAAAAAAATCCACCTGACAACTCAGGAAGATGCAAGGGATATAGGTTCGATCAATGGGTCAGGAAGTTCCCCTGGAATAGAAAATGGCAACCAACTTCACTATTGTGGCCTGGAAAATGCCATGGACACAGGAGCTTGTTTTTGGACTAGACTATAGTCCATGGGACTGTAAAGAGTCGAACACAACTAAGCAGGGACAAAGGCAATTTATTTTAATACTTACAAATTGCTTAAGATAAACAGAGGTTTGCAGAGTGGTAAAAGGATTGGTGGGCTTCAGGTTATTTTGGAGATACACTTCTGCTCCTATAAAGACTACACTGGTTAACCAAGGACAGCTTTGTTTTGTTTTTTGAAAGCGCTGGGTGGCTACCTCAATGATACTGAAGAACTGACATGCCCAGTTACCTACATTGGAAAGCTTTACTTTTCCTCATTTAGCCTAGGGGAAAAAGCTTTATCCAAAATTCCTATTAGGCTCTCAATATCAGCTATAATTAATTTGTTATTGTTGTTGTTGAGTTGCTATGTCGTGTTTAACTCTTTGCCACACCATGGACTGCAGCTCGCTAGGATTTCCTGTCCTTCACTATCTCCTGAAGTTTGCTCAAACTTATGTTGATAGAGTAGGTGATGCTATTTAACTGTCCCATCCTGTGCCACCCTCTTCTCCTTTTGCCTTCAATCTTTCCCAGTATCAGGATCTTTTCCCATGACTCATCTCTTCACATTAGGTGGTCAAAGTACTGGAGCTTCAGCTTTAGCATCAGCCCTTCGAATAAATATTCAGGGTTGATTTCCTTTAGGATTAACTAGCTTGATCACCTTGAAGTCCAAGGGACTCTGCAGAGTTTTCTCTAGCATCACAATTCAAAAGCATCTGTTCTTCAGTGCTCAGCCTTCTTCATGGTCTAACTCTCTTATCATGACTACTGGAAAAACCGTTGTTCTCACTATGCAGAATTTTGTTAGCAAAATGACATCTCTGCTTTTTAATATACTGTCTAGGTTTGTCATAGCTTCCCTTCCAAGGAGCATGCATCTTTTAATTTCATGGCTTCAGTCTCAATCCACAATAATTTCAGACACCAAGAAAATAAAATCTCTCATGGTTTCCACTTTTTCTCCTTCTATNCTCTGCTTTTTAATATACTGTCTAGGTTTGTCATAGCTTCCCTTCCAAGGAGCATGCATCTTTTAATTTCATGGCTTCAGTCTCAATCCACAATAATTTCAGACACCAAGAAAATAAAATCTCTCATGGTTTCCACTTTTTCTCCTTCTATTTGCTGTGAAGTTCTTGGACCAGATGTCATGATCTTAGTTTTTTAAATGTTAAGTTTTAAGCCAGTTTTTTTTTATTTTATTTTTTTCAATCTCCTCTTTCACCCTCAACAAGTGGCTCTTTAATTCCTGCTCACTTTTTGCCATTAGAGTGGTATCATCTGCATATCTGAGGTTGTTGATATTTCTCCAGGAAATCTTGGTTCCGGCTTGTGCTTCATCCAGCCTAGCATTTCACATGATGTACTCTACATATAAGTTAAATAAGCAGGGTGACAATATACAACCTTGATGTATTCCTTTCACAGTTTTGAACCAGTCCATTGTTTCACATCAAGTCTAATTGTTGCTTCTTTACCTGAATACAGGTTTTAAAGGAGGAAGATAGGGTGGTCTGGAATTCCCATCTCTTTAAGTATTTTTTAACATTTTGTTGTGATCCACATAATCAAAGGATTTAGCACAGTCAACAAAACAGAAGTAGATGTTTTCCTGGAATTCCCTTGCTTTTTCTATGATCCAGCAGATGTTGGCAATTTTATCTCTGGTTCTTCTGCCTTTTCTAAATCCAGCTTATATATCTAGAAGTTCTCTATATATGTACAGGTGAAGCTTAGCTTGAAGGATTTTGAGCATTAGTTTGCCAACATGTGAAATGGTTAATTTAGTAAGACCCGTGGCCTCCCATTTTGGTAATCTATTTAGACACATTTTTGAGGCAACTAATTATTTAAAAATTTCCAAGAGTCCCCCAGGTGGAGATAGAACTTTAGAGGAAGTGGTTCACATTTAGCTCAAGCAGTTAATACCAGATGTTTGAGCATTACCAAAGTAACTAGCCAGCCATAAAATCACATTCAAAGTTAAATGGGAAAAGTGCCCCAAATGTGACTTCCTCGTCCCATTAGACCTGTGACCTTTTTTTCTAAAGCACCTTATAAATTGAGTTTTCCTTCACAGGGGGAGCTCCTCAAGTTAAAGCTGAAGCTCTCCAAATCAGAAAGAGCTCCCCCAAACTGGTGGGACCCTGATGTCAAACTGTTCTGGGTAAAAGGTTACTTGAACATTTAATTTGCAAAGGAGAGTGGTTTCTATTAGAAAGTCAATAAACTTGTTCCCTACTGCCACAGTTACCATGGGCTCTTGTGGGTAAATTAGAATTGGACATCTCAAGTCCAAGGGAGTCCATGGGCTTCTTCATTTATTATCAGGGTGTTCCTTTCCCTTGCAAAATACTTTTAACTGCAAGATCATATAACAACTGTAAGACATACAGGGGTCTTTACTCTCCTAATCTCAACATATTTAATATACACCCCAAAGAGCTTTTCTTGTGTTAGATGAAGCACTTCCCATTTCTATAAGTATGATAATACCAAAACACAAAGATGCAGGCAAATTAAAAAAAAAAAAAAAAAANATCTCAACATATTTAATATACACCCCAAAGAGCTTTTCTTGTGTTAGATGAAGCACTTCCCATTTCTATAAGTATGATAATACCAAAACACAAAGATGTAGGCAAATTAAAAAAAAAAAAAAAAAAAAGGACAGACAAATTCCAGAATTGATTCACAGAAGAACAAGTTCCCAATTCAGGTAAATAAAATTACCTAGAAAACAAAAGAACTAATTCCAACTAGGATAGGCTTACGCCCACAAGAACTAGCTCTCCCAATGAACCAGTTTTGACTCAGGTAGAGTCCAACAACAATCCTTCTCTCCAACAAGTTACCCCAAACAAATTGGCTTGTTCTGTAAAGTAAAAGCCCAAATTGGAGGGAGGGGGTTAATTTCCCTGTGTACACAATGGAGCTAAATTGAGTCCATGGATTCACAGAAATTTGTTGGCTCCTTGCTTCAACTGCCAAGTGCTAGGGAAGCCTTTGACACTTTAGGGAATTTTGACAGAAAGATTCTCAGGACAAATGGTCTGGCAGCTGCTGAGGCCTTGGCTCAATATTCCCTGACTGGGGCTAGTTAGCCATAAGCAGCAAGGTTCCAGGCTGACTAAGTTGAATTTGTTACTCAGTCTGAGCTCACTCAGCTCTATGCAAGTCAGGCCAATAAATCTCTGAAAGATGAAGTGTGGAGGCAAGGAGTATGACTGTTAGGAAAGCTGACTAACCAAGAAGATGGCAAACTAATGTCTCAAAATAATCATCTTATTGGGGTCTGAATGCCAGATTCTTTTAAAGAACAGAGATGGGGTGGTGGGGTGAGGAAACAAAGTAAAAAGGGCATTAATCTTGTAAATATCTCCTAGAATGGCAAGCCTCAGGCTGAGAATGTGTTCATTTCTTCCTTCCTGCCATCCACAGGTGGACAGGGTCCTAAACAAAGGCACTTTAGTTTAATGGTCAGGCAGACAGACAAGGTTTTCTGAGACAGGTCAAGATATATGATTATAATAACAAAAGCAATGAAAATCAAGTCAAAGAAACAGTTCCAACATAGGATCAAATTGACTCTTCCTTGCAACAATCTCATACCCGATACCCAAATTAAGGTATTGATAAGGACCTTTCAAAGGTAAACCTATCTACTTTTAAAATGTTGCATTGTTCTGGAATTATGGATTATCCAAATCTAATAATCCTGCACGTCACTCAAAAAATAAGGATTCATGGTCCCTGGTGTTTCAAGCAGTCAGTGAACTGTGAACTCAACAACCTAGCCCTGCCTACATGGAAGTAAAGGATGCCTTTAATTCCCGTATTACATTTTATATGTGCCAGTTAATATTTTTTTAACTGAAAATTTATTATATAGTACAGGTGATGCCTGATTTTATTTTTTTTTTACCCATTTCCATGGCCTCAGTGAAGGCTAAATTCAAGGAGTTATTTCCTGAAGTCTTTACACATCTCATTTCTTTAAAAAAATTATTTATATTTAACTGGAAAATAATTGCTTTACGATATTGTGTTCATTTCTGCCATATATAAAAATGAATCAGCCATAGGAATGCGTATGTCCCCTCCGTTTTGAATCTTCCTCCCACCTCCTACCCCTCTAGGTTGTCACAGAGCACTAGATTTAAGTTCCCTGTGTCACATAGCAAATTTCCAGTGGCTATCTGATTTATCTTATTTCTGAGTCTTATCTTGAATTGACTCACAGAGAGTATGCCTTGTATATTGTTGTTGTTCAGTCACTAAGTCATATCCAACTCTTTGTAACCCCAGAGACTACAGCATGCCAGGCTCCTCTGTCCTCCACTGACTCCTGGAGTTTGCTCAAATTCCTGTTCAGTGAGTCAATGATAGCATCAGGGGATGCTATCTCACCCTCTGCTTTTTATACCTACTGATTATATGGTCACTCCTCTGTTTCCCTGGTTTGCAGCCCCTTCTGGCACTTTGCTCATTTTTTATCCCCCTGAGTCTTTTGGTTTCTACTTTGCCCAGTTGTGTTCTTCTTGTCCAGGTTCCTCAGATAGCATCTATGCATGAAATTTGTTTTATTACTGACTATTTTGGGTATTGTTGAGGCAAGAGATCAGACAGCTGTCATGAAATTCCTTTAATGTGACATTCTTGAGCTTACAGAGCTCCGGGCACAGAAGCCTGTGCTTTTGCTTGTATTTTGCTCCATGCACTAATCTCCAGAATAAACTATGACATGTATAATTACTCAATAAAAATTCCAGACACTGTGTGACTTAGAGAGTTTGTGTCTTTGTTGAGGCTTTTGAAAGATAAATTCAGAACAAGAAAAATGTGTGACTCACTACTTATTCCATGTTTTATTTTTGCTCTGAATTATGTTAGGCATTGTAATTATTCCATTTGATAATATCCACATCATATGCTTATCTATTTAATATACTGTATTTTATATCTCACCCTAAATAGTATCAGATATGTTCATATTTGGTATTCTTAAAATATCACAGTGGTTTTGGAACCACAGATGTATTGGTTTAACAGTGAAGGGCTGTGGAAAAATATAATATTTTGATTTTTTGCATTTTCATGAATAAAAAAGGCACCCATTATTTCAAGATAATTCATGATTGTCTTGTGCTTTAATGGAATGAAGGTAACTGTGAACTTGATTGTTTTAAAGACAGACTATACTTTGAGCTATCTGTGATTACCCAGGCTTAGAACACATCACAGTGTGGCTATGTTTGAATGCCTAGCACTAGAACACTCCACTGCAGATCAAAGTCATTGGGTCTAAATTTTTAAATCAACTTGCTAAGTATGCAGCCTAATGAACTCTGTTGTTTCATTCCTATAAATATTTTACTGCTCCTTCACTGTGACCATATTCTGTTCTTTCTTGTTTTATTAATTTCTATCTATCCTAATTTCTTTCACCAAAGACCTTAATTGACTGCCATGCCACTTTGGGAAAAACAGGTACACACCTCTCCAAAAATTCTGCTTCCTAATGCTGATTTTATCATGCTGATACTGTGGTTAGGACAATATATAGTTAAATTGCATGTATATATATTTAAATTAGCATATGTGATTTATTTGTAGGAACACTGTCATTATAACATCTTGCTAAGTTTATTTTACCTGTGCAGATGTATTTTTAACTTATTTATATAATATGAGTGTTTTGAATTTCCTCATGTTTGTTATTTTTTTCCTGTTTCATCTTATTACACAATAAATTAATGCTAAAAGGGAGAAGAAAGAGAAGAGAGCTTGTCTGGAAGAAGGTAAACAATAAATTTTATTTAAGCAATTTTTTACCCCTGCCTGCCAGTATATAAGTAAGATTAGTGCTTCTACTTAAAGGATTTCTGCTCCATATCGCTTTCTCCCGTAACCATTTTGGTCTTTTTTCATCATTCCCTTAAAGCATGCTTCCCCTTGCTTCCTGCTATCCTTTTGGAACTTTGATTACAAAGGTGATATTTCTGTTTACTCTCATAGTTAATTAGGCAACAAAAAATGAGGTTGAAGAAATATATATTTAACTGCATTTTAAATTATAAACAGAAATTCACCTGTTAAATCAACTCAAAAATAATCTATTGAGTCTGTCTCTTATACACATCTAGATGTGTATAAGAGACAGGTCCCATCCTGTGCCACCCTCTTCTCCTTTTGCCTTCAATCTTTCCCAGTATCAGGATCTTTTCCCATGACTCATCTCTTCACATTAGGTGGTCAAAGTACTGGAGCTTCAGCTTTAGCATCAGCCCTTCGAATAAATATTCAGGGTTGATTTCCTTTAGGATTAACTAGCTTGATCACCTTGAAGTCCAAGGGACTCTGCAGAGTTTTCTCTAGCATCACAATTCAAAAGCATCTGTTCTTCAGTGCTCAGCCTTCTTCNTGAGCTATATCTTAAAAATCAGAGCCAATAAGACCAATACCTGAATTTGTTATTCTAATGATTGCTTTTCTCCCGCTTCATCCTATCCTAAAGTCTTATTTGTACACCTCATCCTGGTCAACTGTCTTCAAAGTTGTCACAAAAAATGATTAAATGCGAGGAGAAGGCATTGTCACTTTCAATCATAGAATGGGTGAAAGGAAAATGAGATGTGGCTTTAAGCTAATTAATTATGCTATCCAAACATAAAAAAAAAAGTCATCAGCCCAACAAAAATACAAGTGGGAAATGAGTTGAGACAAATGTCACTGAGTTAGCTTGCATCTAACTGTGAAATAAATGGACAAACACTGAGTAGATGGAGGAAATTTACCTGAATCATTGTAAATCAACTATATTAAAAAAAAAAAAAAAGCAAAACTAAAACTAGAACCACCATGTGCTGTGCTTAGTTGCTCGGTCATGTCTGACTTTTATGACCTATGGATTGTAGCTTGCTAGGATCCTTTGTCCATGGGATGCTCCAGGCAAGAATACTGGAGTAAATTGTCATGCCCTCCTCCAGGAGATCTTCCCAATTCAGAGATCAACTCATGTCTCCCACATTATAGGGGGATTCTTTACCATCTGTACCACCATGGAAGACCAGAGCTATCATATGACCCTACAATCCCACTTCTGCGCATATATCCAGAGAAAAATATTATTTGAAAGGGTACATGCACCTATCTGTTTATTGAAATACTGTATACAATAGCCAAGACATGGAAGCAATCTAAATGTCCATTAACAAAGGAGTGGATAAAGAAGATGTGGTGTATATATATATATATATATACAAAGGAATATTACTCAGCCATTAAAAAGAATGAAATAAATGCCATTTGCAGCAACACAGATGGACCTAGAGAATGTCACACTGAGTGAAGGAGAAGGAGACAGAGAAGGAGGACTATTGTATGACATCTCTTATATGTGGAATCTAAAAAGAAATGATACTCACAAATGAACTTACAAAGTGGAAAGAGACTCACAGACTTAGAGAATGAAATTATGGTTGCCAGGAAAAAGGGACAGTTAAGGAGTTTGTGATGGATGTATATACACTGCTATATTTAAAATGAATAACCAACAAGGACCCACTGTATGCAACTCTGGTCACTCTTATATGGCAGCCTGGATGGATGGAAGGGAGTCTGAGGAAGAATGAATACATGGATCTGTATGGCTGAGTCCTTTTGTTGTTCACCTGAAACTATACCCCACTACGAAATAAAAAGTTTAAAAAAACAAATAAAACTATGTTAACTCAGCATCTGAATTATATTTAGATTGTGGTCAAGGTTCTTGAACAACCTACAATAAATATTTTTATAAAGATAGAAAAATAAATAGAGATTATCATATTAAGGGAAGTAAATCAGACAGAAAGACAAATATTATATGCTTTGATTATATGTGAAGTCATATTGTAAAATAGGATACAAATGAAAATAGAAATAGAGGAGAGAGGACAGAAACAAATTAGAAATTTGGGATTAATACACTATTATATATAAAATAAGTAATCAACAAGGGCCTACTGAATAACCTAGGGAAATATACTCAATTTCTTGAAATAACCTATAATGGAAGAGAATGTAAAAAAAAAGAACATATATATATATGTAAAACTGAATCATTTGACTGTACATCTGAAACTAATACAGCATTGTAAAACAACTATAAGTGAGTGAGTGATAGTTGGTTAGTCGTGTCTGACTCTTCACAATTCCATGGACTGTATCTCTGTCCATGGGATTCTCCAGGCAAGAACACTGGAGTGGTTTACCATTTACTTCTCCAACTATATTTCAACTATAGTTATAAGTATAAAACAACTACACTTATAAATATAAAACAAATATATTTCAATAATTAATAAATAAAAAGATTAATCATTAGGGGAGAAGAGTATAAATGCAAGATACTTAAAATACATTTGAAATTAAGAAATCAGAAACGAGTTAAAAACAAAAGAAAGAAAAAGATTCTGCTAATTGCCTTAGATGCTTATAGCTGAATTGATTTGATTGGCACTCCTAAAACAGCATTGCTCAGCTGAGACAGATGTGAGCATGACCTCTATTTACTGTAAACCAATCTTTATGAGACAGTTGTGTCTACCCTGCTGTTAAGGTAAGAAAAGGCTGAAATATTAAGAAACACTGAATAAGAGACAGAAGTTTCTTCTGAACTGAAAAATAGCTAAAGAAATAGTAGTCCATCAGGTGATGGTAAAGTTTTTAAATCATTAACTCAGTATATTTTATTTGTTAGTTACAGATATAGATTTGATCTTACTGTTTCAATCAATGAGAAGAGGGCAAAATTACCTGACCACATGGTGATTAAATGAATCCTTGGGGTTATTCCTTTATAAGCAGATTTTAGGAATCAAGAAATTAACTGAGGAAAAATACCAATTAATATTTTATATAGGATCTATGTTTTTGATTGTCAACTTCAAGTTGCTGTTATCACTTTTTTCTCCCGAATCTTTCACCATTTCTTAGTTATCAGTTGCTTTCTTGTTTTCATTAAAGATGATGAAAGTATCTTTACCTACCCCTATATCTATCTCTACCTCGACTGAAAAATAAAACTGAGAAATAGAACTGTTGGTTTATGAGGACAAAATTGTACTTTAAAATTTCATTCCACACTAACCTATAATATACAGCCACCAGTCTAGCTAACCTTGATAGAATAAACTGAGAGATGAACAACAACAAGAAATATCATTTTGGACGTACTGTGTAAGGTAAGGTGACAGTAAGTTAACAAAGTATCAAAGGAGGGAATAGGAGAGAAGCTTTGAGAGAAACTGGTTCTTCTCAAATTAAATGAGGTGAGTCTAGAAATTATCTCTGGGTCTGATGTTGTACTTGATGGCAAGAAAGTTAATGCTTATATTCTGAGTAAACACCTAATACAAGGTCCACCCTTGTCTGAAGTGATAAATAACTAATTTAAAGTATGTGCTTGCATTATCTTTGTCCTGCATTTCAGTAGGGTTTCCATGGTACCCAGTTTTTCTTGAATTTCATTCTTATTTTCAGTTTTCCTTTCTCAACTGTTCATGGAAACACATTTCCTCATGTTTCTTTTCTATCTGCTCTCTCTCTCATTTCCTATGCATATAAAAAACTGACCTTCCATATGATAGCCTTCAATAACTTCTTTTAATAAAAGTAGACTAAAGAGCTGTAAGTAAACTTAACAATACAAGTGAGTTACAACACAGTTTGTTTCTTTCTTACAGACAAACCCAAGGCCAGTCTTGATTCTAGTCACCACCTCGGGGTGTGTTTTCCTTCATTTAATAATTCTGCTATCCTCAAAAGTATTGTAGCTCCTGAGTAAGAAAATAGAGGATGGATGAGGCCATATTCATACCTTTTAAGTTGATGATGAATCAGAAGTTACAAATATTAAGTCTGCTTGCATCCCATTGACTAGCATTCAGTCAAATATCCCAATCTAAATCTAGTGTAAGTTAAGGAAATAGTGTCTTTTCCTGGGAAGTCAGATTTCCTACCGCAATTCAATTGCTATAGAACAAGGATGGAACAGCTGTTATTGGCCAACAAGCAGAATTTACCACATTTGTTTATGTAAATAATTCTTTTTATATTAATGATTTCCTAAAACTCACTATACATATGTAGTAGATATCAAGGGCTGCATTAAAAAAGTAACCTCAAACTTAGTGGATTAAGACAGCACAAGTTATTAACATTTCCTGAGCAGCAGGAATCCAGGATCTGGGTGGTTCTGATTCAAGGCTTCTCTTGAGGTTACAGTCAAGTCATTGGCTAGACGTGTAATATCTCTAAAGCTGTTACTTAGGAAGCATATGCTTTTAAGATGCATGGTCACATAGCAGTTGGATGGAGTCCTCAACTCCTCACTGGCTGTTGGATGAAATTCTCAGATCCTCTATATACTGCCTCTTCACAGAGCTCACAGAACTGTCTGAGGGTCCTCATAACATGGCTATTCCTTTCCTCAGACTAAAAGAAAGAGAGGCAGGAGGAATAGGGAAGGGGAGGAAAGTAGGGAGAAAGGAGATAAAAGGAGAAGAGGAAGGAGATTGGAGGAGGGGAGGAGGAAGAGACAGAGCCCAAGATGAAAGCTCTATGCTTTAAACACCTACTCTCAAAAAAGACACACCATCACTTCTACCNGGGAAGGGGAGGAAAGTAGGGAGAAAGGAGATAAAAGGAGAAGAGGAAGGAGATTGGAGGAGGGGAGGAGGAAGAGACAGAGCCCAAGATGAAAGCTCTATGCTTTAAACACCTACTCTCAAAAAAGACACACCATCACTTCTACCACAGTCTATTGGTTGCACAAACAACCTTGTATAGTTGGATACAAGATAACTGAGAAGTATAGATTATGCAAAGTAAGAGGTGGCATTATTGGGGGCAATACTAGAAGCTTATGACTACATCTCTCAATGCTATGATAGTTATCTTTGCAGTCTAGAATAAGAGATTCATGAAATATAATTCAATATAATATTCAAGCTATATTAATATTACTGGAAGCCAGAAAATTGACATCCAGATAATTTTTTAAATGAAGAAGAAAGCAGAACACTAGATATATTTATGACATAGATAAGGGAACAATGACAGTCCTGTGAAATCCTTATTCTTCAACAATGCCTTCTATTTCTTGATTCCACTCCTCCATGAAATGCTAAATGTCATCTTCCTAGAAATTTTTGGGGTCAGTGACTGAGATGTGACTAATGAATTTGTCCTAAGTTCATAATGTGTTCTTTCTCTAGGAAAAAAAAAAAAATGAAGGGCCTACTTTTGAAGAGTTCTTTAAAGACTTAAACCAATCTCATACAAATGATAGATCATTATTTTATTGTATTGTATTATTTTTTTGTCTATTATTCTATTTTGTAGTGTAAGGATCCTTTTATACTCCTCATTACAAACCAGTTTGCCTAGGTTAATACTGCCTTTGTCATGTTAGAGGATCATGAGGGTTAGTTGTGACATAGTAATAGTAGTAGTAGTAGTGGTACTAGTTGCTCAGTTATGTGCAACTCTTTGGACCCCATGGACTATAGCCTGCCTGGCTCCTCTCTACATGGAATTCTCTGGACAAGAATACTGGAGTGGGTTGCTATTCCCTTCTCCAGGGAATCTTCCCTACCCAGGGATTGAACTCAGGTCTCCAGCACCTCTTATTTTTTCTCTGACCCACCTGATAAGTGCATTTACAAGGAATTACAGTCAGATTCTTTACCACTGTGCCATATGGGAAGCCCCAACATAGATTATCATTTATTTAACTAGAACAACAAGAGGTAGTATTGTTTCTATGACAGAAAACAGAACTGGAAATCAGCTGTTCTGGGATTCTACTCCTAACTGTACCAGAAATTGACCCTGATATTAGTAATAACATTTTATTTATGTATTTACTTGTAAATTATAAACTTTATTAAACTTTATAAACATTTAAATTTTGGTGAATTAGTTTCCTCATATCTAACTAAGGACTTCAGGATAACCACCTCTTAAGATGACTTTTCTACCTAAATTCCCTTCACTGGGATATGGTTTTGGGGCACTGAATTTCTATTTCATCAATGTCAAAATAAGCCAAAAGATAGATTTACATTATATCGATGAACACATTACAAAATATCAGCAGACTAAGTCACATAAAAATTATTGCTATGTTCAAGATTATGCAAAATCTACACTCACATAAAGTGTTAGTCACTCAGCCACATCCAACATTTTGCGACCACATGGACTATAGCCTGCCAGGCTCCTCTGTCCATAGAACTCTCCAGGCAAGAATATTGGAGTGGGTTGCCATTTCCTTCCCCAGGGGATCTTCCTGGCTCAGGGACTTAACCCAGGTCTCCTTTATTGCAGACAGATTCTTTACCATCTGAGTCACCTACAGCCCAGCAAATTCAAAGTAAGGATGAATCTTTTTTTTTCTCTGACCCACCTGATAAGTGCATTTACAAGGAATTCAAAACAATCATTCTTAATAGTGTACAAATTCTGAATGACTAAATGTAAACGGAAAATAATCCAGGCCCCGAAGGGACAAGCCATTGTTCCAAATAAGAGTCAAGGGAAAGTATTGTCTGTTTCCTATTTTCCTACATATACAGGAATTTGTTTACATTGTAGTACAGTCTAAGAAACTTGAAAAAATACACACACAAGGTTTTTCCTCTTAAACTGGCTTCCTAATACTTGATATTATACTTGACCTTAAAATAAACAGAGATCAAAATCAGAATAAATTTAGCTCTCTGGTTTTGTCTCCCAAATACATTTCTCATCCTGTCTCTTTTCTTTGCACTCAGCTCTTCTCCATCTAATACAATTTTTTTTTNGAAAATTATTACTGTGAAATAATAAATGGCAATTTTCTATTTTTTTCTCATTATCTTTATTGACTTTAATTATTCTGCAAAAAAAATATTTGACACATCTCTCCATTAGGATAAGTATGAACTTGCAGATATTTGTTTGTGTTATTATTATTTTCAGAGTACTTCCTTACACTGTTGCATGCATGATGCCAGACTTACTTTTCTTTCCCTCACCTAAGCCCTGGAATCAGCTAGTTCATTAAAGAGCTAAAGAGCTTTACTGTATTGTGTGAAGAGTGTGTTCTCCACTTGTACGAGTCGATGGACTTAGAAACTAAGATGTGCTGAGTGTGCTTATTGTTAACAAATATCACTGCTTCTGGTCATTCTCAGTGGATAGCACTAAGAAAATATAGATGTACGTATATATGAAACTGAATGTAAAGTCGCTCAGTCATGTCTGACTCTTTGAGACCCCATGGACTGTAGCCTACCAGGCTCCTCCCTCCATGGGATTCTCCAGGCAAGAGTACTGGAGGGGGTTGCCATTTCCTTCTCCAGGGGATCTTTCTGATCCAGGGATCCAATCTGGGTCACCCTCATTCCAGGCAGACACTTTAACCTTTGAGCCACCAGGGAAGCCTGTAAGTAAGTATGTATATAGTTATGGGCCAGGCTTCATACAATTGAGGCCAGCCTCCCTCATGGAAGTTAGTCTCAATTCTATTAAGCCTGGGCTTCCCTGGTGGCTCAGATGGTAAAGAGTCCACCTGCAATGCAGGAGACCTGGGTTCAACCCCTTGGGTTGGAAGATCTCCTGGAGAAGAGAATGGTTATCCACTCCAGTACTCTGGCCAGAAGAATTCCATGAACTGTATGGCTCATGGATTTGCAAAGAGTCAGACACAACTGAATGACTTTCACTTTTTTACTTTGCTCATCCTAGGAATGTAGATATAGAAAAGACATATCTCTGATCTCAAAGATGTATTGTCTCAGACAGGTGGTTGCCTGTTTTTGCTTAGAATATTGAATCATACAGTCACAACATACTGTTGATACTAGAGTTTAACAAATTTTGTTTAAAGTTTGGGGCTGCACAAGTGGCACAGTGTGTAAGAACCTGCCTGCAATGCAAGAAACATGTGTTCAATCCCTGGATCAGGAAAATCCCCTGGAAGAGGGCATGGCAACACAATTCAGTATTCTTGCCTGGAGAATCTCGTGGACAGGGGAAACTGGCAGGGTGCAGTCCATAGGGTCACAAAGAGCTGGACGCAACTGAAGCAACTGAGCATACACACACTTTTAGAATTTAGCAACTATCAATACTATCAATATTGGGTTTCCGTTGTGGCTCAGGTAGCTGGTAAAGAATCCACCTGCAATGCGGGAGACCTGAGTTTTATCCCTGGGTTGCGAAGATCCCCTAGAGAAGGGAAAGGCTACCCACTTCAGTATTCTGGCCTGAAGAATTCCATGGACTATATATAGTCCACAGGGTCTCAAAGAGTCAGACACGACTGAGTAACTTTTACAACTATCAATATTATTTCAGTGAATGAACAAATGGATATTCCATGGGAGCAGAAAAGAAAGAGATCTGGAAAGACATGGGGGCTAGGATGCAGAACTGTTTGCTGTTTAGGAGCCCTAGCTTTGGAGTTGCATGTACCTAGGTTTGGAATTCAACTCTGCCATGTATTGCTGACTACGTGAATTTAAGCTACACAAGAATATTAGATATAAAGAATTACAGACAGAGGCTGATACTTACAGGACTAAATAAATACAGTCAAATTGTAAACTGTTTTTTTGAAAACTAGGAAAATGTTGGTACTAGTAAAAAATCTCACTGATATGACAGATTAAGATATTTCCATCATTCAAAGATTACAACACAATGCTAAAAAAATAAACTTAGATGCCTGCATATGGGCATTTAGTTTTAATTCACTTGACATTATTACATTTTGGTATTAATTTTGGGATTTTTTTTTCCTTAAAGGAATGAAATCGACTTTTTTTTTTAGATTTTTTATATATTTTTATTTTTTT
>SJYV01007603.1:142080-208790 GCA_006410875.1 Neotragus pygmaeus
TGAACTGTGGTGTTGGAGAAGACTCTTGAGAGTCCCTTGGACTGCAAGGAGATCCAACCTGTCCATTTTGAAGGAGATCAGCCCTGGGTGTTCTTTGGAAGGAATGATGCTAAAGCTAAAGCCTCAGTACTTTGTTCACCTCATGCGAAGAGTTGACTCATTGGAAAAGACTCTGATGCTGGGAGGGATTGGGGGCAGGAGGAGAAGGGGACGACCGAAGATGAGATGGCTGGATGGCATCACTGACTCGATGGACGTGAGTCTGAATGAACTCCGGGAGTTGGTGATGGACAAGGAGGCCTGGGGTGCTGCAGTTCATGGGGTCACAAAGAGTCAGACACTACTGAGCAACTGAACTGAACTGAACTGAATCGATACATGTAATACATCTTCTTTATCTATTTGTCTGTCAACATACATCTAGGTTGCTTGCAGGTCTTAGCTGTATTTAAATAGTTCTGCAATGGACACTGTGATACATGTGTCTTTTTCAGTTGTGGTTTTCTCAAGGTATATAGCCAGTAGTGGGATTGCAGCATGACATTTTTAAAGACAAACTGAAGAAACAGAGTGGTTGTTGGAAATTTATTGGTGTAGGGTTCTTTTGTTTTTGAAACTGTCCACATAGGTCAGGTAACAATGATCCTATAAATCTCTAAAAAGAAAATAATATTCATTCTTTTTCATCTTTTTATTTCTATATGAATTAAAAAGTGTTATACACTTAAAGATCAGAACCTTGAGAATGGGCTCTCCCATGTATTTCAAGCTATGGGTATCATTCCTAATGCAAAGCAAAAGCAATAGAATATAAAGTTAAAGTGGAAAAAAGAGACCTAATATTGTGTCAGATTTTCCCGTTCCCACTACATACTTTCATCACTGAATTATAAGCAAAGAGTGCAGTCTTATTCTATTGTGTTTATTATTGTAGACCTTGTACCAGGTACATAATAAATATGCNTAATGCAAAGCAAAAGCAATAGAATATAAAGTTAAAGTGGAAAAAAGAGACCTAATATTGTGTCAGATTTTCCCGTTCCCACTACATACTTTCATCACTGAATTATAAGCAAAGAGTGCAGTCTTATTCTATTGTGTTTATTATTGTAGACCTTGTACCAGGTACATAATAAATATGCAATAAATGTTAGCATGTTGAGTAGCCAACTGAATAAGTGGATAGATAAATTCATAACTGAATAATAGTATATGGTTTTCACTTCTACTCTTTTCCTCAGTTATCTTCCCAACACTTTTGTAAACTCCTACCCACTCCACAATTCTTGGCTGGAGAATTCCATAGACAGAGGAGCCTGGCAGGTTACAATCCATGAGGTCGCAAAGAGTCAGACATGACTGAGTAACTATCACTCACTCTTCTCCCTGCATCTCATCTTTGCTCTTCTCCTCTTTCCTGTCACCTCTTTCTACTTCTTTTCCTTTTCCTCTTTGTTTTCTTACTCCAAAGAAATGTCTTTTATTTCAGGTATCCTTAGAATGGACTTCCCAGGTGGCACTAGTTGTAAAGAACCTGCCTGCCAATGCAGGAGACTTAAGAGATGTGGATTAAATCCCTGGATGGGGGAGATTCCCTGGAGGAGAGCATGGCAACCCACTCCAGTATTTTTGCCTGGAGAAACCCCATAAACAGAATACCCTGATGGGCTACAGTCCATAGGGTTACACAAACTTGGACAGGACTGAAGTTACTTAGCAAAGCAAAGCATAGCACATTCTTAGAATACTCATCACTACAAAAAGCACTTATACAATTTTTTAACTCTGTTTCTTAAAAGAAAGTCATGGGTTTCTCTAAATAAAATTTTCATAAAGACAATTTTCTCTATCACTTGGGCAGCAATATTTATTAAGCTCTATTTCAGTGCTATACTAGATAAGGAGCTACCAGGAGGAACATGCTTAGTTGCTGAGTTGTGTCCAATGTCTGTGACCCTTTGGACTATAGCCCTCAAGGCTACTCTGTCCATGGAGTTTTTCAAGTAAGAATATTGGAGTGGGTTGCCATTTCCTTCTCCAGGGGGGTATTCCCAACCCATGGGTTGAACCTGCATCTCCTGTGTCTCCTACATTGCAAGAAGATTCTTGCACTGAGCCATCAGGGAAGACCCAAGGAGGAGCATAGCAGACATAATTACTCATGTGGGGCCTTAATATTGTGGAAAAGAGAGATATTAATTTGATTATAAAGTATTCATTTGGATCATTATTACAAACTGAGATTAATGCCATGAAGGAACTGATAAGAAACCATGAAAACATATTGCCATGGAAACATACAGTCTGGAGATTCAAAGAGGGCTCTCTTCAGAGTAAACTTGAATGGAGAAATGAAGCAATAGAAGTTTATTAAGCAAAGGGGGTGAAAGCATGCTTAAATTAACAGATTTATAAAGGCCCTGGTATAGGAGGGAATGTGGCAATTGTAAACATTAAAGGGCTGGTAATGACTGGAGTATTATGAGCAAGAGAGATGGACAAAAGCATGGTTCTTGAAAATACTGAGATCAAACTAGATATTTTAATCTTATCATTAAAATGATACAAAGGTCTAAGCATGGACTTTTTAAAGTGAAGTATTCCTTCATCTGCAACCAAGTGTGGGAAACCGACTGGAAGGGATTGTAAATAGGTGCATAAAGATCAGTTAAGATAGGGAATTCTCCAGGCCAGAATACTGAAATGGGTAGCCTTTCCCTTCTCCAGGGTATCTTCCCAATCTAGGGATCGAACCCAGGTCTCCTGCATTGTAGGCAGATTCTTTACAAGCTGAACCACAAGGGAAGCCCATGAATATAAAATAGATAACAAATAAAGACCTACTGTACAGCACTGGGAACTCTATTCAATACTCTGTAATGGCCTATATGCAAAAAAAAAATAAATACATAAATGAGTGGATATATGTATATGCATAACTGATTCACTTTGCTATACAGTAGAAAGTGACACAAAATTGTAAATCAGCTCTACTCCAATAAAATTTTAAAGAAATAATAAATATTCAAGATCTTTGGGAAAAAAGAAAAAAATAAAACATGCATATGAAGTTCTGTATCTCCTGACATGCATGTAGGAGGATTTTGTTAAGTTTTACAACTTGAAACAGAATTGCTGGCCATAGAGTATATACATCCTCAATACTGGTAAATGTTACCAATTTGTTCCCTGGAAAATGTCACACAATTTATACTTCAGCAGTGTCTAAGGGTACACGGTGCTCTAAATTTTCCCCTTTACTTGCAATCGACACATTAAAAAACCCCAAAAACCTGTAATTCTAGTGAGAAGGAAATTAAATTCTGTGTAATAGTAATTATATTTCCCTGAATGATTAGATTATTTTACATTTCCATGATTACTACTGAAGTTCTGAATCTTGACAAGTGTTTATTGGTTTATTATATTTCTTCTATGAAATATTTATTTTCTATTGGATTGTGTATTTCTTTTGATCTGTAGACAACATTTTCAGATTGGTATCTTTCTCATCTCTGTGATAAACATTTTCTCTCCATTCTGATTTGTCTTCTCATGTTTATTTATCATTTCATTGATGATCTTTTTTCACTGTTAAATTCAATTAATCTTACTTTATATTAAGTATTTTTGCCTCTTTTTTGAGAAATTGTGTTTATCTCAAATAAATTGACATATACTTTTCTATTTAAAGTTTTCTATATATTATTTAATTCACTTGGATTTTTTCATTATATGGTGAATATGACTTAATCTAATTTATTTTCGTATGGGAAGCAATTGAGCTAGCACTGTTATTTGAACATTTTTCTCTAATCTCATTTGCTAGTTCATTTGCACATTGTTTTCAGGCATTCAAAATAATGTGTCTGGACTTGATTTCATTATACTAACTTTGGTCTGTCATTTTCCTTTACTATACTATTTTAATTTCTATGATTTACTAATATAAATGTTGACTCCTAGTAAAGTGGGACATGGGGCTTCCCAGGTGGCATTAGCAGTAAAGAACCTGCCTGCCAATGCAGAGACATAAAAGAGGTGGGTTCAATCCCCGAGTTGGGTAGATCCCTTTGGGAAGGGCATGGCAACACACTCTAGCAATCTTGTCTAGAGAATCACCATGGACAAAGGAGCCTGGAAGGCTACAGTTCATGTGGTCACAAAGAGTTGGATGACTAAATTGAGTGACTAAACACAGCACTGCACCCGCACACACACACACACACACACACACGTATATATATATTTTTCAGATTATTTTCTCTTATACATTATTACAAAAAAATAAGCATATTTCTTTGATATATAGAGTAGGTCCTTGTTGGTTATCTATAATATATATATAATAGTCTTGCCTGGATAATTCCATGGACAGAGGAGCCAGATAGATTAGGGTTTATGACGTTGCAAAGAGTCAACACAATTGAAGTGACTTAGCATGCACACATGCAAAGTGAGACACACTTTATTTTCCTTTAAAATCACATTTTTATTAATCTTTTGTGTTTTCATTATTTAAAACTAGTTTGTTTTTTTGTTTGTTTGTTTCCTTTGGTTGCAATAACACTGAATTCATAGAGAATTTAGAGAGAACTGACATTTATCAAATATAATCATCTTGTTTTTGGTTGTGAAATATCATTTCTTTTATTGCCATCACTTTTAAATACTGTTAATTTTCTCCATAAGGGAAAATTATTCACATTCATTTCTGTAGGTTCATGATTATATTTTAATTTTGAAGTAAGTTACATTTATTTGTTGAGCTGTAATTGGCAAACAATATTATACTAGTTTTAGCTGTATAGCATAGTTAGTCAATATTTGTGTATGTTGTGAAATGGTTACATTTTTCTGTTTCTATACAATATAAAATAAATAATCAAAAAGAGAAATTAAACAATCCCATGTATAAAAATCACAGAAGAATAAAATACTTAGTAATAAATTTAACCAAGGACATGAAAGACCCCTACACTAATTACATTGATGAAAGAACTTGAATAAGACACAAGTGAATGAGAAATAACACTGTGCTTATGGACTGGAAAAAGTTAATATTGTTAATATTTCTATATTACCCAAGGCAATCTAAAGATTCAGTGTAATCTCTATCAAAATTTTAAATGGCATTTTTTGCAGAACTAGAACAAATACTTCTAAAATTTGTAGAAATCACAAAGTCCAACAAGCTAAGTTACACAGTCTATTTTATTATTAATATGCAAAGCAATCTCTTTTTAATTAAAGCATAGCTGATTTATAATGTTTTGTTATTTCCAGTGTACTCCAAAGTGAGTAATACATAATATGTGATCAGTTCAGTTCAGTAGCTCAGTCGTGTCTGACTCTTTGCGACCCCATGGACTGTAGCACACTAGGACTCCCTGTCCATCACCAACTCATAGAGCTTACTCAAATTCATATCCATTGAGTCAGTAATGCCAACCAACCATCTCATCCTTGTCATCCCCTTTTCCTCCTGCCTTCAAACTTTCCCAGAATCAGGGTCTTTTCAAATGAGTCAGCTCTTCACATCAGGTGGCCAAAGTACTAGAGTTTCAGCTTCAATATCAGTCCTTCCAATGAATACTCAGGGCTGATTTCCTTTTGAATGGACTGGTTGGGTCTCCTTGCAGTCCAAGGGACTCTCAAGAGTCTCCCCCAACACCACAGTTCAAATGCATCAATTCTTCAGTGCTCAGCTTTCTTTACAGTTCAATCCTCACATCCATATATGACTACTGGAAAAACCATAGCCTTGACTCGATGGCTTTTGTCTGCAAAGTAATGTCTCTGATTTTTAATATGTTGTCTAGTTTGGTCATAACTTTCCTTCCAAGTAACTGTATTTTGATTTCATGGCTGCAGTCACNATATATGACTACTGGAAAAACCATAGCCTTGACTCGATGGCTTTTGTCTGCAAAGTAATGTCTCTGATTTTTAATATGTTGTCTAGTTTGGTCATAACTTTCCTTCCAAGTAACTGTATTTTGATTTCATGGCTGCAGTCACCATCTGCCGTGATTTTGGAATCCTCAAAAATAAAGTCTGCCACTGTTTCCACTGTTCCCCATCTATTTGCCACAAAGTGATGGGACTGGACAACATGATCTTAGTTTTCTGAATGTTGAGCTTTATACATATATGTGGGCTTCTTGGATAGCTCAGCTGGTAAAAAATCTGCAGCAGAGCAGGAGAACACAGTTTGTTTTCTGGGTCGGGAAGTTCCCTTTGAGAAGGGATAGGCTACCCACTTCAATATTCTTGGGCTTTCCTGGTGGCTCATATGGTAAAGAATCTGTCTGCAATNGTGATATAAGAAGGCATTTTTGCCTTCTTAAAGTGTTGTATAATGTGTGGGGAGTTGGCTAATTATGTAGATTGCCTGAGATAGGCCGTCTGACTGATTTATCTTATCACCATCTACTGCCTTAGAGTGATTAAAGTTGCTTCCAGGCTTCCTCAGCCTGGTTGGCGGGCCTTCTTTGTGGTTCACTGGTACTTTTTGTAGGTTGACTGTACTTCTGCAAACATGGTAGGGATTTTTTTCTACCAGAGTCACTAAGGGATACTGTTGGGAATACAGATCAGTGTTTGTTGGGATATTAATCAGTGTTTGGACACCCCTTCTTGCTCCTGGGAGTACCAATGCTATTAAATAATCTTTCAGTTCACTCTTTTTTTTTACTGAAAAGCCCGTTCCCATCCTTATTGTCACATCTCTCAACATTACCCCACTTGATGTATTTGACGTCTGGTTTCTTAGCGTGCCAGTTTCTAAGACGTCTGATCTTTATCAGATTCTAGTCTTACCCTGGTCTTTTTGCTGTCTGCTGCACCCTTTGTTCTTCATATTTTTTTCCTTTGTATACAAGAGTACATTTTTTTTTTTTAAGTTGAAGAAATGGAAGTTTGAGTAACTTGGACAAGGTTACACATCAGCGGCTGATTAAGGGTTTGACCCTAAGGTTACTTAGTCCAGGAGAGCCCAGACTTATGGCTTCATTAAATTGCTATCCCACATTCATTCCAAACCCTGAGCTTTTTCTTTTGAAATCCATTTATCATGACTTTTTAATAAAGACGGCTTTGCAACTAGAAAGAGAACCTTAATAATTTCATTTATCACCAGGAAGATAGAAATAAGATGGACTGATACTTTCACTCTGCCTTACCCCTTTTGAAGGCTGAAATATGAAATCTGAGAGATGATGGCTTTGTTTTAGTAGATTCAGTAGAAACAGTTCATATACACCCCCAGTTCTCAACTTGGGAAGAGATAAGGAATTGGGCTGTTTTTGTGACAGCCTTATAAGGGAAGATAAGAGAGGAGGAAATAAAGGGGTGAACCAAAAGACATCAGATACGAAGTGCCTGTTTACTCCCTGTGAGTCACTCACATTATTCTAGTTAAAAACATGTTAGGAATTCATCTAATCTTCTTCAGGGCACACCCACTTCCCTCTAAGCCCAGTATAGTTCACAGATAAATTGGTCTTTCTCAGCTCACCACTTTTTGCTATGCAGTTACCTTGCCAGCGGAGATTTGATGTCCTGCAGCTGGCCAAACTTCCTATTCTCAGTTTCTTCCTTATATAAATGAGTACCTGACTAACAAATACTTTATCTAATCCTAAATGTTCCATTGCTTTGGCAGGATTCCTGTAAGCTGAAAAAGCCAACTAAGGTACTAAGTACATAGTGATGGTCACTTTGTCCTCTAATTCATGTTTTGCTTTATTTGACTATTATTATTTCCTGCATCCTTGGTTTCCACAAATGATTATTTGCAGAAAACATCCATTTTATGTATATCTGCTCTCTGTCCTAAAGTTTAGGATACTATATGCAGAGTTAATTTTCTTTCATTTGCATGCCTGTCCTCTGTTTGGGCCAATATAATGCCTGAAGTTTCATATTAGGAGATTCTATACAGAATATATTAAAGAAGTGAAAGAAAAGTGAAAGTGTTAGTTAATCAGTTCTGTCCGACTCTTTGCAACCACATGGACTGTAGCCCACCAGGCTCCTCTGTCCACAGAATTCTCCAGGTAAGAATACTGGAATGGTTAGCCATTCATGTCTCCAAAGGATCTTCCTGACCTAGGAGTCAAACCCAGGTTTTCTGTATTGCAGGTGGATTATTTACCATCTGAGCCAGTAGGGAAGCCATAGAGTATATAGTTAGTTGCTAAATGACTTCTGTTTTCCTTAATTTCTTTTCTTCTTTCCTCCCCCTCTCTCTCTACTTAATTTCTATCTTACTTTATACATTCTTTTCTCTTATTAGATTACATGTTTGTATGCATTCCCAGAAAAGGACCTTGATGGACATGACCTCTGACAGTTGGAACTTATATTTTAACATATTTATATTTCTTCAGTTTTGAATTTTTCTTTTAGAAGGAGAGCGTGCACAATAATTATTCTCTATATTGAAAAATGTACTAGAAATCAGGATCCATAATTGGAGACTGTACTAGAAATAAGGATTCACACTGTTTGCTTCTATTGTCAACTTGGCAGATCTAGAAATCTTTTATGCCTTATTGATTAAACCATAAGAATGTTTGGAGTTACTTGAGATTTGGCGTCTCAATAGTTCAAAATATTTAAGTCATTATTCTTGAAAGTAACTACTGCCTCTAGAAAAAATGTTTAAAGCTATATATATGATAATTTGGAGCTGGGAATGTTCAGTTAAAATGTCTTGGCTATAACAAATTACTACTATCTGAATCTCCTGGATAAATGAGTCATTCTGTCTAGCTGAGTGTCAGAGCTGAAGTTTATCTGAATAGCATTTACTTGATTTCTGTATTAGAAAATGCACGATTTGGCTTTTCTAGGAGATCAGCTGATTAAAAAATCTGCCTGCAATGCAGGAGACCCCAGTTCCATTCCTGGGTCGGGAAGATCTGCTGGAGAAGGGATAGGCTACCCACTTCAGTATTCTTGGTCTTCCCTTGTGGCTCAGCTGATAAAGAATCTGCCTGCAATGTGGGAAACCTGGGTTCAATCCCTGGATTGGGAAGATCCCCTGGAGAAGAGAAAGGTTACCCACTCCAGTATTCTGGCCTGGAGAATTCCATGGACTATAGTCCATGGGGTCACAAAGAATCGGACATGACTGAGCAACTTTCACTCACTCACTCTCACTCAGCAGAGTAGAAAGCAGGCACTTTCTTGTCCTCCTNGACTGAGCGACTTCACTTTCACTTTTCACTTTCATGCCTTGGAGAAGGACATAGCAACTCACTCCAGTGTTCTTGCCTGGAGAATCACAGGGACAGGGGAGCCTGGTGGGCTGTCTTCTATGGGGTCGCACAGAGTTGGACACGACTGAAGTGACTTAGCAGCAGTGAAATGGTTAATCATTTAAGAAAACCTTTTTTTCTCTTGATTTTTCTAGATGAACTACACGAAAGCCTCAAAATGGAGAAGACAGGGCAACTGCTTACTCTATTTCATATAATCTAAGTCTTTATTAAAAGTCTCCTGTGCATCCCCAAAACAAATAGAATTATACCACAATCTTAACACACTACAAAATATCTCATTGAGCTGAGGAACAATGCTATTTACTTATTCATTAATTTACTTAACAAAAAAGCATTTAGAACCAACTGTGAAGACTATTCTGCTTGCATGTAACCTCTTGTCCTATTCAGTTATATAGCTTTATTAAATAATTAGAACTTGAGATCTGCTTTTCGGATCTCAGTTGTACCCTCACAAGAAGATACATTTTGTAAAGCCACTCCTATCATCCAGCCTTGCTTCACTTGAATGGTGATAGGATTATATGAAACAGATGCCATCAATTCTAACTCAGCCATTACCATGTAAGAAGCCTTCCGATTTATAAGAAGAAACTTCTCAAGTGCCCCTGACCTTACTTAGTGTTCTTAGTTTCTGGTCATACAAAACATGGCAAGAGGTCAATACATGGCATAGAGAAACTGGAGTCCCTTCATTCAAATAGAAAAGAGGTGTTTCGTAAATATATATTTCCAATTATGTCATGCCTGCCCCATCTTGTAACCTCTTCATCATTCATATTAAAATGAAGAGGGGAGAGTAATCCTAACCAGGTGACAGGGTTTCAGGTCATACTTCATTGCTCATCACATTTCTCTCATGTCAGTCTTGAATTCACACCATAAATATATCTTTTGGCTCTGAAAGACTTGATTTCTTTAAAAATATATTAAAACTGAAGATGTAAAGGAGAGGGTGAGATAATTTCAGAGAATAGCACTGAAATATATACATTACCATATGTAAAATAGCCAGTGGGAATTTGCTGTATGATGCAAGGAACCCAAAACTGGTGCTCTAAGAAAACCTAGAGGGGTGGCATAGGGAGGGAGGCAGGAGGGAGATTTAGGAGGGAGGGGACATGTATATACCTATGGCTGATTCATGGTGATGTATGGCAGAAACCATAATATTGAAACTATACTCTAATTAAAATAAAAACTTTTAAGATATCAACAATTTTTTACCTTGATGATCTGGAAACATTTTCTCCCTCACTTTATTTTCACTTCTTTTTATGTGACTCTTTCCCCCAGAAAGTAGTTTTGCATTCATATAGTGACCTTAAAAAGTCCTAGATGGGGTAGCATTTTTAGTCTAAACAGCCCCCTCTGGTTCACTCAATAAAGGTAGTCGCTTACTCTTCCTGTTTGTACAGCCCACTTTAGCAGGAATCTTAAAGACTACAGGTTATCAATAATTTTCCCTCCTCTGTTTTATTTGTGAGTGGATGTGTTTTTATTGAAAGAAGGAAATGGCAATACATTCCAGTATTTTTGCCTAGAGAATCGCATGGACAGAGGAGCCTGGTGGGCTGCTGTCAATAAGGTGGTACAGAATCGGTCATGACAGAAGTGACATAGGATGCATGCATGCATTGGAGAAGGAAATGGCAACCCACTCCAGTATTCTTGCCTGGAGAATCCCAGGGAAAGAGGAGCCTGGTGGGCTACCATCTATGGGGTCGCACAGAGTCGGACACGACTGAAATGACAGCAGCAGCAGCAGTGCTTTTATTGAAATGAATAAAATAAATAAAAAATCTATCTCTATAAATATGTATAAATCTATCTATCTATACATATAGCTACATTTATTTTGCTATATGAAAGAGGGTTTGAAGATGAGCTAAATACTTAGTTTTTGAGACCTCAGCATTCATCAAAAACAAAGAAGAAAGTAAAAGTAATTTTATGTTTCCTGGCATATCAAAATTGAGAACTTTATGCTTTAAACCACTTAAAAATTGCATGGCTTTTTCTATTTTGAAATGGAAATCTCATCACCTTGGTGTCAAACTCTATGACTTCAAAGCCAGTGAAGGACTATATAAGGAACTGGGAGAATGAAAGAAATGTAAGTTAAAAATAATTGCTTTAAAGAAGATGTGAAAATGAAAATTCATTAGCTTATCCTTTGACCAAAGT
The DNA here is from genome assembly GCA_006410875.1 of Neotragus pygmaeus. NCBI lineage: Eukaryota > Metazoa > Chordata > Mammalia > Artiodactyla > Bovidae > Neotragus > Neotragus pygmaeus. The sequence continues at coordinate 153,558 of SJYV01007603.1, forward strand.
GGAACAGCTAATTTGCTGGATTTTCTAAATCATAGACAACAATACACACACACACACACACACACACACACACACACACACACACACACAAATCCACATACTGAGGCTAGTCTGTGGGAAGTAATTTAAATACTAGCAAATGTTCATTTAGTGCATGGTCTTTGCTAAAGACATTAAGTTCATCATGTATTTTACCTGCACAACAATCCTGTTACGTAACTTATATATCTTCATTTTAGAAATAAACAGAAAATCAGTGCAGTTAGAAGTCTGTGTCAAGTCACACAACTATCAAATATTGGACCTGAATTTAGAACCTCTTTAGCTCTAAAGTCTAGCACCTAAAACAGAGCAAGGCTTAAACAAGCTGTCTATTAGTATTATCAGTGTTACTTAAATATTGTTTTTTACTGTTTTACATTTAACTGTAGCAAACAATGCACATAGACATGGTTGCCCTATTGCTACCATGATTTGGGTCTGTAGGCTTTGCTCCCATGAATAATATATTCTTCTCTTAGAGTTAATTTTAAGGTTAAAAATCACTCTTGGATTGTATCTCTTTAACATTGTTATCTGATTTACAGAACTGTCCAAGTTACTGGGGAACATGAACTGTAAAGCAGGAGTTTTATGGAGACTATTGCAGTTAGGTGGGGATAAATAATCATAAGCATCTTAATAAGCAAGAGATTTAGTTTGTAGATAAATTCCACTGTCACCCTCAACCTCTACACCCACCAAGAACCAATAGTAAGGACCAATAGCGATAGTAATACCTATAGTAATGATTTTGCCTCTCTGTTAAAATTACTAAGACAGGTTTCATGAGATTGTTTTGGGGCCCTATACAACCTTGATCATGCAAAAATAAGAGGTAAAAAATATAATTGGCAGTTATCTAAAAATGAGATAGAGAAATTAGGGACTGGACAGTTATTTGAAAGGGAAAGGAAGTGCTGCTATTCTCTCCATTTTGGAAGTAAAGCTATTAATAAACTGCTGAAAAGTCAGCTGATAGTATTATGGGATTTCCCTTGTATGTAAATTACTGCTTTTCCTTGATATTTTTAATATTTTCTCTCTCTCTCTCTCTCTCTTTTTTTTTTCTTTTTTAGAGACAGAGTCTCTTTATGTTACCCAGGCTGGAATTCAGTAGCTATTCACAAGCATGACTCCACTACTGATCAGCACAGGAATTTTGACCTGCTCCATTTCAGACCTGAGCCAGTTTACCCCTCCTTAGGAAACCTAGTGGTCCCCCGCTCCGGGGAGGTGTCCATATGCCAAACTTAGTGCAGACACCTGATCAGCCAGTGCTCTACAGCCCAGAATTCCTGGACTCAAGCAATCCTCCAGCCTCAGCCACCCAAGCAGGTGGGACTACATGCACGTGCCACCACGCACGGCAGTAATTTCTCTTTATCTCTAATATTTTCCATTTTAATTATAATGTATCTTGATGTGGTCCTCTTTGGGTTGATTCTGTTTGAGACTCTCTGTAATTCTTGGATATAGATATCTGTTTCCTTTTCTAGTGAGAAAGTTCAGTTCAGTCTCTCAGTCGTGTCCAACTCTTTGCAACCCCATGAATCACAGCACACCAGGTCTCCCTGTCCATCACCAACTCCTGGAGTTTACCCAAACTCATGTTCATTGAGATGGTGATGCCACCCAGCCATCTCATCCTCTGTCGCCCCTAATCCCTCCCAGCATCAGTGTCTTTTTCAATGAGTCAACTTTTTGCATGAGGTGGCCAAAGTATTGGAGTTTCAGCTTCAGCATCAGTCCTTCCAATGAAAACCCAGGACTGATCTCCTAGTGAGGGAAGTCTGTAACTATTATTACATCAGATATGCTGTCTGCTCCGTTCTCCCACTCTCTCTTCTCCTTCCTGAACATTCATAATGCAAATGCTAGTATGTTTGATGTTGTCCCAGAGGCCTCTGAAACTGTACTCATTTCTTTTACTGTTTTTTCTTTCTATTTGTTTGACTGCAGTTATTTCCACCACAGTATCTACTAGCCTCGTTGAGCTGTTTCTCTGTATCATCCACTGTTGATTCCTTATAGTATATTGTTTCAGTTGTTGAATTCTCGACCTCCCATTGGTTCTTCTTTATAGTTTCTCTTTATTGAAAGTGTCTAACTTCTCACTCTGCTCATCCATTCTTCTCCCAAGTTCTCTAAGTATCTTTAGGATCATTACTTTGAACTCTGGTAGATTGTGTACATGAGTGCTAAGTTGCTTCAGTCATGTCCGCACTCTCTGTGATGCATGGACTATAGCCCACTTGGCTCCTCTGTCCATGAGATTTTCCAGGCAAGAATACTGGAGTGGGTTGCCATTGCATTTCCCAGGGGAATCTTCTTGACCCAGAGATTGAACCCAAGTCTATATTACATCCCCTGCATTGCAGGCAGGTTCTTTATCACTGACTCTGCCTTGGAAGCCCATTGGGTAGATTGCCTATCTCAAATTCACATAGTCCTTATGGGGTTTTATCATGTTTCTTGTCTGGAACATGTTCCTCTGTTGCCTCATTTGCTATATTTATTCCTGTGTAGTTGGTAGACTGGTTATGTTTCCTGACCTGGAAGAAGTGGCCTCTTATAAGAAATGCCCTATGCTTTCTAGAATGCCCACATTTCCTGTGGTCACCAGAACTATATGCCCTAGGGATGCCCCTTATTTGGGCTCCATGTGTCCTTCTATTGTGGTGGACTCTTTCCTATGTACAATCTGGTGGGCATGGTGGTCTCCTTCCAATTGGTTGCCACTGGTGGGTAGGATCATGATTTGGCAGGCTGCAGAACCCCATGGGTGTTTGGGGCTGGGGCTAGCTCAGCGGTGGGCAGAGCCAGGTTTTGGCATGTGTGGTCGTGGTACCAGGCCTCTTGAATCTAAAGTCAACTCCTAGTGGGTGGAGCCAAGGCTCAGAGAGTCCTGGGGCTCACTGGTAGGCAGAGATGGATACTGGCATCCCTGGTTGCACGTACCTGGGGGTCCTGAAGATGGTTTCAGTCTGATCGAGGGTGAGGCTGGATCCTAGGGCTTCACACACATCCATTGGCATGTGAAGCTATATCTGGGGCTAATTTGTCTTGGGACCCACTGGCAGGCATAGTGGAACCTTGATAAGTAGGGCCTGTTTCTGACACAGCTGACTGCAGTATCCAGGGTGCCCTGAAGCTTGTGTGTGCCCACTGCTTGGTGGAACTGGATCCCAGAGATGTTGGCTGAAAGGCCCAAATGTCTCAGAGCTGGTGTTGGCCTGATGGTGGACCAGGTCAGGGACAGGGGGTCCAAGGCTTGTGCTAGCTAGCTGGTGACTAGACTGGGTTTTGCCATAGCAGGCTGAGGGGCTGCAGTGCCCATGGTGGGCACTGCCAGGGCCCTTGGAGTCCTGAGACTGATGCCAGCCTACTAATCTGTGAGGTTGATCCCAGGGCTAGTTCTGTCCCTCTTGTAGGGAAAGCCAGGTCCTAGTGTTTCTGCTTGCAGTTCCCTGGAGGTACCTGAGTTGGTTGTCAGATTACTGGTGTGTAAGACTTGGGCCCAGGGAGTTGTAGGCTGGTGACAGCTCACTGTCAGGCAGAGTGTGGTCCCATAATCTCTGCTGTTGGGGTCCAGAAGTCCCATAGTTGGTGTGTCATCTCACTGGTGGTCAGAGTTGGGGCCCAGTTAGGCCTTAGGGCAGATGCCTACCCATTGGTAGGTGAGGCTGTTTCCAAGGCTAGAGCTGGCTCACTGGTGAGCAGAGATAGTTCCTGGGGCATCTACACCAGGGCCTTGTTGTCCTGGGGCTATTACCTACTCACTGATGGAGAAAGCCTTGTCCTGCTTACTTTGGTGGATAAGGCCATGTCACAAGGATCAGAGAGGCTTAAAGCATATTGCATGATGGTAGGTTGGGTGGTGTGTAGTGCTAATAAGCTTCAAGAAAGATTAAAAAATGGCATTTGTCTGTATCAGTGTTTGTGCAGTAGAATTAGCTTTCAAAAATGGTTGTTGCCAGTGTCTATGTCTCCAATTGTGAGCTCCAATTTTTGTGTTCTGCCTCTTTGGGAAAGTCTCTAAAACCAGCAGATGAGTCTAACCTAGACTCCTTTCAAGTTACTGCTTCTGCTTGACTCCTTTCAAGTTACTGTTTCTGCCCTGGGTTCCAGGGCATATGAGATTCTGTGTACATCCTTTGAGAGTAGAATATTTGTTTGTGACAGCCCTCTGATCTCCTGAAAGCAAGCCCTGATGGCCTTCAAAATCAAACTTTCTGTGAGCTCATCTTTCCAGTACAGAAACACAGGGCTGGGGAGTCCAATGTGGGGCTCAGACCCATTACTCCTGAGAGAGAACCTCTGAAGTTGTAATTTTCCTCCTGTTTATGGGTCACCTCCAAGGGTTATTGGTCTTGACTCTACTGCAAATCCATACTCTTGCCCATTTTGTGTGCTTATTTTTTTATATATTTGGTTGTAGAAGATATTTTAGTTTTTTATTAATAGTTGTTCTGTGAGTAGTTGTAATTTTGGTGTGCCTGTGAGAGGAGTTGGAATCAGAGTCTTCCTTCTCTGCCATCTTGGTAATTCCTCAGGAAATCCGTTTTGAAGAAAAAACTACTTGATCCAGGACTTTAATAATTCTCACAGAATTATTTCTCTCCTAGAATATATGAGCTCAAACAGAAGAAAACTCATCATATGACAGTATAAGCCAAATCTAAGCAATCATGGATATAATATAATGAAATTATTAGAAAGACTATAAATATGCTATCCAAATGTTTAAATGGAAAACATAAAAATGGATATTAATAAAAAATATAAAATTGATTTTATTTTAAAATAGCTATCTACTACTTCATCCTCACTAAGATGGCTAAAAGTATAGGACAAAAAAAAAAAGGAAAATGACAAGTGTGTTCATGAGAATGTGGAAAAATTGGATTTCTCATATATTGCTGTTGAAATGTACAATGGTGTAGTCACCATGGGAAACATTCTGTTAATTCCTCAAAAATTTAAACACATAATTATGCACTTGTGGGGGCTAGAAAGTCTCAACTTTGAATGGTAGGCCAGCACACTGGAAGTCTGGAAATTTAAGCAAGAATTTATATTTCAATTTTGAGTCCAAATTCTGTGTAAGAGAAGGCTGGAATCTCAAAAAAGAGTTCTGTGTTATAATCTGGAGAGAGAATTTTTCTCTTTCAGAAAATTTCTGAACAATTGGGCACCATAACCTAACTCTTTAGACACATAAAATTAACCATCCAGGTCACTTTCTGGTAGGGACATTCAGTGCCAGAATCCATTGGCCAAATCCTTTCCCTTTGCTAGAATGATGGTAGAATCTATTTTGAGATAAAGTCTTCATCAATCTAAGATCCTAACCAACCTATGGTAGGAATGTAGAATTAGTCAAAAACATATACCATTTGTTATTGGGAATATTCATTGCTGTAGTGTAACCTAGCCTATACTACATGACACAACAGCAGCGTATGTGTGTGATGTGATATTCTGTACTTAAATTAAAAAGAAAAGGGAAAGAAAGAGGTGACTCTTTATGATCCCAAGGGCTGTAGACTATCAAGCTCCTCCATCCATGGAATTTTCCAGGCAAGAATTGTGGAGTGGGTTGCCATTTCCTTCTCCAGGGGATCTTCCTGAGCCAGGGATCAAACCCGGGTCTCCTGCATTGCAGGCAGACATTTTACCATCTGAGCTATCAGGGAAGTATGCCTTAAAATGGTGGCATCTTAAACAATGAGAAAAGATCTTAATCTAAATACTGAAGCAAATCTTTGATACCAAAGACATTCAGCTTGTAATATTAGTGACTTAAATTTTTGATGTTGTCAATGACCTGGAACTCATCAGACTGTGAGCAGTTACATTTACTGGTAGGTGAGAAATATCTGAAAGAATATTTGTTGGTTGCAAGATCATCCTCTTTACTGGTATGAATTTATATATCTAAGAAACATCACTGTGTTATGAAAGGCATTATTGATTTTAAATGGTTTTAGAGACATTATTTTGCCAACTAAGGTCCATTCAGTCAAGGCTATGGTTTTTCCTGTAGTCATATATGGATGTGAGAGTTGGACTGCGAAGAAGGCTGAGCACTGAAGAACTGATGTTTTTGAACTATCGTGTTAGAGAAGACTCTTGAGAGTCCCTTGGACTGCAAGGAGATATAACCAGTCCATTCTGAAGGAGATCAGCCCTGGGATTACTTTGGAAGGAATGATTCTAAAGCTGAAACTCCAGTACTTTGGCCACCTCATGCGAAGAGTTGACTCATTTGAAAAGACTCTGTGGCTGGGAGAGATTGGGGGCAGGAGGAGAAGGGGATGACCGAGGATGAGATGGCTGGATGACATCACTGACTCGATGGACATGAGTCTGAGTGAACTCCGGGAGTTGGTGATGGACAGGTAGGCCTGGCGTGCTGCTATTCATGGGGTCTCAAAGAGTTGGACACAACTGAGTGACTGAACTGAACTGAACTGAACCTACAAAATGAAAAAATGCAGTATAACCTGGGTATTTGTAGTAGAAGTTAATTATTCAGCTTTTTACTGGGAAGAACCATAGCTGGAAAGTAAATTTATGCACCTCTCCTGTATGAACTGAAAAATTACTCATCAGTCAAAACAGTAATATTAAAATATATTTTTTGTCAGAAAACATAATTCCTGATTGAAGATCTACTGTAAAAATGGACTTCAATTTAGCCAGTGTCTTTGATATTATATTCTATGCAGCATAATAAAGATCTCCATACCAATACTGATGTAGAGTGTACTCCTACTTACATTATTTTGTGAATTTTCTTATCTAATAACTTACTTTTAGGATACTTAAAAGTAAGCAAGAAAATATATGCACTGGCTGAAAAAATTTGAGATATGTTGGATAGTAAGTTCAAAATGACTCAAAGGGATGATGTAGGCAGCATCCATAAAGACAGCCAGGTACGCGATGTCATTTATTTTACTTCTTGAAACAGATTCACTACATACTCAGTAATGTGCTTATATCAGTTTTATTACTAAAATGGGGAGATAATTTGTGACAAATTGTAGGTAACATATGTCATGTCTTCCTTTCAGTATTCTGACTCCTCAGACTTTATCTGTGGTGTAGAAAAAATAGAAACGTTCAATTAATACTATAAAAAGTCAACATACTCAGAAATAAAACTCAAAAATAAGGTTTGTAAACATGATTTGCTTTTTAGACTGATCAAGATTTTTAAAGTTATAATTGATGAAAAATCTCATGCACTGCATGCAAATTAGTAAAATACTTCCAGAATATATAATAGAAATATTGGACATAAAAAATATCCTCAAGTGTTGACTCAAAAACTCCACTTATAATAAATAGTCTTGAAGAAAATGTAACAGAAAATAATATGTGTATAAGGGTATATATCACTGTGTTATTTGAAGTTGTGAAAAATGAGGCAAAATCTACGTAGCTACTTGCAGATACTAAATAAAATATGGTGTAGCATTTTGATAGATATAAACTTAGATATAATGTTGGTCATATATATGGAAAATATATATATTGTCCCATTTGTGAGGCAATCAACTAAGTTTTATAGAATATAATCATACAAACACATCACATTGGATAGCTACAAAATAATAGTAACATTATATGCAGGCAGTGTGGATACATCAGTCAGCTCAGTTCAGTTCAGTCACTCAGTCGTGTCCAACTCTTTACGACCCCATGGACTGCAGCACACCAGGCCTGGCTGCCCATCACCAACTCCTGGAGCTTACCCAAATTCATATCCACTGAGTCGGTGATGCCATCCAATCATCTCATTCTCTGTCATCCCCTTCTTCTTCTGCCTTCATGCTTATATATAATTAAAATATGTGCTCAATTTATTTGATCTTTTTCTTAAATGACCATGTACTATCTTCATAATAAGACAATATTCCTATACATATTAACTGTCATGTACCTCTAAGTGCTCTCTAAGTCAGGATAGAGACTTCACATTTAAAACTAAACAATTTAAATTTTATTGATTTTTTGTATGTGGTTAAAAAAACAAACAAAAAACGAAGACTACTCAAGAGTATAAACCAGTAAGAACAGTAGAACCAAGTTCAAATATTATGATATATAAAGTACATTATTTTGCATCCATGTGTCAAATAAAGAATCATTTCTGACTATGGTGACTATGGGTCTGACTATGGGGAGGAGAGAGAAAAAGATATAAGATCAGGAGAAGCCGCCTGCCAATGCAGGAGCCATAAGAGACTCGGGGTTGATCCATGGGTCTGGAAGATACCCTGGAGAAGAGAATGGTTAGCCACTCCAGCATTCTTGCCTGGGGAATCCCATAGACAGGAACCTGGTGGGCTATCATAGGGTCCATATGGTGGCAAGGAGTCAGATGGATACCACTGAAGCAACTTAGCATATTATTCTTCATCCATGTGTCACATAAAGAATTATTTCAATTTATTCCAATAGGTCTGACTATGATAAGGAGGGAAAAGGAGATATTGAGAAGGGTAATGACAGCAGCATGTCCTTTCATTATTACAGGTAATTCCTTGATATAGAAATCCATGTGTTAAAAACTAAATAGATAAAATAAATGCACTGTATTCAGTGATGTAATCACTTTTCAAGTATGTTGCTTAAGAAAATGTTAAAAATAAGAATGGCAGACAAAAACAATAAATTTCAAATGGAACCTCATTAACAAAGTTCAGTTCAGTCACTCAGTCATGTCCCGCTCTTTGGTGGTAAAGGTAAACAAAGAATTACCTTTCTTTGTTTGTTTGTATATTTCATGAATGTTTTTGTTGTTGTTCAGTTGCTAAATCATGTCTGACTCTTTGTGATCCCATAGACTGCAGCACGCCAGGTTTCCCTGTCTTTCACCATCTTCCAGAATTTGCTCAAATTCATGTTCGTTGAGTAGGTGATGCTGTCTAATCATCTCGTCCTCTGTCGCCCTCTTCTCCTTTTGCCTTTGGTTTTTCCCAGCATCGAGGCCTTTTCCAATGAGTCAGTTCCTCTCATCAGGTGGCCAAAGTATTGGAGATTCAGAATCAGTCCTTCCAGTGAATATTCAGTACTGACTTCCTTTAGGATTGACTGGTTTGATCTTGCAGTCCAAGGGACTCTCAAGAGCCTTCTCCAACACCACAGTTCAAAAGCAATTCTGCAGTGCTCAGTTTTCTTTATGGTCCAACTCTCACACCCATGCATGACTACTGGAAAAACCATAACTTTGACTACATGACCTTTGTCTGCAAAGTAACATCTCTGCTTTTTAATATGCTGTCTAAGTTTGTCACAACTTTTCTTCCAAGGAGTAAGCGTCTTTTAATTTCATGGCTGCAGTCACCATCTGCAGTGATTTTGGAGCCCAAAAAAATAAAACTCTCTCACTGCTTCCATTATTTCCCCATCTATTTGTCATGAAATGATGGGACTTGGTACCATGATCTTAGTTTTCTGAAAGGTGAATTTTAAGCCAGCTTTTTCACTCCCTTCTTTCCCCTTCATCAAGAGGCTCTTTAGTTACTCTTCACCTTCTTCCATAAGGGTAGTGTCATCAGCATATCTGAGGTAATTGATTTCTCTCTATGCAATCTTTATTCCAGCTTGAGTTTCATCCAACCCAGAATTTCATATGATGTACTCTGCATAGACTAAAAGTTAAATAAGTAAGGTGAAAATATGCAGTCTTGATGTACTCCTTTCCCAAATTGGAACCAGTCTGTTGTTCCAAAGATTGCTCTACTATTGAGATAAATGTACTTGATGAACTAATGATTTTTTTTTGCTCTTCTTAATCTTCTTAATTCTAGAAGAAAAAAATAGCCCTTGTAGTGCTATGAGGTTTAACCAATCTGAACATAGAGAAATGACTGAGAATTAATTTAGCAACTGAACTGATTCACGAATAATATCTTAATTGTACAATCCCTCATTTTCAGTGATTTTAGAAGGTTTCTATAAAGTGAAATTTGTTGAAATATTGGATTACTATGCTGATGACAGAGGTAATACATTTTTGTAAGCTTAGGACACTTTTGGTGAATATATTTTGACCATGTTTAAAATGGATTAAAAACCCATGGCAAAGGCTTTGAAACTATTACATGCTGAAAAGAAAAAGCTAAGAAAATAGATCACAAGGTCCAGGCTCGACTTCAATGACAAAGGACTCAATTTAATCTATAGAGCAGAAAAAAATCTTTTTTGAAAGTCACTGGGACTCTACCTTAACCTCTAATGGGTAGAGACTAATGAATGCTTACTTTAGTTGCCAGTAGAAAAATATTCAGGAGTAATATTATAACCATTCTCTAGGCAAAGATAACCTGCAAAATAGCTTTAAACATGACACTATATTTGAAATTCAAATAAATACTTTTCCCTTAACTAATCAATTAAATATAAGGTAAACTTTCAAAGAACTTAAATTCTTTAAGATTTTGATTAGATCATTTACCTCCCTGTCCTCAAAGCAGTAGATTTCTGAAATAGCTTTCTTCTGATAGGAAAATACTTACTGTCATTTGTGTAACATCTTTACTTGCAGCACCTTTAAGGGGAAGAAATACCTCACTTTCAAATTAGGATATTGTAGTTTAAATCTTAGCTGTGTTATTATCGACATAAATTCAAGCAAATATGTTAACTTTCCTAGTCTCAGTTTCTGAAACTAAAATGTGAATACCTATATCATAGTTATTGTAAAAATGTACAGAGATTGCTGCTGCTGCTGCTGCTAAGTCACTTCAGTCGACTCTGTGCGACCCCATAGATGGCAGCCCACCAGGCTTCCCCGTCCCTGGGATTCTCCAGGCAAGAACACTGGAGTGGGTTGTCATTTCCTTCCCCAATGCATGAAAATGAAAAGTGAAAGTGAAGTCGCTCAGTCATGTCCGACTCTTTGAGACCCCATGGACTGCAGCCTACCAGGCTCCTTTGTCCATGGGATTTTCCAGGCAAAAGTACTGGAGTGGGGGCCATTGTACAGAGATTGTTTACTAACAAATATATTCAACAAACACATATTATGAATCTACTATGTGTTAAAACATTAGTAGATGCCAGTGATGCACTGTTGAATCAATCAGCATGAGATTACAGACATGCAGAGGAGAAATACTTTAATATGCCATGCAAATAGTGGTAGGCACTGCTAAGATTCAAAACAAGAAGTTATGAGAAATAATTTGATGAGGTATACTGTACGGTAGAAGAAAAGCTAATGATATATAAGCTGAGATCTGAACAATATTAAGAGGTTTCTGGGCAAAAAGGGGGATATAAAGCCTCTGAAGCAAGCTAGATGGTAACTAAGGTGAGAAAACATTTTAAAGGGAAAAATAAGTGGAAGGAATTTAAATATTCCTCAATAGGTGACTCGATAAGCTAACTGCAGTGAATCTCTACAATGGAATACCATGCAGTAATAAAAATAAGTGAGCTATCAAGCCACAAAAGATAAGGATAAATTTTAAATGTATATTTCTAAGCTGCAGAAGCCAGTCTGAAAGGTTATAAACAACATAATTCCAATTATTTGACATTTTGGAAAAGGCAAAACTATAGAAACAATACAAAATATCACTGGTTTCCAGGAAATTAGGGGGAAGAGAGATAAGGCAGTTTCACTAAATCACAGTTAATTTTTAGGGTGTTGAAACTACCCTGTATGATACTATAATTGTGAATATATTACATTATATATTTGTCAAAACTCATTGAACTTTACATAAAAAGAGTGAAATCTAATATATGCAAATTAAAAAATATTCAAGAGTTCAGTGGAAAATCCAGCATGTGATTAAGTTTGGGAAAAAACAATCTGAATTATGAATGTGTAAACAACCTCCTTTAATGGGGTGGGAAAAAATTTGCTGACCTAAGTAACTTTGGCAAGTGGCATCTATAAAGCTAAAAGCAAAAGATGTTTTCCACAAACACTGTACTCTCACTGACAAAATTATGTCTCAAGGGAATATGCTAACAATTCAGATGCTTTTATCCATGTAAACTGGAAATGAAAAATTAAGTAAATGTGTAGTATTTGTTGTAGGTAAGTTTTTCACTGTTGTAGTAGAAGGCTACTTATGAGCAAGGGAGGAAGTCATAAAAATCAATATGGTAATAGATTAGAATTGGAGACATCAATGAATACTCATTTCCAGCCTAACATGGATGCATATCGCTACTATACAAATGTGTATGGATATAAGTATTAGCATATGCACATGTATTTTCATTCTCTGTAAGCTGGCAAAGACTAAAAGTAATGTTATCCCAGTAGCAATGAGCACACCTACCACCAGATTTGGTTTCTAACAGCATTCTGTAACAAATGGAATCAGAAATCTTTGGAGAAATTGCTGGTTCTTAGACAGAGGCCATAAACAAATAAGATGGACCATCTGGTAGTACAAAGAAGAAAGGAAATATACACACAAACACACACACATACACACAAAGCAAAAACAAAAAAAAAAAATTAAACAAATTAATGAATATATATCAAAGGGGAACTTTGATATATATTTTAAAAACAGCTATAATAATCAAAGCTGGAGAAATTTGTCCAACAAAATTAAGTAGTACTGGATTAAATCTCAAAGTATAAATATCCAGAGTCTGTATTGACATACATACCTGCCATACATACATAAATATATTACATAAACTGGCAAATGGAAGAGAAAAGACAAATCTCCTAGTAAGAGCCCAAATAATGGTTGTAAATACTCTGCCCTGAAAAATGCAGTACACAACTTCTTACTCTTTATGTGTAGTTTCTGCACAGTCACTTTATTCCAAAGAGGAGAGTAAAAAAAAAATGAGTAAAGAAGAGCTAATTTACAGTGGAGAACTTTGACAAACACTACCTTAGCCAGATTATCAAAGTCAACATCAACAGTGATGACTCATGTTGAAAGTAGATATCCTTGATATAATGCAATCAGAAGAACATTTTATCTCTGTGTTATTTCCTTCCAAATCTCGTGTGATCATAAAAGAAAAAAAAATCTGACAAATCACATAGAGGTCAGTTTTAAGAAGAGGTGGCAAGAATACACAGAAGAACGATACAAAAAAGATCTTCACAACCAAGATAATCACGATGGTGTTATCACTCACCTAGAGCCAGACATCCTGTAATGTGAAGTCAAGTGGGCCTTAGAAGGCATCACTACAAACAAATCTAATGGAGGTGATGAAATTCCAGTTGAGCTATTTCAAAACCTGAAAGATGATGCTGTGAAAGTGCTATACGCAATATGCCAGCAAATTTAGAAAACTCAGCAGTGGCCACAGTTTTCATTCCAATTCCAAACAAAGGTAATGTCAAAGAATGCTCAAACTACCTCACAATTGCACTCATTTCACATGCTAGTAAAGTAATGCTCAAAATTCTCCAAGCCAGGCTTCAGCAATATGTGAACCGTGAAGTCCCTGATGTTCAAGCTGGTTTTAGAAAAGGCAGAGGAACCAGAGATCAAATTGTCAACATCCACTGGATCATGGAAAAAGCAAGAGAGTTCCAGAAAAACATCTATTNTTTTTCCATCTATTTGCCATGAAGTGATGGGACCCGATGCCATGATCTTAGTTTTCTAAATATTGAGTTTTAAGCCAGCTTTTTCACTCTCTTCTTTCACTTCCCAATGCATCCTATGCTAATTTAAAATAGAACTCATTATAGGCATTATAAACTGTTTGGTTGTTATATATCTGAACATCTTATGAGTCTTAAAATTATGCCCAAGTTTAATGGCCTACTTATACTTTGTGCTGCTGAATTCATCACATCCACATTAGTAAGTTACTTGACCTCTACAGTATGGTTTATTTTTGTTTTGTCCCAAATTCTTGAACCTGCTTTGGTACTCAGGAAGTATTGTATGGAGTTGTATAGCATAAGCTTAAGAGTTTACTATTAAGTCTTGTAATCTACTGTCTCAGTCCATACTGACTGGATTCGGTTACAATCCCCAAGTATTTTTGTGTTAATATATCTATTATATGGGCCTTTCCCATAGAGAGAATTCCTACCTTACACTTAGTCATTTTTCCTTCTAGCCTATAAGCTAAACTTCTCACTGGCCAGATTTCTTCCACTGAATCCCAGTTTTCTTGTAACTAAGTCTCCAACCACACTAGCAAACAAATGCTCAAAATTCTCCAAGCCAGGCTCCAATAGTACGTGAACCGTGAAAATCCAGATGTTCAAGCTAGATTTAGAAAAGGCAAAGGAACCAGAAATCAAATTGCAAATATTCACCAGATCATCGAAGAAGCAAGAAAGTTCCACTAAAACATCCACTTCTGCTTTATTGTCTATGCCAAAGCATTTGACTCTGTGGATCACAACAAACTGTGGAAAATTCTGAAAGATATGTGAATACCAGACATCTGACCTGCCTCCTGAGAAATCTGTATGCAGGTCAGGAAGCAACAGTTAGAACTGGACATGGAACAACAGAACGTTTCCAAACAGGGAAAGGAGTATGTCAAGGTTGTATATTGTCACCCTGCTTATTTAACTTATATGCAGGGTACATCATGTGACATGCTCGGCTGGATGAAGGACAAGCTGGAATCAAGATTGCTGGGAGAAATATCAATAACCTCAGATATGCAGATGACACCAACCTTGTGGCAGAAAGTGAAGAAGAACTAAAGAGCCTCTTGATGAACGTGAAAGAGAAGAGAGAAGAAGTTGGCTTAAAAGTCAACATTCAGAAATCTAAGATCATGCATCGGGACCAATCACTTCATGGCAAATAGATGGGGAAACAATGGAAACAGTGGCTGACTTTATTTTGGGGGGGCTCCAAAGTCACTGCAGATGGTGACTGAATTCATAAAATTAAAAGATGGTTGTTCCTTAGAAGGAAAGCTATGATCAACCTAGATAGCATATTAAAAAGCAGAGACATTACTTTGCCAACAAAGGTCTGTTTTGTCAGAGCTATGATTTTTTCAGTATTCATTAATGGATGTGAGAGTTAGACTATAAAGAAAGCTGAGGATCAAAGAATTAATTCTTTTGGACTGTGGTGTTGGAGAAGACTCTTGAGAGTCCCTTGGACTCCTATCTTAAAGGAAATCAGTCCTGAATATTCATTGGAAGGACTGATGCTGAAACTGAAACTCCAATACTTTGGCTGCCTGATGTAAAGAAGGGACTCACTAGAAAAGACTTTGATGCTGGGAAAGATTGAAGGCAGGAGGAGAAGGGGACAACAGAGGTTGAGATGTTTAGATGGCATCGTTGACTCGATGAACATGAGTTTGAGTAAGCTCCAGCATTTGGTGATGGACAGGGAAGCCTAGCGTGCTGCAGTCCATGGGGTCACAAAGAGTCAGACACGACTGAGCAACTGAACTCAACTGAACTCTCCAACTTCAGTTTCCCTCTCACTTTTCAATGTCCTTTTTACTGAATATGTACCAGAATTTCTTGGCTAGATAGATACTTCAAATATAGCAATACAGTAGTATCTTTGATGATCTATTGATTTGTAATTTGGGAAGTTCATATTTCACTCTAATTATTTTAGCATATATTCATTTCCTTCAAAGTAGTGGAATATTTTTGCTTTTGATTTCAAGTCTCTGATTTTAGGATATGCCATAATTCCAAGTTTTACACTTTCTTTCCAGCCCTTGTCCATTCGAACTTCACCCAGCAGCCAATGATGAAATCCTGGTCTCTGAGGCTCAGTCCTTTGACTTGAGACATTGAAAACCCAGCCTACCATCATATTGAGAGATTTCCTTTCACTGGTCAGTGGAGTCAGTAATATTTTACATACTGGATCTCAGTTACACACTGGGATGGATAAAACACTTGGATAGTACATTTATTACATAGGGTTTGTATTCTGCTTCATATCATAACATTGATCTATCATAGATAAATCCAATAGTAGTGATTAACTGAGATTTGTTTTATTTTTATTATATTCAAAATCTTCATTCCTGTGGCTTCTGGCATTGATTCAGTGACTTAAGGGAAACAGGGCTGAAGTCTGAGAGTTTCTTTGGAGTTTGGGATAAGCAGAAGCAAAGTAGTATATATTGTTGTTGCATTCAGTTGCTAAGTCAAGTCCAACTCTTTGTGACCCAATGACTGCAACACACCAGGCCACCTCTCCTTCACTAACTCCTGGAACTTGCTTAAATTCATGTCCATGGAGTCAGTCATGCTCTGTAACCATCTCATCCTCTGCTACTCCCTTTTCCTTTAGCCTGCAATCTTTCCCAGAATCAGGGTCTTTTCCAATGAGTGGGCTCTTCGCATCATATGGCTAGAGATTTGGACCTTCAGCTTTAGCATCAATGCTTCCAAAGTGTATTCAGAGTTGATTTCCTTTAAGATTGACTGCTTTGACTTCCATGCAGTCCAAAGGACTCTCAAGAGTCTTCTCCATCACCACAGTTTGAAAGCATCTATTTTTCAGCACTTTTCCTTCTTTATAGTTCAACTCTCATACAAACACCTTTTGTAATCTAGTCCTTTCTTCTTTCTATAATGATTAAGCAGGGATGACCATCTTGATACAACAGAAAAAAATCTGAGAAATTCTTCCACTGAATCCCAGTTTCTCTGTTTACTTTTGTTTAAAAAAAAAGTCCTTCTCCAAAACTCTACTCAAGTGTTGCTTATTTTGACAAGATTTTTCTGACTTACTTAGGAAACAGTAAAAGATCTTCCCTTTGTTCCACCAATGTGTGTGTGTGTGTGTGTGTGTGTGCTTTATTTGTGTCAGATTCTTTGCAACCCCAAGGACTGTAGCCCACCAGGCTCCCCTGCTCATGGAATTTCTATCAAAAATAGTAGAGTAGGGTGCTACTTCCTAATATAGGAGATCTTCTCAATCCAGGGTTCATACTCATGCTTCTTGCATCTCCTGCATTGGCAGACTGATTCTTTACCACTGAGCCACCTGGGAAGTCCTCGACCAAGCTTATGCATATTTTATGATATGGGTCACTGTGGACTGTATGTTGTATTACTTTTAATCCAGTCCCTTTCTGCCTCTTGCCATTTGAACTACCTCTATGAAACCAATGCTTAATTAAATGTCTGATACATGGTTAATTTGCTCCCAAAAGTTAATAAATGTATAGACAATAGAAAGATGAAAAGAATGAAATGGAGATAAAAGGTACAAACCCTATTTTAACAGTGAATTTTTTAAGTAGAGTAGTTCAACAAAATTGTAAATGAAGTCAATGCCAGTAAAACTACAGTGAAACTTTTCTCTACCCAAAAATGATTCTATTTATTGCAAACTTCTTTATTTTGGATGGGAAGTATTGTCAGAAATTTATAGACTCCATGATGGTTTTAATATAATTATGGACAACACAGCAGCATATATATATATGCTAAGAAAAAAGAAAAATCAAAATTCAAAATAGGAACAGCCGTGTGCTATTATTTACATAAAGAAAAAAATACATATATCTGTATGTGCACATGTGTTAATTTGTATATTAGTAGAATATCTCTTACTTGGGAAATCGGAGGAGCCTGGTGGGCTGCAATCCACGGGGTCGCTAAGAATCGAACATGACTGAGTGACTTCACTTTCACTTTTTACTTTCACGCATTGGAGTAGGAAATTGCAACCCACTCCAGTGTTTTTGCCTGGAGAATCCCAGGGACGAGGGAGCCTTGTGGGCTGCCGTCTCTGGGGTCGCACAGAGTCAGACATAACTGAAGTGACTTAGCAGCAGCAGCAGCAGCAGCAGAATAGCTCTGAACAGTGGTTACCTTTGATAAGAATACTATGTGGCCTAGGTGACATATGGAAGGACATTTAATTTATACAAATTTCACAGTTTACTTTTTTTCTAATTTATTAGTTTTACTTCATACAAATATGTCCAGAATTAAACATTAAGGGTAATTTCAGAAAGACATCTATCTCTGTTTCACTGATGATGCTAAAGCCTTTGACTATGTGGATCATAACAAACTGTGAAAACTCTCAAAGAGATGGGAATAGCAGATCAGCTTACTTGTCTCCTGATAAACCTGTCTGCAGGTCAAGAAGCAACAGTTAGAACCATGGATAGAACAACTGACTGGTTCAGAGTTGACAAAGGAATACAACACGGCTGTATATTGTTATCCTGCTTATTTAACTTGTATGCAGAGCACATCATGTGAAATGCCAGGCTAGATGAGTTACAAGCTGGAATTAAGACTGCCAGGAGAAATATCATCAGCCTCATACATGAGGGTAATACCACTCTAATGACAGAAAACAAAGAGGAACTAAAGAGCCTCTTGATTAGGGTGATAGAGGAGAGTGAAAAAGTAGGCTGGAAACTCAATTAAAAAAAAAAAAAAAACTAAGATTATGGCATCCTGCCCTATCATTTCATGTCAAAAAGACGGGGAAAACATGGAAGTAGTGACAGGTTTCCTCTTCTTCAGCTCCAAAATTACTGCAGCCATGAAATTAGAAGACAATTTCTTTTGGGCATGAAAGTTGTGACAAACATAGACATTGTGTTAAAAAGCAAAGATATCACTTTGTGGACAAAATACTGTATAACCAAAGCTGTGATCTTTCCAGCATTCATGTTACTGGTGTGAAAGCTCGACAATAAAGAAGGCAGAGTGCTGAAGAGTTGATGCTTTCTAACTGCCGTGCTGGAGAAGACTCAAAAATTCCTAGGACAGCAAGGAGATCAAATCAATCAGTCTTAAAGGGAATCAACCCTGAATAATCTTTGGAAGGACTGATGCTGAAGCTTAGGCTCTATACTTCAGCTACCTGATGTGAACAGCTGACTCATTGGGAAAGACCCTGATGCTGAGAATGAATGAAGGCAGAAGGTGAAGAGGGCAACAGAGTATTAGATGTAGGACGGCATTACTGATTCACTGGACATGAACCTGCACAAACTCCAGGAGATGGTAAGGGACAGAGAAGCATGGTGTGCTGCGGTTCATGCAATCACAAAGAGTTGGAAAAAATTTGGTGACTGAACAACAACAAACATTGAGTAGGGAAATATGGTCTGCCAAATTATGTTGAAAATAGAAAATAAAACAAAGCAGCAAAAGATGGATAAATTTTTGAATTTTTTGAGCCAAATCACCCAGATTTATATCCATCATGAAGAATTTTAGAAACATTCGTATTTCATTTTTAACAGGATGACTAGGAGAAATATCAGTAACCTCAGATGTGCAGATGACACCACCCTTATGGCAGAAAGTGAAGAGGAACTAAAAAGCCTCTTGATGAAAGTGAAAGTGAAAAAGTTGGCATAAACTCAATATTCAGAAAACAAAGATCATGGCATTTGGTCCCATCACTTCATGGGAAATAGATGGGGAAACAGTGGAAACAGTGTCAGGCTTTAATTTTGGGGGCTACAAAATCACTGCAGATGGGGATTGCAGCCATGAAATTAAAAGATGCTTACTCTTTGGAAGGAAAGTTATGATAGCATATTCAACTTAGATAGCATATTCAAAAGCAGAGACATTACTTTGCTGACTAAGGCCCATCTAGTCAAGGCTATGATTTTTCCTGTGGTCATGTATGGATGTGAGTTAGAATGTGAAGAAAGCTGAGTGCCAAAGAATTGATGCTTTTGAACTGTGGTGTTGGAGAAGATTCTTGAGAATCCCTTGGACTGCAAGGAGATCCAACCAGCCCATTCTGAAGGAGGTCAGCCCTTGGTGTTCTTTGAAAGGAAAGATGCTAAAGCTGAAACTCCAGTACTTTGGCCACCTCATGCAAAGAGTTGACTCATTGGAAAAGAATCTGATGCTGGGAGGGATTGGGGGCAGGAGGAGAAGGGGACAACAGAGGATGAGATGGTTGGATGGCATCACTGACTCAATGGACGTGACTCTGAGTGAACTCTGGGAGATGGTGATGGACAGGGAGGCCTGGAGTGCTGCGATTCTTGAGGTCACAAAGAGTCGGACAGGACTGAGCGACTGAACTGAACTGAACTGAGGCTGTCCAAACAAAACAAATAGGCCTGTTTTGCTGATTTTTCCCTTTGTGAACTAACGAAATTCACTCATTTGAGAAATTGTTCTATCATCACATATACAGAGTTCAAGGTTTCATCTTTACCAATGATAAAACAAACTCATTGGTTCATAATTTGTACAGACAAACAAGCATAAATGATCTTTTTTCTTCATAACATTCATTACCTAAGCCATTGCTTTTCTCAAGTTCTTTGTCCACTTGGTGAAATTAAACCAAAGCAAGATAGTAGGAAATGTCAAAAAGAAGCAAAATTACCCTGACAAAAGAAAAAAAAATGCTTTTTGCTAACTCTTCTATCAGTGGCAGATTGTTCCCTGCAGAGGCATATTTCAGAAATCAAAAGTTAACTTTTGAGATGATTTATAAAGCAGAGGTAGGTCATAGCTATCCAAAGTAAATCCATTGAGAAATATTGACAAAGCAACCATTCCCTACCCTTTCATCACATCCTGGTGCTTAAAGAGGAACTATTCTTCTCAAGAGGACACTATCAGACTGAACTGCTGGTCTTTTGAATGCAGTTATAGCTTTGCTGGTGTGAACTCATTCTCTACAATGGTTTGCTATCAGCTATGAATCTCCATTCACTTCAGGGAAGCTGTAGTTCTTGAAGCACTAGATGCTACACCTAAATGGCTTCTATTGACAACAAATCTTTAGCAATAGGAGTCAAAGAAAGAAAGAAAACTCTCCTAGTCATAATACCTGCAGCTTAAACCAAATATAACATTGCAGTCAGTATAGGAGGTTGAATGGTTAGGTTCCTTAACACTCCTTTCCAGATAGAATAAACTTAATGATACTTCTTGAGTGAAACTTTCTTTTGCTTCTCACATTTCTCCTTAGACACAGGCTTCCCTCACAAATTTAGCTCTAAACTGATCCATTTTGTCTCAGAGCAGCTCCAAATACCAGATACAGCATGATTTCTTTTTCTTTTTAATTAGAGTATAATTGTTTTACAATGTTGTATTAGTTTTTATTTTATGACAAAGTGAATCAGCTATGTACAGTCATATATCCCCTCCTTCTTAAACCTCCTTCCCATTCCCCCCATCCCATCCCTCTAGGTCATCACAGAACACTGAGACAGTTCCTTATACTATAAAGCTGCTTCCAAATAGTTATCTATTTTACAAATGGTAGTGTATTCATGTCAATGTTACACTCTCAGTTTGGTGCACCTTCTGCACCCTCCCCACATGCCCAAAAGTCTGATCTTTACATCTGTGTCTCTATTCTTGCCCTGCAAGAAGGTGCATCAGTACCATTTTTCTAGATTCCTAACTGTTAGCTACAGCTGAACTCTAATTACACAGATGATACCTTAAACATGGCCACAGGCCAGTTAATAATGCCCTCTTGAAACTAAGCAGAACCCTGTGTCTCCTTTCCCTCCAAATAAAAAGCTTCCTCTATGTCCCTTGCCTTTTTTGTAGAAAAGCTGACATCTCCCAAGCCTCCTGAGTCACAAAAGACAGAGTTCAAGCAGTCAATGATTAGGACAATTGAGTCGCAGATTCAATGTCTGATGTACATTCCAGAGTCATTTTACAGATACCATAATTGCCACCAGAAGAAAAAAGCTAACTGCATGATGACCAGACTAGAGCCATGGCATAAACTGCTCCAACCTGATCAGTACTGAATGTATGACTAAGGCAATTTGAAGAACTGGCCATAAGAGAATAAAATTAGCATTATTGCTCATAATAATCTATATCTTTGTGGGCATCAAAATAAAGGTAGTTTGTTCTCTCTGTATAGACAATCAGGCATCTAAAATTGTCAGTGAAGAGATGCTACAGACCCAGGTTGGCATCTTCCACTCCAAAAATAAGGTCCCCTAATATTAGCAAGAAGAATTTTACAGAAGATGAGTCTTTCACTCATTATCCCATAGAAATAGAATGATGTTCTTTTAAGTGAGGACTTGTAAGCAGCTTTTGGCAGGAGAGAGCTCTTATGGAATGAATTTTCTGCAAGATGCCCCTTTTGTCTCATCACTTTAACAAAGGAATATTGTAACTAACCTTAAACCAGACACCCTCCCACCCCATGTTCTACTCATCACTGACCAAGCACACTTTTTAGATTTTTTGACCACACAATACCTTGCTAACCAGTTGTTTCTTTCTGCAGATCTAAAATGTAGAAATAAATAATAAGCAATTAACANACTAACCTTAAACCAGACACCCTCCCACCCCATGTTCTACTCATCACTGACCAAGCACACTTTTTAGATTTTTTGACCACACAATACCTTGCTAACCAGTTGTTTCTTTCTGCAGATCTAAAATGTAGAAATAAATAATAAGCAATTAACAGATCCCTAGCTTCTTCAGTAGTCTTGCAAACAAATTGTGTGAATGAGGTAAGATTTAAAGAAAGATCACAAGGAGTAGACAAGCCTGCACATGATGGGAAATGGCAGTGATTCTGACTCCTTCTCTCAATGATTAACTTGAGATTACGTTCCTTTTCCTTTAAAATCTTTCATGGTCAAGTAGACTCTTCACAGTTGGTTTTGAGACATCAGTCCGCCTTCTCTCTAGATTGCTGGTTTTCTTATTAAAAGCAATTTCCCCCCCCCACTTCTACCAACACTTCCTTCTCAAATATTGATTTTTAATTGATGAGCAGCCAGATCTGAATTTGGTAACATCTTCATGAAAACTGTGGTCACATAGTGAATGTATAGGAATCCCTCCAAAACTACTCATTCACACTCCCAGAAAAGACCCTGAAAACCCAGGAGCATGTTGCAAAGTAGATACTGCAAAATAACTCCAAAAAATATTTCGTTAAGATGAGTTATTTTAGAATATTCAGAAGACTTTCTTGCTTCTTTATGAAATAAAAGCTGTAAGTAAATTGCTATCTTATAGTTTCTAGGAGCACCTACCCAGTTTGAAATATTTTTACATTCACTTCCTCCTTGAGTCTTCACAGTACCATGAGTGATGTTAGATTTTTTCAAATGCAACTCTGAGGCAGAGTTTAATAGAGAGGAGTTATTAGGATAAACATGAATACATCTCAGCATGAAAAAGAGAAGCCTGGTTACATAGCAGACTCAACCACTGAGACCAACCCCAAGACAGGACTGAGGCTACGCTATCCCTTCAGAATTGCCTTATATGGCCTGAAATGGCCAAACCTTTACATCCCTGTTTACATCAGTCGTTCGTATTAGCTGTGCCCAGGAGATTCTGGCCTTAGGGGAGGTGGCACCTGAGGCAGTCCTTGAAGAGGCTGACGGCTGAAGGCTGCCTGTACTTAACACTACCATCAGCCAGGGCAACAGGTCTTTCTTTGAAGCAGAATCTGGGCAGCATTTCTCTGTGTCCATTATAACATCTTTGTTTAAATAGGGGAGAGGTTAAAAGAAATTAATGTGTATGCAATCTCTTTCCAAATGATAGACCAAGAAACCACAAGAGAACTTATGGATTCTAAGTGTACAGCTCTTACCAGTACTCCAAGCTTCCTCTTCAGAACTTAAAAAAAAAAGTGTGGGGGGGNTCATCCATCTCATTAGAACTGATTCAAATTTATTCTTTTTAATGGCAGAGTAATACTCCATTGTGTATATATGCCACAGCTTGCTTATCCATTCATCTGTTGATGGACATCTAGGTTGTTTCCATGTCCTGGCTATTATAAACAGTGCTGCGATGAACACATTCTTTTATAAACATATATTTTTAAATATGAAGAAGCCCAATTCATATTATTCTTCCTTTTGCTGCTTATGCTTTTGGTATCATATCTAAGATCCATCACCAAACCCAAAGCCATAATCATTTATGCCATGTGTCTTTATTAGATTTTCATGGTTTTAGATGTTATGTTTAGGTCTTTATCCATCTTTGTTAAATTTTGTATACAGGACTAGTAGGGATCCAATTTTATCCTTTTGTGTATGGATATGTTTCTAGCAGTTGAAAATACTATTCTTTTCTCATTAAATACATGACACCATTGTCAATATTAAATTGGCCAGAGATATATGGGTCTGTTTCTGGGCTTTCAATTATATTCCATAGGTCCATATACCTATTTTATGCCAGTACCACACCATTTTTGTTTTTACAGATTTCAAGTAAATTTTGAAATCAGGAAGTGTGAGGTGAGTACTTTTATATGCACAGTACTTGTTTAAAAATTATTGTGTAAAAGGTAAAAGAAATGAAAACCTAATTTCTGTCTTTTGAGGGAAACTATAAAAATAAATTAAAATATGAACACAAGATAACATATAGCTGAATAGCAAAGTTTGCTGTTCATATTTTAAAAATTATAGAGTCAGATAATAGAAAGGCATAGTAAGCCAAATTTATGGGTAAAGTGGGAACGGGAATCCACCTTCAAGGAAAGCTTAGAATTTATATGAAAAAGAGGATGTGGGTTAAAAAATCCTTGTAAATGCTTACATTTAACTTTCTCTGTATCTTTTCTAACTCATTATGATCTGCTATTACTTTGGCTTTTACGTACTAGGAATCTGACAACTATGAAACTAAGATCAGGAAAACAAGTTTATTTTGAACTATGCAGATGATTGAGTAGTGCTGAGTTTTAGATGCTAAAGATCAATGAATATTGTCAATATCAGTGGTATAATCAAAAATGTTTTCCCATCAGGCACTGATTCTTTCTTCAAGATCCCCCATTCTTCTCTGGCTTTGCTGACCAATTCAATATCTCCCCGTTTTTTGTTTGCCTTTTTTTTTTTTTCCTGTAATTCTTCCTCTTGCTTGCTTTGTAGGACTTTGTTTTGTGCAAACCCTCTGACTCTAAACTTGTTTGGGAGCTCATGTACACCCATGGCAGATACATACCAATGTATGCCAAAACCAATACAGTATTGTAAAGTAAAATAAAGTAAAAATAAATATTTAAAAAAATAAACTTGGTAGGAGAGCAGGCATTGACACATGTAAGCTAAAATAGTAAGTGGATTTGTTCTTTTAAAAAGATGAGTAGCAGTGGGAATATGAATTAATATAGTAATGTGGAAGATAGTATGGAGATTCCTTTAAAAACTAGGAATAAAACCACCACATGACCCAGTAATACTATTTCTAATCATAGATCCTGAAGAAACCAAAACTGAAAAATACAGACCCTAGTATTGATTGCAGCACTATTTACAATAGCTAGGAAATGGAAGCAATCTAGATGTCCATCTACACAAGAATGGATAAAGAAGTAGTGGTACATATACACAATGGAATACATCTCAGCCATAAAAAGAAATGCATTCGAGTCATTTCTAATGAGGTGGATGAACCTAGAGCCTTTTATACAAAGTGAAGTAAGTCAGAAAGAGAAAAACAAGTATTACATATTAACATATATATATATGGAATCTAGAAAGATGGTATTGAAGAACGTGTTTGCAAGGCAGCAATGGAGATGCAGATATAGAGAACAGACTTATGGACAAGGGATGGGGAGAGGAACAAGAGGGTGAAATTTGAATGAAGAGAGTATTGTGGAAGCATATACACTACCATATGTAAAATAGAGAGCCAGTGGAAATTTTCTGTATAACTCAGGGACCTCATACTGGGGCTCTATAACAACTTAGAGGAGTGGGAAAGGGTGGGAGGTAGGTTCAAGAGGGAGGGGGCATATGTACACCTATGGCTAATCTATGATGATGTATGACAGAAACCAAACCAATACTGTAAAGCAATTATCTTTCAATTAAAAATGAATATTTTTTTAAAAAAGTTGAGCAGCAAATTGTCTCTCTCAATTTTTTTCTTTTACCTCTCAATACATCATTAAATCGTGACCAATTTCTTCTGTTATCTTTGACTACAACTAACTTCTTTACTTGCTTCCTACCTCCCTCTGTTTCTTCTTTCTTTTTATCTTCTTCTTCTGTCACTCTCTCTCATTCTCACTCTTCTCCCCAACTCCTTCCTTCCTTCTCTCCTTCTTTCCACCCTCCCTGCGTTCCTTCTTCACTTTCTCTTTATTTTTGGAATGCACTTGCCTTCCCAGGCATCTCCCTACTTCTACCACAACTCTGGAACTTTTTATTTTCTCACATAAGGGTAGCTAAAATATAGATTTCAAACAATTCCTTTTTCCCTGTGTTTTATGAGAAAGTTGTTACAAAAAGTGGGATGGTATAACAATTGTGGCATGTTATTTTCAACCAGTCATTTTGTACCAATTTTTGAAGACTCAGTAGGATCATTTTACTTTAGTCTATATCAAAATCCTTATTTTTTCTTCTAAAAAATGATGTAGTAGTCACTGATGTCAGCCATTGTCTTAACTCTGCAGGATCCCTGAGAAAAGATATGTTTCTAAAGTGAGTCTGGGGCTCATAGAACCAAAGAAAGTTTTGAGCTAGATAAGACAGGCTCTTTCACACTTAAAGTCAAATCAAAACAAAAAATAACAAGAAAATACAGACATTATTAATCAGTGGATTAACAGCTGCCCACACTTTGACACGAAGTTTAGAAAATCAGTACCAAACTTGTTAAGCCTTTTTTTTTTTTTTTTTGTTCAAATAGTTTGCTACTGATGGATACTACTAGTCTATTTTTCTATCATGAGGGAGAAATATATATGCATCTGTGTGTGTGGGGTTAAGTGTGCGGTATACCTATTAAATTAAAAGTCTCTGATGTGAGCTTTTTCAAACAAACCACTAAAGCAACTAGGTTAATAAAAATGTGAGTTCCAAAAGAAATGGCTTTGCCTAAGACTCAGATAATTGAAGAGAGTGTGGGCTGAAGGAATTTTAAAAAACTCCATTCTGGCATTTACTTGAATTCGTATGCAATTAATTACCGAGCAGAATTTGTCTTCTCTTATTTGACAGATAGCCTTATGAATATCCAAAGGCATTCTCATAATCATGAACTGTGTAAAAGCATGTATATTTGGAATGCATTATAAACATCTTGGGCAGCTTCAGTCCTTGGAGGCTAGGGAGGGCTGATGGAACAGAAAGGGAACACTGATTTATTATAATGCTAAATAGTTTACCAGAGGTGTCTGTGATCTGGGACTGGAAATACAGAGCTAATCTAAGGGAGAGACTTCTAAGGATTGTACTCTAGCTGCAAGCATAGACAATGTTTGATATTACCTTGTTTTCTATAATTCCTGCATCCGCACATAATTGAATATCATGCTGAGGTTTTGGAGGCACAAATGCAGCCCCTCTGAATCTGTGGTAACAGGTGAATTTAGGTTTTTGCAAGTGTCTTGGCACATCTTAGTAAATTCATCTGTGCCTTAGAAGAGTCCTTCCCTGGGTTAGTTTTTCTCCATTGCAGTTTACCCTGTTTTATTTGAACTGTGTGGATTTGACAAAGCTGCTAAACTCTAAATTTTAGGTTGTTTAGTTGTAAACTGAGAAACTTCACAGTGACACTGTTTCTATTTAAAGCTGAAATGCAGGTAAAACCCTGTGTAACTGATCTGTGACCTGAGAAATGTGCTAACACTTGTGTTTCAAATAATTTAATTATAATTTAATTTGAAACTTACTGGTGAGAATGGATAGCAAGGTCTTTCGGCATAATTTTCACAGTATAGTGGAGCTGATAGCCTCAAAATGTATTCTCTCTCACTGCATGCCATAGAACTTCCTATATTGTTGAGTAGATATACTAAACTGATTTTGTGCAATACAGCAGATACTAGCACCTGTGACTAATAAGTCCTTGAAAGGTGGTTACTATGAATGAAAAACTGACTTTTAGTGTTAAATAATGAACATTGAAATAGCCACATGTGGTCAGTGGCTACTATGTTGAACACCACAGATTCTAGGCTCTACCTCTTAAAAATCTTTTATTTTTTTTTAATTGGGGTATAATTGGTTTACAATGTTGTATTAGTTTCTGCTGTACAACTAAGTGAATCAGCTATATGTATACATATATCCCCTCCCTCTCAAACCTAAAAATCTTGACACTATATGTGATTATACTACTCCTGTTGTATAGTATTTACTCAGCCACAGTTAAAAAAAATGCTTTAAGATTTTACTTTATCTTCTTATTGTTGTTTAGCATCTCTACCTGCCAGAGATTTGGGTAATGACTTGATATAGTATGTTATCTGGACGGCAAGGAGATCAAACCAGTCAATCTTAAGGGAAGTCAACCCTAAATACTTGGAAGGATTGAAAGTGAAGCTGAATTGGACATCTGATGTGAATATCAGGCTCATTGGAAAAGTCCCTGATGCTGGGAAAGATTGAGGGCAGAAGGAGAAGAGGGCATCAGAGGATGAGACAGCTGGCAGGCACCACCAATGCAATGGATGCAAATTTGGGCAAATTCAGGGAGATGGAAGAGGAAAAAGAGGCCTGGTGAGTTGCTGTCTGTGGGGTTGCAGAGTCAGACACAGCTGGGGGACTGAACAACAACACTACGTTATTTAAGACACGGCCCATGGTACTCAGGTAGTACACTGACTACTAAAAATGACAGGGATATTTATGAAAGATCCTATGATGCTCACGTGATGCTTGATACAGGAGAGCACAGAGTACTCCTGGAATACAAAGAAATTTACTTCTGACTGAAAGGAAATGCTTCATAAAAGACATGACATTCAAATTGAGTCCAAGAAATAAGAAAAAAAAATAAAATAAAATAAAGAAAGATTGGAATACAATCAATAGAAAAACTCCCATCAATAAACACTTAGAATTTCTGGGTAAAATAAAACAAGATAGTCTTATGCTTATAAGAGAAAAAAAAAAGAAAAAGAACTTCCCAGCTTTTAAAAAGGAAAGAGAACTGACAACTAGATTAGTAAATATGTGTACCAATACTGCAGCTGAATTATATTGACTCTGGAGGTTATTGCTCTTTATCGTCTAGAAACTTGGGGTTTGAAATCTCCTCAGGATACCAGACAAGGTCATAGGAGTGGAAACAGAGATGTTCATAAACCCAGCATCCAAAAGAAAAGGGCTGAACCCTCTGTGAAAGGTGTCTGACTTTGCAGAGAGAGTCAATCAAGCACTGTCTCTAAGGCAGTGATTCTCAGACTTGGCTGCATACTAGCATCACCTGGTGGAGACGAAAAACAAACAAATGCACAACAAAAGAGCAAATACCAAGGATGCCAAGGTTATATCACGGGGACTAATTAAATCAGAATAACTGACCATTCATATTTATTTAAAGCTCCATGGGCAACTCCAAAGTGCAGCCAAGTTTGATGCTGCTGTTGGAGATGATCTTCTCTGAAAATTTAGAACTCCACATGTCACGTAAGTAGAGATTTAAATTTATTCTGCCTTGAGCAGAAAATCATAATCAGATATGTTAGCAAGATAGCCTCCCTAAACTGTTGATATTCCAAGTCTCCCAGCAAAAGCACACTGAAGGGATTCAACTTGGGATACAAAGAATTCTGTAGACAAAAGCATTTTCTTCCAAAGTTAAACAGAAAACAACAACAACAAAAAATAAACAGCCCAGGACACACAAACACATTTCACTTGCATTCTTGTTTTTCCTCACACAAATTGACACAAAATTGTGTTTAACAGATTGATATAACATATGTTTTTCCATTTCACAAGTTATGGTTGGAATTTATTATCAATCCCAGGGTATAGGAGATAGTGACCAAAACTGCCCCCAAGAAAAAGAAATGCAAGAAGGCAAAATGGTTGTCTGAGGAGACCTTACAAATAGCTGAGAAAAGAAGAGACATGAAAAGCAAAAGGGAAAGATATATCCAACTGAAAGAAGAGCTCCAGAGAATGAGAAATAAGAAAGCCTTCTTAAGTGAACAATGCAAAGAAATAGAGGGGAAAAAATAGAATGGGAAAGACTAGAGATCTCTTCAAGAAAATTGGAGATACCAAGGGAATATTTCATGCAAAGATGGGCTCACTAAAGGACAGAAGCAGCAAGAACCTAATGAAGTAGATGAGATTAAGAAAAGCTGGCAAGAATACACAGAAGTACTGTACTAGAAAGGTTTAACAACCTGAATAACCATGATGATTTGGTCACTCACCTAGAACAAGACATCCTGAAATATGAAGTAAAGTGGGCCTTAGGAAGCATTACTATGAACAAAGATAATATTGGTGATGCAATTCCAGCTGAGCTATTTCAAATCCTAAAAGATGATGCTGTTCAAATGCTGCACTCAATATGCCAGTAAATTTGGAAAAGTCAGCAGTGGACACATGAGTGGTAAATGTCTTTTTTCAATTCCAATCTCAAAGAAAGGCAATACCAAAAAAAGTGAAAGTGAAAATCACTCAGTCATGTCCGACTCTTTGCAACCCCATGGACTATACTAGAAATCTCCAGGCCAGAATACTAGAGTGGGTAGCCTTTCCCTACTCCAGGGAATCTTCTCAACCCAAGAAACGAATGCAGGTCTCCTGCATTGTAGGTAAATTCTTTACCAGCTGAGCCACAAGAATGTTCAAATCACAGTACAATTGCACTCAATTCGCATGCTAGTAGACTATGCTCAACATCCTTCAAGCTAGGCTTCAGCAATACATGAACTGAGAACTTTCAGATGTTCAAACTGGATTTAGAAAAGGCAAAGAAACCAGAGATAAAATTGCTATCATCTTCTGGATCACAGAAAAATCAACGGAATATTGAAAAAACATCTACTTCTTCATTGACTATGCTAAAGCCTTTGAATGTGTGGATCACAACAAGCTGTGGAAAATTCTTAAAGAGATGGGAATACCAGGCCACCTCATTTGTCTCTTGAGAAGCCTGTATGCAGGACATGAAGCAACAGTTAGAAATGATCATGGAACAATGGACTGTTTCAAAAGTGGGAAAGAAGTATGTCAGAGTTGTATATTGTCACCTTGCTTATTTAACTTCTATCATGTGAGTGCATCATGTGAAATGCAAGGCTGAATAACTCACAAACTGGGATCAAGATTACTGGGAGAAATTTCAACAACCTCAGATATGCAGATGCTACCACTCTAATGGTACAAAGTGAAGAGAAACTAAACAGCCTCTTGATATAGGTGAAAGAGGAGAGTTAAAAGCTGGCTTACTACTCAACATTCAAAAAAGTAAGATAGTGGTATCTGGTCCCATTAGTTCATGGTGAATATATAGAGAAAAAGTGGAATCAGTGACATATCTTATTTTGGGGGGGCTCCAAAATAATTGCAGAGTATGACTGCAGTCACGAAATTAAAAGAAGCTTTCTCCTAGGAAGAAAAGCTTTGACAAACGTAGACAGCATATTAAAAAGCAGAGGTATCACTTTGCCAGCAAAGGTCAATATAATAAAAGCTTTGTTTTTTTCCAGTAGTCATACATGGATGTGAGAGTTGAATCCTAAAGAAAGCTGAGCACTGAAGAACTGACACTTTCAAATTGTGGTGCTAAAGAAGACGAGAATCCCTTGAACTTCAAGGAGATCACACAAGTCACTCCAAAAGGAAATCAGTTCTGAATATTCATTGAAAGGACTGATGCTGAAGCTCCAATAGTTTGACCACCTGATGCAAAGAGTCGACTCTGATGCTAGGAAAGTTTGAGGGCAACAGAAGAGGGTTGATATAGGATGAGATTGTTGGATGATATCTGTGGCTCAATGGACATGAGTTTGAGCAAACTCTTAGAGATAGTTAAGGACAGGGAAGCCTGGTATGCTGCAGTTCATGTGGTGGCAAAGAGTCGGACACAACTTAGCGACTGAAAAACAGCAACAGTGCCCTAAGAGTTGCCCTTTGTTTCGCTGAGTCTCCTGATACCAGGATTTCTGTTATGTTTATTTCTTTAGTACAGTCAAAATGCTGAAGTTTCACTTATCTTAGGATCACATGCAAAATGCTTCTTATATTGATGGTAACTTCCCAGTCCACTTTACCTCCAGGGATAATCAAAGCTGTCTTCACATTCTCTCTCTCTCTTTTTTTTAAAATTCATTTATTTTAATTGGAGGTTAATTACTTTACAATATTGTATTGATTTTGCCATACATCTGCATGAATCTGCCACAGGTATACACATGGTCCCCATCCTGAACCCCCCTCCCACCTCCCTCCCGGTACCATCCCTCTGGGTTGTCCCAGTACACCAGCCCCAATCATCCAGTATCATGCATCAGACCTGGACTGGCGATTCATTTCATATATGATATTATACATGTTTCAGTGCTGTTCTCCCAAATCATCCCATCCTCTCCCTCTCCCACAGAGTCCAAAAGCATGTACTAAACATCTGTATCTCTTTTGCTGTCTTGCATACAGGGTTATCGTTACCATCTTTCTAAATTCCATATATATGCATTAGTATACTATATTGGTGTTTTTCTTTCTGGCTTACTTCACTGTGTATAATAGGCTCCAGTTTCATCCACCTCATTAGAACTGATTCAAAAGAATTCTTTTTAATGGTTGAGTAATACTCCGTTGTGTATATGTACCACAGCTTTCTTATCCATTCATCTGCTGATGGACATCTAGGTTGCTTCCATGTCCTGGATATTATAAACAGTACTGCAATGAACACTCTCTTTTAAAGGTGCTGGTTATACATCCCTAACTCCATCTGATTTCAATGTCACTCTAATAACTGTACCCACTAATCATGGTTATCCTGACAAAGACAACCAAGAGACAGTTGAGAGATAGTCTAAAGAAAAAAAAAAAAAATCACAGCAGAGGGCTTATGTGTCTTGCTATCCAGGCTTGTTTGTGGATAACAAACAAGAGAAAACAATGGTAATCCAGGTTTCATGGTTTCCAATTTTTTCCTTGTATCAACCCTTTATTTCTGTGTTTTCTCCTATTGTCCCTTCAGCATCAGCATCCTTGTCTGCAATTTTCATTTGCTGTCTTCTGTACAAAGTTGATCTTCTCAGGAATGTAGATTTTTTTCTCTTTTCTGCAGATGACAGCTACTATTAAGGAATTTTGCATTCAATTGTCACCAAGGGAAATTAGACTTAGATTTTTCTTATGATAGGAGTAGGTCTAAGGTTCTGGAAGTTTATTTCTATCTCTGTGCATGACTTTTGTAATAAATTCAACTTCCTTGCCTTGACAGTTAGATAAGGAACTGAGTAAATTTCCTTTTTTTTTGCATAATTTGATAGAATAAATCCTTGCCATCTTCACATTCCTTTAAGATAGAAGACTGCAATGTATTTGTTTATGTGTACTTCAAAAATTTTTAACCCACCAAGGAAAAAAAGGCAAACTATTTGCTTTTTCCTTATAAAATGGATCTATATCAAGGAATCAAATGTAGAATATTTTATAGCTTTTACTTCTGGCCATCTTAGAAATTTTGTTGTCAGTCAATCAAGGAAAAAAATCAATAGAGGCTTTTGATTTATAAGCCACTGAGAGGAACACAGGGACTCATATTCAATGAACATATAATGATGTTTCAAAGATCAGACCTGTCTTGGATACTTCCCCAGAAATATATACATATATTTATATATGTGTGTGTGTATGTGTGTATGCATGCACATAATTTATCATTTACAAAAACACTGAAAATTATAAATATTTTTATTCAATTAATTCAAACCATATGCCTCTAATAGGCATCTTTAATAACAGTAGTGAAAATTTAACTTTTTCTGACTAAACTACATTTCAGTTACAAGGCAGTCCAAGTTAATTAACTCTACCCCTGGGTCCAGTAATTTGATAGAAATTTATCTTGTTATATATGCCACAACTTGCTTATCCATTCATCTGTTGATGGACATCTAGGTTGTTTCCATGTCCTGGCTATTATAAACAGTGCTGCAATGAACATTGGGGTACATGTGTCTCTTTCAATTCTGGTTTCCTTGGTGTGTATGTAAAGTCAAATTAAAAAAATAAAAAAATAAAAATTAAAAAAAAAAGAAATTTATCTTGTTAGAAATAAAAGTCCATTAAAGATTAGTTCATGGATAACTTTCTCTTATTTAGGTAAGCATAGACATGATTAATAGTCATAAAATTATAAAAAGAAAAAACATATCTACATTGATTTATGAAGTATTTCAAACCAATAATGATGTGGAAAACTAAATACATACAAAATGAAAAATATAATATGACAGGGTTTTTAAATCATGATCTCTCTGAGGAAGTGCCCCTGCAGCAATCACACGCACACTGTGCTTCCTTTAGATACAATGACATTTGAAGAGCCATTGGCAATATATGTAGAAGTAAACGACTGAGATACTTCCACATAAGAAGATTTGAAAGTCTACAACTCATTCTTTAGAACTGTCTTCACTGTTAGCAATAATTTTTTCTTCCAAGTCTCAGTGTCTTCACCTATAAAATAAAAATGATAACAATTTTTTGTGTTGTGCAGAACTTGTGAAGTTCAACTATTATGATTCTGTGTGATAATGAGTATATAACCAAGTGTAAGATCTGGCATTGAAAGTTGATTTATGTATATGTGTACGTGTGTGTATATGTAAACATATATAAAAGTTGGACATGACTGAGCGACTGAACTGAACTGATGTAATTATTAAATTATATATATTATAGTAATATTCTCAATATATTTAAATGATTTAAGATTCTTTAGAGTAGGCTTGCGATGAGATATTGTTTCAAAGTTATATTTCTGATCAATCCATGTTATTGCTTTTTTTGATGTAATTTTTGGCTTGTACATTATAGTCACTCAACTACTGAAGAATCTTCTAAATACTCTGGAGGCATATTGTGATGGTGCAGTCAAGTTTTTACATAAAGAGTTAGAAAATATTAGTAGTATGCCTTAAATTCCTTCCTCAAATCCAAGATCTGGTGTTCCTCGAATGAGCTCTTAAATGATCAAGGACATATGTGGGTCACTTATGGGGTTTTTAGTAGATGGAGACATTGATTTTTCAGTTCATTATCTCCTTTTATTTGAGAAATCTTGTTTCTGGAGCCTTTGGTATTTCATTTATTTCTGAATCTCTGGAACGTGCAACTTGTTAACTTAGCAATGAAAGGCCAGACATAACATTTGTATATTTGATGCTGTCTGGCCCCCTAAAATATGAAGGATTTTTAAAGTATGTCTTATTTATTCTAAAGAAGAGATGGTATGTAATTCACATTTTATTCTGCTTACTTCATCTGATTTGTAACAAAGTCGTGCTGTATCATCTTTAACATCACCTTTAATATTAAATTAAAAATGCTTATACACCTTGTAATGTATCACCTTGAAATGTCTACAAGGATTGGCATAAACTCCAGTAAACCTGAAGTCAAAATGTAATAAAGAGGATCATTTAAAACATCCTGTTTAATGATAAGACTAATAGTAGAGAAGAAATATATAGCAGATATTTATTGTTGAGAGAAATCAGGATAATGAATAACAACAGTAAGTGAATGAGATGAATAGAAAGACAGTTTCTCTAAAGGATGAGAAAAGTTCTAGGGAGGAAATTTGCAGTGTTTCAGTTACAATAGTACATGTCATGCCTCAGTCTTGGAGAACTGGTAAGTTAACACTGTAAGTGTCTACTTGCTCAATGGGCTGTACTCTCAATACTTATCATCTACAAATCTTGTTAAAGTAATTTAAGAGTGAAAAAAAAAAAAGTTGAATCCTAGGAGAGCTGCTATTCAGAAAAAGAAGGAGCTAAAATATTGCAGAAGTCTGCAAAGCTAATGAGTACTCTGAGGAGTGGATCTCCACAGGGGAGTTTGTCAGGTCAAGTCATTTACTGTGCATCATGTTAAAATTTACACCAGAATAAGAGTAATTATATGCTCTTTCTGTGTAAGATCCAGCATAAGGAGATGTCATTGCACCTGAGAACTGCATGTTTCCACAACTATTCTTGTAAAAGCATTATATTAGTGAGCATGGCAGGGAAAAACAATTTATAGATGTATAGGACAACTTGCAAAGTGAACACTAGACCCTAAATTAAAGAGAAAAGCTGCCCAGAGAGTATACAGGCTTTATGTTCAGAAAAACAGCACAAATAAACCACTTCCCATGTCTATCTCTGTCCTTGACCATTTCATTCATGTGTTCTCTTTGTGGTAGTGTCATCCACGCCTCTAATAACCTGATGTGCTAAATGGTGTTGGGGGAGGTTTAAATTATTTATTACCAGTACATTAGTTGTATCAAATTGAAGCAGGGTGGATTTACATTGTATACTTGCATTGAGATACCTTACTAGAATAAAAAAAAAATAGGAAGTTTGTGAGCTTATCAGAAATTGTCCCCGCCTTTGAATAAGATCCTGGAAAACATAAAATGCTTTGGAAAAGCAACATAAATGTTTGCAGTGACATAAATGTTTGCAACATAAATGGTTGCTATGAGCTTGAATATTTCTCTATCAGCCAGGAAGAGTTCTTTACCATCCTTTGAAGTACTTCCATTCTTCAAACTTCTCCTTTGGCCTGAATGCACTTCTTTGTCATAATTCCTCTACAACCTTTCTATCATTTTCACCAAAATTTTATCATTATTTTTTGCTACACTTACATGATTATAAGACCTAACTCTACAACTGCCTATGTAGAATATGAGTGCCTTATCCCTGGACTTAACACTGGTATTGTTATTTATTCTATTTATCT
Organism: Neotragus pygmaeus; assembly: GCA_006410875.1. Classification (NCBI taxonomy): domain Eukaryota; kingdom Metazoa; phylum Chordata; class Mammalia; order Artiodactyla; family Bovidae; genus Neotragus; species Neotragus pygmaeus. The sequence continues at coordinate 190,221 of SJYV01007603.1, forward strand.
CTTACAAGACTACAAGCCCCTTGAATTTTAAATCTTGCTTATTTTATATCCAAATGCACTGTTTAGTATAAGCCTTTGTATACAACTAATAAGTAGAAAAGTATAATATATATATATGTGTGTGTGTGTGTGTGTGTTCAGTTCAGTTCAGTTGCTCATTCGTGTCCAATTCTTTGCAACCCCATGAATCACAGCACGCCAGGCCCCCCTGTTNAGGCCTGGTGTGCTGTGATTCATGGGGTCACAAAGAGTCGGACATGACTGAGCGACTGAACTGAACTGAGAGAGGATAGCAAGGATGAACTGAGAGACAAAATCCGAGATTATTAACAACACAGTAAAGAATCTGTCTGCAACGCAGGAAACCCTGGTTTGATCCCTGTGTTGGGAATATTCCCTGGAGAAGGTAATGGCTATGTACTCTAATATACCTGCTCGAAGAATCCCATGAACAGAAGAGCCTGGTGGGCCACAGACAATGGGGTCGCAAAGAGTTGGACACGATTGATTGACTAAGCATGCAACAAGGTGGGATATTCCATTGATATCAGTCTATTTCCTCTTAAAATTCTCTTCTGTAGCCTTAACTTATTTCTCTCCATCTAGAAGAGAAGAGAGTAATGAAAAGCAAGAGGCTGAGAATAAGCATTTTTGATTCAAGATAAGAACATGAGAAAGGGAATAGGTGACACAAAATAAGATTAGCAACCAGAAACTGAGGGTCTGTGAAGCCCACATTATAGTCTCACTGCCATAGCTAACTGGGGAGTAGCCTACTATGTTGGGGTCTCCCAGACAACCTTCATGTTAGATGGTTTTATAGATAGGCTCAAAAGTTGTTTTACTCGTGTTCACTGTTTATTAAAGCAAAAGAATATTCATTAAAATCAGAAAAGGGGAAAGATACATGGGGCAAATTCTCATGAAGGAAACCAGTTGCAAACATCCAAGTTCCCCCTTCCAGTGAAGCATATGGATTGCATTTAATCCCTGCAAGAATGTTGTATGACAACATAAAAAAAAAAATGTTGCCAACCAGTAACTTCACGCTTGTCTACATGTCCAGACGTTTTACTCAAGAACATAGGGTCAATTAGATACGTATGCAGCACTGTGTGACTGATTTCAGTGACTCAAATTCCAGACCCTCAGAGAAAAATCAGGTGTTCACTATAAATCATATTGTTATTAAATAGTATACACTATCTGGAAAAACTAGAAAAGTGTGGCCCCAGGCCTCAGGCATGCAAAATGGAATGGAATATTGCCAGAGCTTAGTTCCCAGGAAACAGTCAACTGCTAACCCTAAAAACAGACATCCAGAGAGTTAACTCATTGGAAAATGCCCTGATCTTAGGCAAGACTGAAGGCAAAAGGAGAAGAGGGTGGCAGAGGATGAGATGGTTAGATATCATCACCAACTCATTGGACCTGAACTTGAACAAATTCCGGGAGATAGTGGACAGCACAGCCTGGCATTATGCAGTCCATGGGGTTGGAAAGAGTCAGACAAGACTTACTGACTGAACAACAACAACAAAGGAATGCACAGGGTTTGAGCAACCAGGCCTGTAAAGTTAACACTTTCCTGGGTACTCTAGTTAGGAAGATCCCCTAGAGAAGGGAAAACTACCCACTCTAGAATTCNCATGGGGTTGGAAAGAGTCAGACAAGACTTACTGACTGAACAACAACAACAAAGGAATGCACAGGGTTTGAGCAACCAGGCCTGTAAAGTTAACACTTTCCTGGGTACTCTAGTTAGGAAGATCCCCTAGAGAAGGGAAAACTACCCACTCTAGAATTCTGTCCTGGAAAATTCCATGGACTGTAGAGTCCATGGGATCTCAAAGAGAGTCAGACACAACTGAGAGATTTTCACTTTTAGTTTCTTGAGTACTCATATTTAAATTCTACCCGTGCAATTGTCTGTGCAAATCAAAATGTAGAAGAAGATGTAACATAAGACAGAAAAAAGGTCCAGGCTACTCACAAATCACTTTAGAAGCAGAGTGAGCAATAGGGAATAAGAACTCTATACTACTGAAAAAGTAAGTGCGAAGAAGTCCAAGTACCTGCCTACACTTTGCAAATTAAACAGAAAATCATATAGTAAAATGAATTTATTAAAACAATATAAGACACATTGTAAATACCTGGTAGATCCTGTCCTTTTACATCCATCCTTGAATAATGAGAAAACTATAAGAGTTATAAGGTATTATTTTAGCTTCTATGGATGCTGTATGTACAACACTTAAGTCAATGGCTGAAGATGTAGTGAAAAAATAAGCTACCAAATATGTCATTAATTTTAAACACTTTCTTTTCCATCCATCCCATTAATGGCCCCATGCATTTTCCTGCCAGCTCAGATTTCCTTCTTCTATTTCAGTTAATATTAAAATGCATCACCCAATAGAAAGCACTCAACTTTATTTTTTAATATATAATTATGGAAATATAGATAAATATCTAGTTCTGCCTAGTGAATGTGTCTAAAAGGAACTGTTCGGAAGTAATGGGTAAACTTATATGATTCTTCCTTAGGAACTCTAATGAATGTTGAAATTTAAGGATATCTTGGGAAATGAAATGTAAACATGACTCCCACATAGTCGTATAAATATGTCAAAGGACACAAATAATACTGTACCACCTAAAATATAATGCTTATTTCACACTGAAAGCTCGTATTGATTTTCTTCTCCTTTGGAGATGAACATATCTAAAAATGATATACAAGCTTAGCTATAAACTGTAGATAATATGTATGGACAAGGCTATAATTATCCTAAACCAAGACCCATTTAAATTAAGATCATTCAGATGAGAAAGGCATGATGGGTTTTTTACATTTTTGTTCATGATTACAGTTTATGTAAAAATGATAATTACTTACTTAGCACCTAGCTAAGGATTTTGAAAAACAAATTTCATATCAATTTAACTCCTCAACTAGGTTGATTTTGTTTGTTTGTTTGTTTTTCAGTCACTCAGTCCTGCCCAACTCTTTGTGACCCCCATTGACTCTAGCACTCAGGCTTCCCTCTCCTTCACTATCTTCTGGAGTTTGCTCAAACTCATTTCAGTTGAGTCAATGATGTCATCCAACCATTTCATCCTCTGTTGCCCCTCCTCCCCTTCAATCTCTCCCAGGAATAGGGTCTTTCCAATGAGTCAGTTTTTCAGATCAGGTGGCCAAAGTATTGGAGTTTCAGCCTTAGCATCAGTCGTTCTATTGAATATTCAGGACTGATTCCCTTTAGGGTTGACTGGTTTGATCACCTTGCAGTCCAGGGGACTCTCAAGTATCTTCTCCAACACACAATTCAAAGCATCAATTCTTTGGGGCTCAGCCTTCTTTATGGTCCAACTATCACATCTGTACATGGCTACTGGAAAAAACATAGCTTTGACTTGACAGACCTTTGTTGGCAAAGTGATGTCTCTGCTTTACAATATACTGTCTAGGTTGGTCATAACTTTCCATCCAAGGAACAAGTATCATCTAATTTTATGGCTGTAGTTACCATCCACTGTGGTGACATTTTGGATCCCAAGAAAATGTTTCACTTTATGTCCTAAATTTCCCAGCATCAATTCTTGGCCTCTCACCTGTTCATAACCTGAATAGGAATCCCTAAGCTTAGTACATAAGGTATGGAGTCTTTACTTTTAGCTTTGCTTTACCAGCCTAGTTGTGAACATTGGTAACAGTTATAATATATCATGGGTATCAACATCAGTTCCAAGTTCATCTCAATAAACAAACTAATAAGGTAAGAGTTTTTATACATCCATGGCTCTAAATTATAAAGTGATCTACTTTTTACAAAGAATTTCACCAACCTGATATTTCTCTCACATGTAACATTTTCTTCACACTGGATTTAAAAAAACAAAAACGAAACAGAGTTTATGAGTCTTATGTAAAAGCAAATTTAAATAAAATACATCCTATTCAGTTTTTTATATTAATGCAAAATACAGGACAATTAAGAGTAACTAACAGGTAGTCCCATCAAACAAACAGGAAATATGATTTTCTACCATCATGTTTCTCTGATTTGAGATCAATCTCTGATAGTGGAGAGACATCATTTGTGAAGAACACTTCAGAAATGAAACCTCAGTGTATTTATATGAAGAGAAATAATGAGTGTGGAAAGCCATTAGTTTCACTCTGAATCAAAAACGTTTGAGAAAATTTGATGATGTTTCAAGTTTTGTAAAAATGTACCTAATTATTATTTTAAACCTTGTTAAGATACACTTTATGACTGTTATTTTTAGTATGCATGCATTTAATAAAATTCTATCAATTAAAATAAAATCAATTAGAACAACAGAATAATGAAAAAATAAGGAGCTGGAAAGGATGGTAATTTTATGGGTCTAGGTGGAAGAATGTCGAGTGGTAGAAAAAAGACATGATTTTTATTTATTAAATTGTATTTAATTTAGTTTAAAATTAATTAAAATGAAATTAAAACAAAAGAAATTTTTGCATAAACATGANAATGAAAAAATAAGGAGCTGGAAAGGATGGTAATTTTATGGGTCTAGGTGGAAGAATGTCGAGTGGTAGAAAAAAGACATGATTTTTATTTATTAAATTGTATTTAATTTAGTTTAAAATTAATTAAAATGAAATTAAAACAAAAGAAAATTTTTGCATAAACATGATTTTTAATAAAATGTGGATATTTTGTACATGATACTATATAAATAAGGGTGCTGCTAACACTAATAAGTGTTACTTTATTTTCTATTTGAAGCCAAATATCATCTGAAACATCATCTCCCTAGTACCACCCCCTACAATCATCATTATCATTTATTGAGCACCTACTATGTTCTTGCTAGTACATACAGAAGTGCTTTTTGTGTCTTGCATGCATTGCTTCATTTAATTATTAGAACAATATGAAATCAATGCAAAAATGAAGAGCATATTATTTGTACTTTAAGGAAATTAGAATTTAGTGAGATTAATAAAAACACCCAGGGTTATTTCCCGAGGCAGATCACAGAGAATGGATATAAACTCAGGTGTGTCTCTGAAGCCTGGGCTCTGAGCCACTGTGCTTTGGTTTTTTCTCATAAACTTTACTTGTGACTATAATTTCATAATTGTTACTCTGAGTTGTGAGTCCATGAAGCAGGAAGATAAGATTAGAATCCCTGTTTATGATAAGCAGATAAAGAGAATGAAGGTCAGAGAACTCAAGCAGCAACCCCAGCATTATGCAATATGAGGACATTGGAAAAACCTCTCTAACTGATTTCTATGAATCTCAGGTACAGAGCAGGGACTTCCCTGGTGGCTCAGATGGTAAAGCATCTGCCTGCAATGCAAGAGACCCGGGTTTGATCTCTGGGTCGGGAAAATCCCCTGAAGAAGGAAATGGCAACCCACTCCAGTACTCTTGCCCAGAAAATCCCATGAACAGAGGATGTCCTGGTAGGCTACAGTCCATGGAGTTGCAAAGAGTAGGACATGACTTCACTTTCATTTTCAGGTACAGAGCTTTTCCCACTTGCTTCACCACTTCAGACTCTTCTTGTACATCATGCATCTCTCGAGATAAAAGCATCATTTCTGCAGAGTTTCTCATTTTCATCTACTATCCATCTCTCATTTAAAGACAAAACTCCATTTGCCAATAGTTTTCACTAAATACTATGAGAAATGCGATGATGAAAGGACACATTCCTTGTGCTGAACCTGGACACATGAAGAATGAAGATAATAAAAATAATAAAATAAAAACTAGCAACTGCCATGTTGAGGGAGCACAAGACATGGCTGTAGAAACACAAAGGGACAATTAGGTCTCCAGATTGCAAGAGATGACATATTTTATTCTCATAAACTACTAAACTTTTCTTTAGGGAGAAAGGAAGAGGAAGGAAATTTAAGCAAAGACAGATGAGTACAGTGTGACACTCTCCTGGACATGGTATATGTATAAAATAATAATTCATATAATTTTCCAGGAAAGAGTATAGGCATTTGGAGGAATCGAGAAAAAATATGAAACACAGATACACATTGTATCAGGGAACCTGAATGATCTGCTTCTTGTTGTTGCTTCATTGAACAGAGGCCATTAAAAAAAAAAAAATTCTCAGGTGAGAAAATATTCCAGAGTGTTCCAGAATTGCAGTGGGATTAATTTTTATCTAAATTCAGAAATTTTGTGGAAATGAAAGGCAGCTATTGCATAGTAAATTTTTCACTTTTTAGAATTTCAAAGAACTTGTGCCTGGTGCACTTGGTGAGCATAACCCATGAAGTATATGAAATATTTGTGTTAACAAAAATACTTATACACAGTAAATAATTTTACCACATCGATACAAATGTGTTGTATATTTTGACCTGACATTCAATCTATTAAAGCAAATGAACAAATCGGAGAAGTATTGTGAAAAAGAGAATGAAGGGACAGAAGTGAGAGAAAAATGTGGACTCAACGGAAGAGAAAGTATAAGATACAAAATAACAACAACAAAAAAATTATAATTATCCGTGACCTGGCCCACTAAGACAGAAATGTAAAAATTGCCATGAAACTTGATGTTTGCTTACCAAGTGTGGTTGAAAATATGACTGTCTTAGGCATTAATTTACATTGCACACGCAAGAAATGTCAATAAAATTACAAATGGTGACGTGCCATTTAAGAGAAATTTCACGTTTTAAAAAAGTGTTTCTCTTAATACAATTAGACATTTGAAAAATCTTATCATCTACTACTATTACAGTTTTCTACTGCAGAGATTACCTGTTATCATGGAAGTGTATGCGTAAGTGTACACAACGCACATGGGCATGCATGAATGCAGAGTTTATTGCAGCTAGTTAGCAGTACTATTTAAATTCAGAAGCATCACACACCACTTAATAATTTACAGACAATGTGGAAGACGTTATCATATATTATTTATGATAGCAAATGCTCAGGGACATAACAGTACATAATATATTTCTCAAGCTACATTTACTGCCTTTTGGGTCACTTCAGAGAGAAAAGTTTCTGAGCTGCTACTTAGGAAAGTCAGTATTCAAAAGCTGCTGAAAAAAAATCACAGATTAATTGCACTCTCTGGAATGTAGTAAACAACAAAATTAATGCAGGAGGGTGAGAGGGCAGCCAGTGGCCTTCCTAGCACTATCTCAGAGTCGTTCATGCCTGGAAATTGTCTTTAAACAGATTGAGCCTGAGGTATTAAAAAAGACATATTTCTAGATACCAAGAAACTATCCATCCCATGTCAGAAATATCTCTTCTATCTAGTTCACTAAAGCCTGTTAACCATTTTTTGTTTGTTTATTTGTTTAGTGAGCATACTGGATGCAGTGCTTACCATAGAGATGTCACTTCCCACCTCGGGACTGAGACGCTCATTCTTTCAGTTTCAGGAAATGTTGGCTTGGTAAGACGGAGATTTTATCTAAGATGAAAGGCAATGGCATCCCCACTCCAATACTCTTGCCTGGAAAATCCCATGGACAGAGGAGCCTGGTAGGCTGCAGTCCATCGTGTTGCTAAGACTCGGACACAACTGAAGAGCAACTTCACTTTCACTTTTCACTTTCATGCATTGGAGAAGGCAATAGCAACCCACTCCCGTGTTTTTGCTTGGAGAATCCCAGGGATGGGGGAGCCTGGTAGGAGGCCATCTGTGGGTTTGCACAGAGTCGGGCATGACTGAAGTGATACAGCAGCAGCAGCAGCACGATACAAAGACAATGAGACAATATATATAAGAAACAATAATTTTCAAGTCAAGAGATATCAGGAAACAAACGGGCCATGTTCCCTGTGGTACAGTAAACAAACAAGGAGACTCCTAAGCTTGTCTAGATTCTCTGCTTTTAGAGTTTTCAGGTACAGGAAAAGAACATGGAACCCAGGAACAATGAAAATGGAAATGCAAATCCAGATAGAATCAGGAGGATAGCCTTGGATGAACAGTGCAAGAGAAAATAAATAGCAGCATAGAAAGAGAAATCTGGAGATCTGCAGAGATATAACTCCAGAGATACACAGAAGATTCCTCAATATTCAACAGAGTAGTGGTTACAAGTATGTGAGAAAAATATCTGAAACCCAAGTAAAGAGCTTCCCTGTGTCAAATGCTAACATAGAGTGGAGAAAATGGCCTATTCCCATTATCCAGAACTGTAAGCCTCATAATCCATGGTGCACCGAATAGACTATTCAGAAGACTTATCCTCAGTGGTCACATAGCTCTGGCATCGCCTAACATAAATTAAAAGTTAGTCCGAAAAGAAATAATCATTTTTTAAAATATCTTAGCAACACTCTAAAACAAACCTCAAGAATGTTTATAGAAGCTAATCAAGAATATATAGCAGTTATTAATACATATGCATCTAGCATAGGAGCACCAAAACATAAAAAGATATAAAATACATAATAAACCTAAAGGAAGAAATGAACTGCAACACAACTGTAGGGGACTATAACTCTCCAGTTATGTCAATGGATAGATCATGCAGACAGAAAGTCAAGAAGGATACAAGCTTTAAATTAAATATTAGATGAGATGGATTTTATAGATTTGTACAAAATATTCCATCCAAATGCAGCAGAATACATATTCTTCTCTAGGACACATGGAACTTTTTGATGTATGCACCATATGTTAGGACACAAAACAAGTCTCAATAAATTTAAAAGATTAAAATTATATCAAGCATTTTTTCTATCACAATGATATAAAACTAGAAATCAACTACAAGAAGAAAGCTGGACAAAGATATGTGGAGATTGAATGGCACAATACTGAACAACTACTGGGCCAATGAAGAAATAAAAAGAATTAAAAACATACACAAAGCCAAATGAAAATAAAAAATGATATGCCAAATATATCAGATACAGAAAAAGCAGTACTAAGAAGTTGATAGCAGTATAAGAAACAAACAAACAAACAAATCCTAAATAAATAACTTTTCACCTAAAGGAGTTAGAAAAAGAAGAGCAAACAGAATCAAAAGTCAGCAGAAAATAATAATAATAATACAGATTAGAGTAGAAATAAATGAAATTAAGAATAAAAAGATAATAGACCAATGAAACTAAGAGCTGATTCTTTGAAAAGATAAACAAAATTGAAAACCATTTAGGGAGACTCACTAAGAAAAAAGAAGACTCTGATAAAAACAAAAGAGAAGAAACAAAAATAGATATCACAGAAATACAAAGGATTAGAAGAGAATATTATGCTGTATACTAAGGAATTCGGCAGCCTAGAAGAAATGTATAAATTCTAATGCAGCTTTCCAAGACTAAATCATTATGAAACATTCTGAGTAGATTGATCACGAGTAAAGCAATTGACTCATTAGAAAAGACGTTGATGCTGGGAAAGACTGAGGGCAGAAGGAAAAGGAACGACAGATGATGAGATGGTTGGATGGCATTATCAACTTAATGGGCATGAGTTTGAGCAAACTCTGGGAGATAGTGAAGGACAGGGAAGCCTGGTGTGTTGCAGTTCATGGGGTTACAAAGAGTTGGACAAGACTGAAAGACCAAACAGTAACAAAGAGATTGATGAACCTCCAAAATAAATAAATAAAATTCTAGGACAAACTGGCTTCATTGATGAATTCTATCAAACATTCAAAGAAGAAATAATACCTATTCTTCTCAAACCCTTCCAAACATTTGCAAGAAGGGAATACTTCCTAACTCATTTTACAAAGCTAGTGTTACCCTAATCTGCAAACCAGAAAAAGATAATGCAAATATTAAAGACAAGAATGTTAAACAGACAAGAATGTTACAGGCTAATATTTCTGATGAAGACACACAAAAATCTTTGACAAAATATTAACAATTTTTTTTGCTATTGAATTTAGTGATACATCAAAGCATCATATACCATGAGTAAATGGGATTTATTCCAGAGATACAAGGATAGTTCAACAACTGCCAATCAATGTAATACACCAATTGAACAAAATGAAGGATAAAATTCACATGATTTTCTCAATATACACACACACACAAATTGACAAGAATCCCCATTGATTTGTGATTAAAAAAAAAAACTCTCTATCTCTATAAAATAGATATGGAAGGAAGATATCTTAAAAAAATAAAAGCCACATATGACAAATCTACTGATAATATAGTCAGTAATCAAAAACTGAAAGTTAGCCCTCTAAAAATCAGGAAAAAAGACACTTTGCCCACTCTTGCTGCTCTTATTCAATCTAGTATTGGAATACCTAGCCAGAACAGTTAGGCTAGAAAAAAATGAAAATCATCCAAATTGGAAAGGAAGAATAAAAACTGAAAATATTTGCAGATGACATAATTATTTTCTTATTTAGAAAACTCTAAAGATGCCATCAAAAACTATTAGAAATAATAAATGAAAGTAAAGCCAAAGGGTACAAAAACAACATAGAAAAATCTGTCATGTTTCTATCATATCTGCTAACAATGAGACTGTGGAAAGATTAAAAAAAATCACACTTATAATTTCAATAAAAGGAATAAAATGCTTAGGAATGAATTTAACCAAGGAGGTGAAAGGCCTGTACATTGAAAACTATAAGACATTGTTGAAACAAATTTGAGTGGACACAGATGGAAAGATTTAATTTTGTGCTCATGGTTTGAAGGAATTAACTATGTTAAAATGTCCACGCTACCTAAGGCAGTTTACAAATTCAATGCCATCTTTGTCAAAATCCTGAGGACATTTGTCAAAGAAATAGACAAAAAAATTATAAAATGTATAAGGATGAATAAAAGTCTGTGATAGCCAAATCAATCCTGAGGGCGGAGGGGAATAAAAGAACAAAGCTGAAGATTTTTTTTTTTTCCTTTTTTAACTTTTTATTTTATGTTAGAGTATAGCTGATTAACAATGCTGTGATGGTTTCAGGTGGACAGCAAAGGGACTCAGCAACACACAAGCATATGTCTGATCTCCGCTAAGCTCCTCTCCCATCCAGGCTGCTATATAACATTGAATAGAATTCCCTGTGTCATATGGTAGGACCTTATTGATTATCCATTTTATTATAATCCCTGAAATCACCTCTTTGTCTACCCTAGAACTAACAATGGTTAACCAGACTAAGTCTTGGAGGTGATTCTCATCAAAGAACATGAAATTCTGCCTGAAATTATCCATATCTGTTGTTTTATCCATGTTTGGACACATCTATATGAGAAAACAATTCAAAAAATTGGGAAAATAGAGGTAGAAATAAATATCAATGATCTGTGTTTGAAGTCAGTTAAGTAACCAGTTTTGTATCAGTGTATTTGGACTTTTCTCAATGCCAGAAGACTATAGCAATCTACATATGAGAAGCAACTTGATAAGAAGAACTATGAGATCTTGGGGATATAATATACAAATTCTATTGTCAAGTTTTAAAAAGTAAGAATTTAACAATTTTATTTTTGTATTAGATAAAAAAAATAAAGGGACTAATTGAAAGTGATACTCTTAGCAAAGGCTAGACAAAGTGAGAAACCATTTTTTTAATACAGTTTACTCTCATTCTTACTTAGGAGAAGCGTATTACAACAAGGCTCCCAACCTTCATTTATGCTGTGCATACCTGCATGTTGTCACTTCAGTCATGTTCGACTGTTTATTGTACCACCCCTTTAATACATTTTCTGTTTTTGATTGTTTTAAAATTCCACCTTATATACATTTCTTAAATTATTCCCTCTCCTAGGAAGACATTCACCATCATCCCATTCCTATCCCATAATGATTGCTTGTTTCTCAGAGTTTCTTTCAGTGGAATTTAAGCAATTTATTTTTCTCCAAATGTGACCTTTAACTACATGTATCTCCATTTCTCTGGAGAGCTCACTGATATAAGGAAAAATTATATTGTGCTACTATTACCTATTTAGTCTTCCCTATCTTAATTTGCTTCTTTACACTGGCTCACTTCTGTGTCCCTGAGTATGAGATTTCTCTGTTTATTTTGAATTTTCTATTTATTCCATTCATTTCATTGACAGCTAAACTTTTTGAAAGGTGATCAAATCTGACCATTTTTATTTTCCTTATTTCCTTTCCCAAATCCTGTTGGTAAAAATTCCCCCAAACAAATTTTAAATGCAAATAAGTTTTAAGTTTTTGATCCAATGATATTGTTTCCTGGCTTTCTATGATTTCTCCCCATTTTGATTGCTTATTTTGCAGTTTACTTTCCTCAGCCCATAATCATTTGAGAGTCTTCTTCCTCCTGCTCTGCCTAAAATGAACAAATTCCTGAATATAAATTATGGACAAGAAGTTTGAATGTTTTATCACTGCATCATAACCCAGATTTCCTGACTGATACAATAGCTATGACTATCTCATTATTACAAATATTATATGAGTTAACATCTATCACAGAAATCATGAGAGTATATCTAATAATTTAATGAAATAAAAATCATAAATTTTTAAACAAACTCCACTTGATTAAAAAGGGCATTGGCATGCACAGAATGTAAAATTGCTTTAAGCAAATATTGCTCAATTATTGGAAAAACAGTTATTGTCAATTCTCTGCTATTGAGATATTTTAATATCAATGGGCTTGTGAGAATTTGAGACCCAAGAATAATAATAAAATGATAATACTTTTCATCTGCTATTTGGTGGCTGAGAAAATATTCGATGTAAATGTCCAATGTCCAGTGATATCCTCTCCATTTTACTGACAATTCTTGATGAGGTGAAATGAGGATGAAATTGCCTCCATGCAAAAATAAGAGGAATTTTACCCTGAAAGGAAAAATGTTAGAGAAAATAAGAAAGATGTCATTACACTTTAAAATCTTTAGGCACAAGGTAAATCGTTTTCATCTTTAGGATTTTGTACAATCTAAGGGAATAATCAGTGTGATCACTCACCTACAGGCAGACATCCTGGAATGTGAAGTCAAGTGGGCCTTAGAAAGCATCACTATGAACAAAGCTAGTAGAAGTGATGGAATTCCACTTGAGCTATTTCAAATCATAAAAGATGATGCTGTGAAAGTGTTGCACTCAATGTGCCAGCAAATTAGGAAAACTCAGCAGTGGCCACAGGACTGGAAAAATCAGTTTTCATTCCAATCCCCCAATAAGGCAAGGCTTAAGAATGCTCAAACTAGTGAACAATTGCTCTCGTCTCACATGCTAGTAAACTAATGCTTAAAAATCTCCATGCCAGGCTTCACCAGTACAAGAACTGTGAACTTCCAGATGTTCAAGCTCGTTTTAGAAAAGGCTGAGGATCCAGAGATCAAATTGACAACATCCGCTGTGCCAGGAGCCAGCACGGGAGATCCAACCCATGACAAGTTCATGCAGAAAGACCTGACAGGGCAAGGAGAGTCAGGTCTCAAGGGGCCCTCTGCCTGAGCATCTACCTCGAAACCAAAATCTGTCTGTTTACTGTCTGTTATATTATACTCTTCTGACATTACAGGGGGCTATGCCTGACTACCTTTCTCTGAAAAAAGTTAACTTAGAGCTCCAACTGGTCTCCTGCATGTGAAAGGAGTGTCTCAGCTCAAATCCCTCTGATGGCTCTCTAAATTGCCTGACAGATTCCCCCAGACTTTTACAACTACCCATGTGATTGTTTACAGCCCCCCAACTGTGTGAGGCATGAAGCTTAAAACATCTTAAAGATATAGAGCCTTTTAGAGCTAAGAATTAGTTTGGTGAAGGGATTCATTGTTGAGTTACTGTTTGCCACCACGCTTCCATATCCTTTATCTTTTAGGCACCTGGGAGGATATTAATCAATGTAATCGGGATGCATAAATAGGAATATAGCAGTTTTGATGTTAGCAATACTAGACTTTTGAGTTAATGAATTTTCTCTTTGTTATATATCACTGTACTCCTCTTTCTTTGTTATAAATTGTTGTGTCCTTGCTATGTAAGAATGTAACCTTAATTAGTGCTTTCTGAAAATGGCACTAGACTTTAGTAAGAACAACACTTTTAGGGAAAATAAGTTTTCTGGTTGACAGACCCTTATCAGAAAAGGGCCATCAAAGGCTAATAGGCCTTCTGGCCAGAAGATGATGTAAATCACCTAAGACCTGTGTATACAGCTAAGTATGCAGAGAGAAAGCCTGGTCTCGATAAGGTTCAGGGCTGCTGACCCTGCATGACTTTGTATTATCGATTTATATCTATGTACAACTCAAAGTATAAAAGCTTTTCCTGGAAAATAAGGGACAGACCAGTTTTTCGGGCCAGTTCCTGGAAAGACTGGTTCCCCCGTATCTTCTTTTCTTTCTTACTCTATTTTCTGGCTGATTCCCATCTGTGGCGTAGAGGCTAGCCATATCTACTTATTTGCTCGGGCTTCTAAGACCCACGCCAGAGGGATCCCAAGGCGGGGCACCCTCTGCTATTCAAGCAGGCGCCTGTGGCCCTACATAGATGGTTCAAGTCCCTTGTCTTGGGCTTTATTGGCTTTCTATGTAAACCAAGGAATACAGCCTCTTTCTCTCCTCTATTCTTTTTAATGCAAACTCTTTCCTTATCTCTGTCTAAATCTATATATTTCTCTTGCCACATCATCCCCACTTCGAATTACCCTGGATCCACCAGGGCTGGATCATGGAAAAAGCAAGAGAATTCCAGAAAACCATCTATTTCTGCTTTATTGACTATGCCAAAGCCTTTAACTGTGTGGATCACAATAAAATGGAAAATTATTAAAGAGATGGGAATACCAGACCACCTGACCTACCTCTTGATAAATTTGTATGCAGGTCAGGAAGCAACAGTTAGAACTGGACATGGAAAAACAGACTGGTTCCTAATCAGGAAAAGAGTACGTCAAGGCTGGATATTGTCACCCTGCTTAATTAACTCATATGCAGAGTACATCATGAGGAATGCTGGACTGGAAGAAACACAAGCTGGAATCAAGATTTCCAGGAGAAATATCAATAACCTTAGATATGCAGATGACACCACCCTTATGCAGAAAGTGAAGACATAAAGAGCCTCTTGATGAAAGTGAAACAGGAGAGTGAAAAAGTTGGCTTAAATCTCAGCATTCAAAAAACGAAGATCATGGCATCTGGTCCCAGCACTTCATGGGAAATAGATGAGAAAACAGTGGAAACAGTGGTAGACTTTCTTTTGGGGGGGCTCCAAAATCACTGCAGATGGTGACTGCAGCCATGAAATTAAGGGACACATACTACTTGGAAGAAAAGTTATGACCAACCTAAACAGCATATTTAAAAGCAGAGACATTACTTTTACCAACAAAGGTCCATCTAGTCAAGGCTATGGTTTTTCCATAAGTCATGTATGGGTGTGAGAGTTGGACTGTAAAGAAAGCTGAGCGCTGAAGAATTGCTGTTTTTGAACTGTGGTGTTGGAGAAGACTCTTGAGAGTCCCTTGGACTGCAAGAGGATTCAATCAGTCCATCCTAAAGGAAATCAGTCCTGAGTGTTCATTGGATGGACCAATGTTGAAGCTGAAACTCCAATACTCTGGCCACCAAATACAAAATGCTGACTCATTTGAAAAGCTCCTGATGCTGGGAAAGATTGAGGGCAGGAGGAACAGGGGATGATAGAGAATGTGATGGTTGGATGGCATCACCAATTCAATGGATATGAGTTTGAGTAAACTCTGGGAGTTGGTGATGGACAGGGAGGCCTGGTATGCTGTGGTCCATCCGGTGGCAAAGAGTTGGACTTGACTGAGCAAATGAACTGAACTGAAGGGAATAATCAAAAACATGGTAGTTTCATGGGATAGATTTATTGTTAACACATTAGAGAAAGTTATAAAGCATAATTTTAAGAACTAGCTAGGATTTTTTAAATTTTAAATTATTTATTGATGCTAAATTATTTATTGATGCATTATGATCCTGAAGTTAAGATTGAAGACTCTGAAATCAGATATCCTAGGTTTTACTTTCAGTTCCATTATTTCTCTGTAGCTTTGAGCAAGTATCTTGCCCCAAACTCAATTTATTAACTTGCAAAGTTAGACTTCATTTTAAATTTCATAGTTATTATAAAATATTACATGTATCAGTTCACTTCAGTTCAGTCACTCAGTCATGTCTAACTCTTTGTGACCCCATGAATCACAGCAAGCCAGGCCTCCCTGTCCATCACTAACTCCCAGAGTTCACTCAGATTCACGTCCATCAAGTCCGTGATGCCATCCAGCCATCTCAGCCTTGGTCGTCCCCTTCTCCTCCTGCCCCCAATCCCTCCCAGCATCAGAGTCTTTTCCAATGAGTCAACTCTTCGCATGAGGTGGCCAAAGTACTGGAGTTTTAGCTTTAGCATCATTCCTTCCAAAGAAGGAATGATCTCCTTCAGAATGGACTGGTTGGATCTCCTTGCAGTCCAAGGGACTCTCAAGAGTCTTCTCCAACACCACAGTTCAAAAGCATCAATTCTTCTGTGCTCAGCCTTCTTCACAGTCCAACTCTCANCGGTCGCCCTGTGCCGAGGTCCGGCCTGTGTTCCACCCTCGTCTTGCGACCTGTTCCCGTCTCTGTGCCTTGGTTCCTCTTTGCCAAGGTCTGGGCTTGTTCTACGGTAGCCTTCTAAAGAAGTCCGGACTGTGTGCCACGGTCACTTGTGCTGAGGTCCGGGCTGTATGCCACGGTCGCCCTGAGCTGATGTCCGGCCTGTGTTCCGCAGTCACCATGTGCCGAGATCTGGCCTCTGTGCCATGGTCACCCTGCGCTGAGGTCCGGCCTAAGTGCCACTGTCTCCCTGCTCCGTGGTCCGGGCTGTGTTCTGCGGTCAGCTAATGACAAGTTCCGGGCTGTGTGACGCGGTCGCCCTTCACTGAATTTTGGGCTGTGTGCCTCAGTCACCCTTCGCTGAGGTCCAGGCTGTGTGCCGTGGTCGCCCTGTGACGAGGTCTGGCCTATTTCCTGTAGTCACCCTGTGCCGTGGTCCGGGCTGTGTTTCGCAGTCGACTAGCGATGAGTTCCAGGCTCTATGCCACTGTCGTCCTGCACAGATTTCTGGGCTGTGTCTGGTTGTCGCCTTTCACTGAGGTTCGGGTTTGTGCCACGGTAGCCCTGCGCTGATGTCCGAGTTGTGTGCCANCATATACATCCCACCCCACAACGTCTCTCTGGATCATCCCCGTGCACCAGCCCCAACTTAAATAAGACTAAAACAAATGAAGAGATATATCATGTTCCTGGCTCATAAGATTGTGTCATTAAGATTTCAATTTCCCCCAAATTGAACTACATTTTCAATATAATCCCAGATAAAATCCCCAGAGATGCTTTTGTTGACATTTGGAATACTATTTTGTAGATAAGAAGTTCTTATCTTTATGGAAATTCACAGATCTTAAAATTGCTAGAACAATTTTGATAAAGAAGAACAAAGTTAGAAGGTTTGCACAACCAGAATTCAAGTCTTACTGCAAACTACAGTAATGAAGCAGTGTGATATTGGTATAAGATGTATGCTGCTGCTAAGTCTGCTGCTGCTGCTAAGTTGCTTCAGTTGTGTCCGACTCTGTGAGACCCTATAGATAGCAGCCCACCAGGCTTCACTATCCCTGGGATTCTCCAGGCAAGAACACTGGAGTGGATTGCAATTTCCTTCTCCAATGCATGAAAGTGAAAGTGAAGTCATTGAGTCATGTTCAATTCTCAGTGACCCCATGGACTGCAGCCCACCAGGCTCCTCTGTCCATGGAATTTTCCAGGCAAGAGTATTACCTAGTCAATTATACATATAACTGACTCTTGACAAAGATGCAAAGGCAATCCAACAAGTAAAAATCTTTTCAGCAAATGATACTGGAAACATCACATATCTATATTTAAAACCCTGAAATCTTAACACATACTATACATTGTATTTCAAATGAATCATGGACCTAAATGTATGAGTCAAAGCTGCTAACTCTGTAAGAAAACCTAAAAGAAAATTTAGAGATGCATTAGGTAAAAATTTTTAAGTAGGATAAAAATAACACAAACTATAACAGAAAAAATTTTAGTAGTACTTTGGTAAATTTTAAAACTACAGCCATGAAATTAAAAAACGCTTGCTCCTTGGAAGAAAGGCTATGACCAACCTAGACACTATATTAAAAAGTAATTACTTTGCCAACAAAGGCCTGTATTGTCAAAGCTATGGTTTTTCCAGTAGTCATGTATGGATGTGAGAGTTGGATGATAAAGAAAGCTGAGTGCAAAAAAATTGGTGCCTTTGAACTGTGGTGTTGGAGAAGACTCTTGAGAGTCCCTTGGACTGCAAGGAGATCCAACCAGCTCATTTTAAAGGAAATCAGTCCTGAATATTCATTGGAAGGACTGATGCTGAAGCTCCTATACTTTGCCACCTGATGTGAAAAACTGACTCATTTGGGAAAGACCCTGATGCTGGGAATGATTGAAGGCAGGAGGAAAAGGGGAAAACAGAGTATGAGATAGTTGGATGGCATCACTGACTCAATGGACATGAGTTTGAGTAAACTTTGGGAGTTGATGATGGACAGGGAAGCCTGGCATTCTGTAGTCCATG
>SJYV01007603.1:220364-247218 GCA_006410875.1 Neotragus pygmaeus
ATTAGTGAGCAAAGTAATGTCTCTGCTTTTGAATATACTATCTAGGTTGATCATAACTTTTCTTCCAAGGAGTAAGTGTCTTTTAATTTCATGGCTGCAGTCACCATCTGCAGTGATTTTGGACCCCCCCAAAAAATAAAGTCTGACACTGTTTCCACTGTTTCCCTATCTATTTCCCATGAAATGATGGGATTGGATGCCATGATCTTTGTTTTCTGAATGTTGAGCTTTAAGCCAACTTTTTTGCTCATAACTAAGGTCATATCAAAATAATGATTTCAGTGAGCCCAGACTTTTGCATCTTCCTATATATATAAAAGTGACAAATTCCTTACCTTTAGATATCTGATTTTCTTTAATTATCAATAATATTTTGATGTTTTGACTAAATAGTCTTTGTTGCAAAAATCTGTTTTTATCCTGGCTTCTCCCTTAGCATTTCTGAGCAGTCTCTCAAGGGTGAGAGGTTGCATCCTGGGCTTAAGTCCTCGGTTTTGTGTACCAAATAAAGCATAATTCTCAGCTTTTAACTTGTGCTTTTTTTTTTTTTTTTTTTTTTTCAGTTGAAATTAGTATTCCATTAAGAAATCATGTTGGTTACTCTGAAATAATGAGCATAAGGTGAAGAGAATTGAAGAAATTTGAGTTTGATTTATGAAGTAGAATTTTGAATATTGTGTGTAG
The DNA here is from genome assembly GCA_006410875.1 of Neotragus pygmaeus. Lineage (NCBI taxonomy): Eukaryota > Metazoa > Chordata > Mammalia > Artiodactyla > Bovidae > Neotragus > Neotragus pygmaeus. The sequence continues at coordinate 221,049 of SJYV01007603.1, forward strand.
AGAGAGCAAGAGAAAGATTACAAAAATTACAGCACTTGCTGGTGAGATTCACTGTAATGGGGAAAGGTTAATTCTGACTCCATACTGCATCTGCTTCTGTGATGTTAACTCTTGTTTTGCCACCTTCATTATATTAGGCTTACATAATGGCCTGTCTCAGGGAACCCTGCTCTCCTCCTCCTGACCCTTAAATTAAAATGCCTTTGTTTGGCTCACAAGGAGATATTCCATTTCATATCACCTGTGAAATATTTGTAAGGAAATTAAACTAACACAACCACCACCACTCCCACTTTATACGTGCCATTCTAGGAGATATCTGCAAGAATAAAGTGGTCTTTTTACTGTGTTACCTCACCTCCCCCATCTCTGATCCAAAAAAACTTGGTATCCAGGCCCCAGCAAGACAGTCTTTTTGAGACATTAGTCTGCCATTTTCCCAGTCATCTGGCTTTCAAAATAAAATCTTGTTTCTTGCTTCAACATCTTGTCTCTCAGATTTATTGGCCAGCCTATGGTGCAGTGTGCAGAGTGAGGCTGGACTTGGTAACAAGAGAAATACCACAGAAATTACAGCAAATTTTGTTGAGACCCACCCACCAATATTGTGAACAGATGTGGATAGGCAGGTTTTAGAGGAAGAAATCTGACATGATTCTGGAGCATCCAGTAATGATAACAGTCTGCATCCCAAGGTTTATATTTTTAGTTATATGGATATTAAAGCTTCAATTGTAAAGCTAGCTAATTGTAACCAAAATTATCAATTTATAAAACTTAAGGATGTCTTGTAACTTTAAAAAATACCTAGTCAATCTCTAATTATAGCCTGAATGTATTCTATAGACTTCTCTGCAAGACTGTCATCATCTTGGTCTGAAATAACTCCTCAAGTAAACAATGCTCCCTAAAGACATTGACCTGAAAATGAAAGAGCAACATGGTGGAAAATCTAATAAGCAAAGATTTCTAATTGTTCTTTTGTTGTAAAACTCTGCAGCAGGAAAGAATTATTGAGAGTAGGCTTCCTGCTGGCTCTGCCTCTATGCTAACCCTGAAATCTGACTCCTTCAAGTAAATAATGGCAGCTGCTGTAGGAGGCACACTACTGGGTTTACTGTTTTGATTTTCCCGGCTTCAAAGTGATATTTTAGATATAGGTAATGACTATTTCCCAGGGTAGCTATTCCATGGTCTTCATTTGTTACTCTGGGCAACTGTTCCCTCCAAGCTGAAACTACCAGTCAGGAATTTATTGGAAAGTGTAAAAGAATTGTCAGTAAAGTTTAACTTCACACTTTTTTTAGTTATGCTGTTCATANATAGCTATTCCATGGTCTTCATTTGTTACTCTGGGCAACTGTTCCCTCCAAGCTGAAACTACCAGTCAAGAATTTATTGGAAAGTGTAAAAGAATTGTCAGTAAAGTTTAACTTCACACTTTTTTTAGTTATGCTTTTCATATATTCTTTAGTGAAATACGTTATACACAAGAAAACTCAAGATATGTATTGCATTGCCAGTTCAGTTCAGTCGTTCAGTCATGTCCGACTCTTTGCAACCCCATGAATGGCAACATACCAGGCCTCCTTGTCCATCACCAACTCCCAGAGTTCACTCAGACCCACGTCCATCGAGTCTGTGATGCCATCCAGCCATCTTATCCTCAGTCGTCCCCTTCTCCTCCTGCCCCCAATCCCTCNCAGGCCTCCTTGTCCATCACCAACTCCCAGAGTTCACTCAGACCCACGTCCATCGAGTCTGTGATGCCATCCAGCCATCTTATCCTCAGTCGTCCCCTTCTCCTCCTGCCCCCAATCCCTCCCAGCATCAGAGTCTTTTCCAATGAGTCAATTCTTCGCATGAGGTGGCCAGAGTACTGGAGTTTCAGCTTCAGCATCATTCCCTCCAGAGAAATCCCAGGGTTGATCTCCTTCAGAATGGACTGGTTGGATCTTCTTGCAGTCCAACTCTCACATCCATACATGACTACTGGAAAACCATAGCCTTGACTAGATGGACCTTTGTTGCAAAAGTAATGTATCTGCTTTTCAATATGCCATCTAGTTTGGTCATAACTTTTCTTCCAAGGAGTAAGCGTCTGTTAATTTCATGGCTGCAGTCACCATCTGCAGTGATTTTGGAGACTCCCAAAATATAGTCTGACATGTTTGTAAGAAGTGTTAAAAAGTATTAGTTTGAAAGAGTTTCCTACAACTGCAACTAGACTATTAATAAACATATGTAATTTTTTAATATTTATTTTGTTTATACTACTTTTCTAAACTATTTAATGAAAAGCATGGTTTATTTAACTCAACTACTCAACTATGAAAAGTTTCACTCTTCGACATTAAAAATAATAAACAAATTGCTAACATTCACTTGGTGACTTTTATCCAGAACATCAAAGTCTAATGATATAAAGACTCAATAGACAGGAAAAGAAAAAAACCAAAAAGGTGAGAATGAGCCTTTCAACCTCAAACTTTAAAAAGGAAAGCTACCATTAAAATATTTTTGATGGAAATTCATGCATATGAAGTACTGTTTTTAAAATGTCTTTTACTAGAGATAAATAAAAATGTTTAATGTGAAATGCTAAATAATTTGTTTTGATAATTCAATTTATAAAGACTGCTTTGCAGTTGTCCTAGACTTTCACACTTCAAAACAGATTATATGTGTGTGTGTGCATGTCATTATCATCAATAACAATAATGATAAAATAATGGTTTGTCCAAATGCCTAGGGAATCCAGGTAGGCAGAAGACTGGATTATCTGGGGAGTCAAAAATGATTGTAAAACATTAAGCTTTATTATAGAAAATCTTCATATAATAATGCCTAATGCCATGGGATCAGATTAATGGCTCCACTGTAATGAAATTCCTTACTGAACTAAGATCCTACTAGTTTGCAGTGCCATCATTCTCAACACTAATTAATATTAACACATAGCTGGATATGTACCCAGTAGAGTTCTATGATATTATTCTTAGTACATCAAGAATCTCTCAGACCAAATCCCCCAATTTGGATTAGTTTCAATTCAATAATGATATTTATCAAACACATTGTTGTTGCTGTTGTTTAGTTGCTAAGTATTATATAACTCTTTGTGACCCCATGGGCTGTAGGCTGCCAGGATCCTCTGTCCATGGGATTTCCCAGGCAAGAATACTGGAGCGATTAGCCATTTTCTTCCTCAGGGAATCTTCCCAATCCAGGTATCAAACCTGCAGCTCCTCCACTGCACATGGATTTTTTTATCATTGAACCATGAGGGAAGCCTTATCAAACATGAAGAATTTTCTAAAAGTTCCACCACTGAAAGAATAAAAAGTAGTTTGAAGAATTTGATTGATCCAGATAATTTCTAATAATATTGTTTTGTTTAAATAAAAATTTCTGATATATTTAATCACTTGAAACCATAAGAGGAAAATAAATTGTGGACAAGAATGATGTATTTTATGACATAGGTGTAACTGGACTGTTTTGGAGTATTGGTTATAAAGGAAAGAAATGCTAAGCATAACTTGAGAGTTCTCATAAACTTCTCTGGAAAAAGAATTTTTATGTATAAAATATAACCTTGATCTGATGACCAGAAACTTTAGACAAAACTATATTTCAAAGTGAATTGACATCTCAAAAATAAATTCTAGTCACATAACCATGAATAACATAAAAGAGAAAATTAAATGATAATTAACTAAAATACATCATGTGTACTTAGTCACTCAGTCGTGTCTGACTCTTTATGACCCCATGGACTGTATCTCACCAAGTTCCTCTCTCCATGGGGATTCTCCAGGCAAGAATACTGGAGTGGGTTGTCACGCTCTTCTCAAAATACATTATAAGCAAGCCCAAAGACCTTTTGCAAGATGTTATATGTTCTTCCTTCTTCCTTTCCATACATCCTTCCTTCTTTTCTCCCTTTCTTTTTTTGTTTTTAAAATAATTTATTGTTTAATTGTAAGAGATTAGAAGAGGCACACATACTCAAGGAAGAATACAAGAGTGTGACAAAAATTTAGAAAAAGTATATCAGGAAGACTGAGCTCTAAATAAGCTGTGATTTTTGAATATGTTTAATATAAGAAAAGTGAGACTTCAGGGAATGTTTACAGAGAAAAGCAAATGAGCAAGAGAGGTCAAACTGTTTGAGGCAGGTGCTATTATTTCAAAGAAGTAAAAAAAAGAGTCTCCTTTACTATAATTTACAAGGAGGCCTGGCGTGCTGCGATTCATGGGGTTGCAAAGAGTCGGACACGACTGAGTGAGTGAATTGAACTGAACTTACTATAATTTTTCTTCTATTTCCATCGTTAAGTAGATCCTCTTCAAACTTAAGAGTGGGGTAAATGTGGAAAAGAAAGAATTAATCCTTAAATCGGGTATTGCACAGTTTACTGCCTATAGACAATTAGAGAGACATGCAGAGCATTAAAAAATGGGAATAATGTGGTACTGTAAAGAACTGGAAAGCTCATCTTTATCTAAAAGGATTCACACTCCATTGTAAAAAATATATATATATTATATTTGGAAAATGCTGCCCAACAATTCTTCCTTTTCTGCTGTCCTTTATATCAAATATCTTAGAAATTCTTTTCTGGACTTCCAATTCTAGTATTCCTGCTGGGGAAATCCCATGGACAGAGGTGCCTGGTGGGCATAGTTCCTGGGGTCACAAAGAGTCAGACATAACTGAGCACACACCCGTATGTGCCTTAGAATGGATCTGTAATTTACATTTATCTACTCTGTGTAGCCATTGATAACTCTTGATAAATATTAACTTGGAAAAACACATAAAAATTGATGCTTAATTAAACAAATGATATGAAGCAATAGAATAAAGATGTTGGAAAAATAGACAAATGTTTATTTGTCTGACATTGAGACCACTGTGAGAAGAATGAACAGTTCAACAAATGCTGCTGGAGTAATCATACAAAAGGATTGAACTTTTACCTCACACCATTTAGACAGTTCAATTATAGGTGAATTAAATATTAGCTAAGACAAGGAACCATGAAACTTTTAGAATAAAACATGCAGAAATATTGAAAACTTCTGGAAAGAAAAAGATTCCTTGACACAGAGCAAATTATCTCCCCTTCCTCCCCAGCCTGGTCTAGCCCATGCCCCTCCCCACTGGCTCCGAGTCTCAGGTGGGCCTCGCTTTGGGTAGCTGGGTGCTGATGGCTGGACAGATAGATGTAGGCAAGGACGGATGGAGGTATACACTGAGGGCCAAGGGCATCCACTGTCAAGGGCATTGCTTATGGTCCATCCCAACAGATGGAGGGATACACAGAGGGCCAAGTGCATCAACTTTAAACAGTATTGCTCAAGGTCCACTCTGGTGGGCTGGGGCCAAGCTCAGTATTTGCAATTAACTTCTACCTTAAAATGCAGGTCCTAAAAATGCCAGATTATTTGGATTTAGAAGATGATCTATATAAATGATAAAAATTAAGAACAATTTTTTTTTTCTGTATTGTTCACCTGGAATAGGGTGGACATATGCTTCTGGTAGGTTAGGCAGTAAAGAATCTGCCTGGAATGCAGGAGATCTGGGTTCATTTGCTATATTGGGAAGATCCCCTGGAGAAAGGAATGGCAAACCACTCCAGTATTCTTGCTGGGAGAATTCCATGGACAGAGTATGGGATTGCAAAGAGTCAGACACAGCTGAGCAACTAACACACACATATGCTTCTGGAATAATATTCACCATGATTTTGGACAGTCTTCCAAATTTAGAAGACATAGCATAAATAAGGCTGAGCATGGAAAAATCGATGCTTTGAACTGTGGCACTGGAGATAACTCTTGAGAGTCCCTTGGACAGCAAGGGTATCAAACCAGACCACCCTAAAGGAAATAAACCCTGAATATTCATTGGAAGGACTGATGCTGAAGCTGAAGCTCCAATATTTGGCCACCCAATGTGAAAGACTGACTTACTGGAAAAGACCTTGTTATTGGGAAAGACTGAATGCAGGAGGAGAAAGGGACGACAGAGGGTGAGATTGTTGAATGGCATCATTGACTCAATGGACATGAATTTAAGCAAACTCCAGAAGATAGTGAAGGACAGGGAAGTCTGGCATGCTACGGTCCATGGGGTCACAAAGAGTAGGACATCACTTAGCCACTGAGCAACAGTAACAACATTTTTCCTTTTGTTCATTAACAGTGGACAACTCAGATGTGGATTTTTTGGCCTTCAAAGGAAACGGAGATGATAAAGACTTCAAATGGAACTTGGACACAATATTGGAGAATACACTCAATTTATTACACTTGGAATCCAGCAAGCTAAAGGTATGGAAAGGTAGAGCCATGGAACACCCTACATGTGGCATTCAATATCTGGGAAGCAGCGGAGAGGCTATGGATCCTGACTCAGAGCAACAACCAGCGTCTTCAGGATCTGGGAATTCTCTTCATTCAGATGGAAGAGAAAGGTGTTATCAACCTGGCTTTGTCTCAGAACCAAAGCCAATATGTGAGAAATAAAGGATCCATGGGAGCAGAAATTAAATTACGACGGAGATAGGATTTCCCATGAAAGGTGCTCCATGATAATAAGGATGGCCAACACTGCAACTATTATGCTATCCCAGAGTAGAAACATGCCATATTCCATGATGGCATCAGGCCCCAATTCAGAAATGCAGCCCAGGACTCCTTGTTCTGCTTACAGTCAAATACAACTGATCCACTCTTCTCTGGGCTCCATAAATAGCAGTGAAGTCATCACTCAGAATCTTTAGTTCCTCTGCACCACCCAATACAGCCTGTCCCAGTAAACAGACAAATAAACCCAGCTAATTTTCCCCCAGCAGCAGCAGCAGCAATAGATGCAGGCAAGAACCCTATCAGCAACAGCCAAGGGGATGCAACTCCAGTTTACTGCCCCAAATCAAGTTCCTGTTCCTCTAGACTGGAACAAGCTGCCTTCTAGAGTTGTTCGGCTTCCTCCAGCCTAGAGTTCTCTGGCACAATGACTGCAAATCAAGGGTAGGAAATGATCCCCCACCTGGCCCAATGCGACAGCAAATCCATGCAAGATCATCCTTAACCACCATACAGACAACTTCCTGCTCTCCTCCTCCATATACCTTTGGCAGAGAAACTTTCCTCAGATGAACAACCCAGGCCATTTAACAGCTCCTCAGATGAACTTGCAAGGAGGGCCTTTTAAGGTCCTAATCCCCCTATACAGCCTCACCTCAACAGCAAGTCTGCATCCTCATGCCCTCCCTTCCAATAGGGATATGACTTGTAACCTTTCCAACAGTTAACCAAACTCAGCAGCATATGGGAACAAGGACACCTCAAAATAATCTGCTTAGCCAGGGATTTCAGCAGTCCATCAGCTTTCCAGGTCAGAATCCCATGGTTCAACAAGGAAACATGTTAAATAAATGCTTTCATCCTAGAAAAAAATAAATAAATAAATAATGATGCAATTATTAACAGAGTTCCAAAGAATAGCAAGGAGTGATAAGTAAGCCTTCCTCAGTGATCAGTTCAAAGAAATAGAGGAAAACAATAGAATGGGAAAGACTCAAGATCTCTTCAAGTTAATTAGAGATACCAAGGGACCATTTCATGCAAAGATGGGTGCAATAAAGGACAGAAATGGTATGGACATAACAGAAGCAGAAGATATTAAGAAGAGGTGGAAAGAATGCACAGAAAAACTATACAAAAAAGATCTTTATGACCCAGATAACCATGATTGTGTGATCACTCACCTAGACCCAGACATACTGGAATGCAAAGTCAAGTAGGCCTTAGGAAACCTCACTACAAACAAAGTTAGTGGAGGTGATGGAACTCTAGTTGAGCTATTTCAAATCCTTAAAGATGATGCTGAGAAAGTGCTGCACTCAATATGCCAACAAATTTGGAAAATTCAGCAGTGGCCACAGGACTGGAAAAGGTCAGTTTTCATTCTAACAATGAACAATGCTAAAGAATATTCAAACTACAACACAATTGCACTCATCTCACATGCTAGCAAAGTAATGCTAAAAATACTTGAAATCAGGCTTCAACAGTATGTGAACGTTGAACTAACTTCCAGATGTTCAAGCTGGATTTAGAAAAGGCAGAAGAACCAGAGATCAAATTGCCAACATCCGTTGGATCATCAAAAAAGTAAGACAGCTCCAGAAAAATATCTATTTCTACTTTATTGACTATGCCAAAGCCTTTCATTGTGTGGATCACAACAAACTGGAAAATTCTTAAAGACATGGAAATACCTGAACACCTGTCCTGCCTCCTGAGAAATCTCTGTGCAGGTCAAGAGGCAATAGTTAGAACTGGATGTGGAACAACAGACTGGTTTCAAATCAGGAAAGGAGTAGGTCAAGGTTGTGTATTGTCACCCTGCTTATTTAATCTATATGCAGAGTACATCATGCGAAATGCTGAACTGGATGAAGCACAACCTGAAATCTAGAATGCCAGGAAAAGTATCAATAGCCTCAGATATGCAAATGACACCACTGTTAATGGGAGAAAGTTAAGAGGAACTGAAGAGTCTCTTGATGAAAGTGAAAGAGGAGAGTGAAAAAAACTGTTTTAAAACTCAATATTCTAAAAACTAAGATCAAGGCATCCGGTCCCATCGGTTTATGGCAAATAGATGTGGAAACACTGGAAACGGTGAGAGACTATTTTCTTGAGATCAAAATCACTGCAGATGGTGGGGCTGGTCCACGGGGATGATCCAGAGAGACGTTGTGGGATGGGAGGTGGGAGGGGAATTCAGGATTGGGAGGTTGTGTACACCTGTGGTGGATTCATGTCAATGTATGGCAAAGCCAATAGAGTAATGTAAAGTAAAATAAAGTAAATTTAAAAAAAAATTCTGTATAAGTCCTAAAAATAAATAAATAAATAAATGTCATAAAAAAATAAAAGATACTTGCTCCTTGGAAGAAAAGCTATGACCAACTTAGACAGCATATTAAAAATCAGAGACATTGCCAACTAAGTTCTATCTTGTCAGAGCTATGGTTTCTTCCAGTAGTCATGTATGGATATAAGAGTTGGACTATATAAAGAGAGTTTAGTGCTGGATTGATGCCTTTGAACTGTGGTGTTGGAGAAGACTCTTGAGAGTCCCTTGGACTGTAAGGGGCTCCAACTAGTCCATCCTAAAGGAAATCGTCCTGAATATTCATTGGAAGGACTGATGCTAAAGCTGAAACTATAATATTTGGCCATCTGATGTGAAGAACTGACTCATTGGAAAAGACTCTGATGCTGGGAAAGACTGAAGGCAGGAGGAGAAGAGGACGGCAGAGGGCAAGATGGCTGGATGTCATCTTCGACTTGATGGACTTGAGTTTGAGCAAGCTCCAAGAGTTGGTGATGGACAGGGAAGTCTGGCATACCACAGTCCATCGGTCACAAAAAGTCAGACACGACTGAGTGACTGAACTAAACTGAAGTATTAGCAGTTTGACTATGTTTAAAATAAAAATGTATTTAACTGCAACTAGAAAAATTAAAATACAACTATATTCCATGAAAATATAGTTATAATACATTTAACCATGTTTTATCAATATAAAAGTTAATCTGAATTATATGTTAATTAAAAGTAAAGGCAATGATATACAGATTAAAAATGTATAAAAAATATGTGCAAAAGAAAATAACAATCCACAAAAGAGGATAACTGAATTTCCTATAAGTATTGGTAAAGATAGTCACTTTGACTNAATCTGAATTATATGTTAATTAAAATTAAAGGCAATGATATACAGATTAAAAATGTATAAAAAATATGTGCAAAAGAAAATAACAATCCACAAAAGAGGATAACTGAATTTCCTATAAGTATTGGTAAAGATGGTCACTTTGACTATTTAACAGAGAGTTGTCAAAAAGGAAACATAAACATGTTTAATACCCATCAAACATTTTTTAAGTTACAAAAACAAGAGGTGCCAAAGGTAAATTTTAACACACAGCTGTATGCTACTAGAGGGAATCTAAAGTGGTATACTCAGACAATAAAGAATCTGCCTGTAATGTGGGAGACCTAGGCTTGATCCCTGGATTCGGAAAATCCTTTGCAGAAGGAAATGGAAGCCCACTCCAGTATTCTTGCCTGGAGAATCCCAGGGATGGAGGAGCCTGTGGGCTGCCGTCTATGGGGTCACATGGCGTCAGACACGACTGAAGTGACTTAGCAGCAGCAGCAGCAGCCAGTATTTCTGCCTGGACAACTCCATGGACAGAGGTGACTGACACTTTCACTTTGACTCCCCTGATGTCTCGGGGATAAAGAATCCACCTGCAATTCAAGAGACATAGGAGATGCAGGTTCAATCCCTGGGTCTGGAAGATCCCCTGGAGTAGGAAAATAGCAGCCCACTCCAGTATTCTTGCCTGAAAAATCCCATGGACAGAGGAGACTGGCAAGTTACAGTCCAAAGGGTAGCAAAGATTTGAACACAACTGAGTGACTAAGCATGCATCATCAAAGTAGTTTACAATTGAGAAGAAATTGTAAATGTGAAAATGTGTAGCAAATAATAGCAGGTGTCAAAATTGGACCCAGTAATCGAATCCAAATATATAGCCATACATGTGCACAAACTGACATTTACAAAAATCATCTTTCCTAATATTAAAAAAATAAGAAAAGGCAAAAATATCAGTCAACAAAAGAATTTATAAAAACTGTCATACCTTTACATGGTCACAACACTAATAAACTACAGCCACACATGTCAGCTTTGGTGAACTTCATATAAATGCAAATTAATATATTTGAATGAAAACAATTCACAATAATTCATGCAACATATTTGTTTAGCACACAATTTAAAAGTATACATAAATAGTCTGTTTTTATATTACATATGTCATAAAATTATAAACCAAAGGAAAGGAAGAGTTATAATAGAATTATACCTGTTAATAGTATCCAAGAAAGGGAAAATGAAAACAATAAAGAATATTAAGGAGTTCTATTAAATTTTAATACTTATTAAATTAGGTTAACTATTTTAGTATACTGGAGAAGAAAATGGCAACCCACTCTAGTACTCTTGCCTGGAGAAACCCTTGGACAAAGGAGCCTGGTGGGCTACAGTCCATAGGGTTGCAGAGTCGGACATGACTGAGTAACTGACACACACATATTGGTATATGTTGTATAATTTGCAAGTATTTATTTTTAATAGAGGTTACAATGCATACAATTTTCATTAAAAATAAGTACATGGAAATTATATACAGGGCTTCCCTAGTAGCTCAGACAGTAAAGAATCTGCCTGCATTTCAGGAGACCCAGGTTCAATCCCTGGAGAAGGGAATGGCTTCCTATTCCAGTATTCTTGCATGGAGAATTCCATGGACCGGGGAGCCTGGCAGGCTACAGTTCTTGGAGTCACAAAGAGTCAGAAACAACTGAGCGACTAACACTTTCACTTTTCATTGTGGGGTGGGAGGTGGGAGGGGGATTCAGGATTGGGAGCCTGTGTACACCTGTGGTGGATTCATGTCGATGTATGGCAAAGCCAATAGAGTATTGTAAAGTAAAAATAAATAAATAAAAAATTAAAATGCTCCACCTTTTATCAAAATTGTTTAGTTTCCATCTTTATATTGAAATTACATTCAAGGTTCAAATGTTCTTTAAATTTGTAAATCAAAACCTAATATGAGTCCTCATCTTAACTTTCTTGGTAGTTTTGAACACGATTGCTGACTCCCTGTTTGTTATATAAAAAGTACATTTAAGTTTGAAACACTATATTTCACGAAAAAGGATGTACACATTTGTGATATTTTTTCAATATGAATTTTCTTCCTTTCTATCTTCTTTTCTTTTTTTTCTGCTAGAATTCCAGGTATAAGTATATTAGACAACTTATCACTGAAGTTCTGTTTCTTACCTTCCCCCTTTCCCCATGCTGAACTGTTTTTTCTTCTTTAATGTTTCAGAATTTGTTTTTTTTCCCCTGTGTCTTCAAGAGCAGTAATCTTCATTTTCATGTCAAAACTAAAGATAAGTGTCAAATCTGCAGATATAAGCCCATTCTGTGAACTGGCTTCATTTTAGTTTTTGTATTGTTTTTAGACCTAGATGTTACTTTAGGTTCTTCTTAATATTTCCATTTCTTTCTATATTATGTTCATATTTTTATATAAATCCTTAANATCAGTCAACAAAAGAATTTATAAAAACTGTCATACCTTTACATGGTCACAACACTAATAAACTACAGCCACACATGTCAGCTTTGGTGAACTTCATATAAATGCAAATTGAATATATTTGAATGAAAACAATTCACAATAATTCATGCAACATATTTGTTTAGCACACAATTTAAAAGTATACATAAATAGTCTGTTTTTATATTACATATGTCATAAAATTATAAACCAAAGGAAAGGAAGAGTTATAATAGAATTATACCTGTTAATAGTATCCAAGAAAGGGAAAATGAAAACAATAAAGAATATTAAGGAGTTCTATTAAATTTTAATACTTATTAAATTAGGTTAACTATTTTAGTATACTGGAGAAGAAAATGGCAACCCACTCTAGTACTCTTGCCTGGAGAAACCCTTGGACAAAGGAGCCTGGTGGGCTACAGTCCATAGGGTTGCAGAGTCGGACATGACTGAGTAACTGACACACACATATTGGTATATGTTGTATAATTTGCAAGTATTTATTTTTAATAGAGGTTACAATGCATACAATTTTCATTAAAAATAAGTACATGGAAATTATATACAGGGCTTCCCTAGTAGCTCAGACAGTAAAGAATCTGCCTGCATTTCAGGAGACCCAGGTTCAATCCCTGGAGAAGGGAATGGCTTCCTATTCCAGTATTCTTGCATGGAGAATTCCATGGACCGGGGAGCCTGGCAGGCTACAGTTCTTGGAGTCACAAAGAGTCAGAAACAACTGAGCGACTAACACTTTCACTTTTCATTGTGGGGTGGGAGGTGGGAGGGGGATTCAGGATTGGGAGCTCGTGTACACCTGTGGTGGATTCATGTCGATGCATGGCAAAGCCAATAGAGTATTGTAAAGTAAAAATAAATAAAAAATTAAAATGCTCCACCTTTTATCAAAATTGTTTAGTTTCCATCTTTATATTGAAATTACATTCAAGGTTCAAATGTTCTTTAAATTTGTAAATCAAAACCTAATATGAGTCCTCATCTTAACTTTCTTGGTAGTTTTGAACACGATTGCTGACTCCCTGTTTGTTATATAAAAAGTACATTTAAGTTTGAAACACTATATTTCACGAAAAAGGATGTACACATTTGTGATATTTTTTCAATATGAATTTTCTTCCTTTCTATCTTCTTTTCTTTTTTTTCTGCTAGAATTCCAGGTATAAGTATATTAGACAACTTATCACTGAAGTTCTGTTTCTTACCTTCCCCCTTTCCCCATGCTGAACTGTTTTTTCTTCTTTAATGTTTCAGAATTTGTGTTTTTTTTCCCCTGTGTCTTCAAGAGCAGTAATCTTCATTTTCATGTCAAAACTAAAGATAAGTGTCAAATCTGCAGATATAAGCCCATTCTGTGAACTGGCTTCATTTTAGTTTTTGTATTGTTTTTAGACCTAGATGTTACTTTAGGTTCTTCTTAATATTTCCATTTCTTTCTATATTATGTTCATATTTTTATATAAATCCTTAAACACATCTCATAGTTCTTTTTTTTTTTTTTCATGGCTTTTCTAAAGTTACCACTGAATGTTACAGATGGTTAATAGCATCTTTATTCTCAGGTTAACAAAGCAATATATCCATATCACACTCATCAAGCAAACTTCTGCTTTTTTAAGTTTCAAAATAACAAATGCTATTAAAGATGTACAACAACATGACTATTATAAACTCTCAGAAGAAATATAAATTAGTGACTCCTAAAAATTGGTCAATTTACAGCTCCCTAGTAGTAGTTATTTCCCTGGTAATTGTTATTTGCTTGTCCCTGGGTAGTTAACCCTAAACACGTATACATTAGAATTTAACCAATGCCTCAAGAGGAACTCTAAGCAGATTTTCAAAGCCCTCATAATTTACCCTGTAAAATCTACCCACTTCAACTTTTCTCAGCCCTATTACTTGTTCCCTCAACTCAACAGGACTTCCATACTTGCTTCTCCATGGTCTTGAAAGCAAGATCAATCCAGAAACCAGTGTGATAACAGTACATAAATAATTTGCAGTCTCGTTTAAGGAACCATAGGATATGCTGCCAGTTATATATTGTCTGAAAAAATAATTTTATATACTTCAAAGTTGGTTAGAGTAGGAGGAAATTTCAAATACCATTTACTCCATCATGGCTGCTCATTTCTTTTAAAATAAATAGCCTAATATCATTTAAACACCTGTTTAATAAAAAGAATGCAATCCAAAGGACACAGACATTTTAGAATTGACTTAGCATTTAATGCAAGTTATATATCTATCCCCAATTGCATAGAAACCATAAAACTGCAGAAGCCCCCCAAAGGAATTTGTAGGTAATTAGAAAGGATTAAATAATAATAAAGTATGTTTTGTAAACTGTATAATCCTCAAATAAAGTCACATTAAATCATATGTGTGAATATGTTTGTTGATCTAGATTTTCTTAATTAAAGAAAGGTTGCACTGTCTGCTGCTTATGAATCAAATTAATTTGTAAATCTCTTGAGTAAGAGTTTCAGAATCATAATAAACTTCTGATCTTCACGAGATTCAGCTAAAAGACTGCTGATACTTTTGAGAAATTCCATATAATTTTAATAATCAATATGAATATGAAGCCTATATTGATTTTAAACAGTTCAAGAATATGTACCTTTTGAATGAAATCTCTAAAATTTGATTTGAAATGCTGGCTTTTAATTCTAATTCTTTGATATTACTAATTTAATCAGATAAGACTTATAGACTTGTTATCTGCAAGAAAGAAGCATAGACTCAAAGCTGGAATCAAGGTACAAATATACTTTACCATCATGATGACAACAATCACAAGTAATGTTTGTTAAGTGCTTAGATATAAATACCAGGGACTCTTCTGAGTTATTCATGCATTTTTAATCATTGTAATCTACTTTTGGAGTAATCTTTATTTCTTATCCCTTTTTATTGATGAAATAACAGAGACTCAAAAGTAAATGCATTTGCCAAAAGACTGTTTTCTACTTTGACAAAACACTAGGCAAGATCAGAATTCATGCTCCAGTAGGCTGATTTCAGATGACATCTTGTGAATAAATTAGATTAATTTCTCAATCTGCCATGAATACATGGTTTTCTGTGCCCATAGACTTTTTTGCTGTTGTTCAGTTGCTCAGTTCCTTTAAGTTCAGTTCAGTCACTCAGTCGCGTCCGACTCTTTGTGACCCCATGAATCACAGCACACCAGGCCTCCCTGCCCATCACCAACTCCCGGAGTTCNATTTTCCACAGTTTGTCTTGATTCATAAAGTCAAAGGCTTTAGCATAGTCAATAAAGCAAAAGTAGACAAAATTCTGGAATTCCCTTACCTTCTCCGTGATTCAACAAATGTTGGGAATTTGGCCCCTGGTTCCTCTGCCTTTTTAAAGCCCATCTTGTACACTTTCAAGCTCTCCATTCATGTACTGCTGAGGATTAGCTTGAAGAATTTTGAGTATAACTTTGCTAGTAAATGAAATGAGCACAATTGTATGGTAATTTGAAGTTTTTTTTGTCTTTGCCATTCTTTGGAATTGGAATGAAATCTGACATTCTTCAGTCCTATAGCCACTGTGTATCTTTCCAAATTTGCTGACATATTGAATGTAGCACTTTAGCAGCAGCATCTTTTAAGAGTATAAATAGATCAGCTGAAATTCACCACCTCCACTAATTTTGTTCATAGTGATGTTCCTAAGGCCTGCTTGACTTAATACTCTAAGATGTCTGGCTCTAGGTGACTAACCACACCATTGTGGTTATCCAGGTCATTAAGATTTTTTTCATATAGTTCTTCTGTGTATTCTTGCCCTCTCTTCTGCTTCTTTGAGGTCTTTATTGTTTTGTCCTTTATCATGCCCATCCTTGTTTGAAATGTTCCATTGGTATCTCCAATTTTCTTGAAGAGATATCTAGTGTTTCCATTATTGTTTTTCTCTATTTCTTTGCATTGCTCATTAACAAAGGCTCTCTTATCTTTCCTTGATAGTCTCTGGAACTCTGCATTCAGTTGGGTATATCTTTACCTTTCTGCCTTGTCTTTTACTTCTTTCTTTCCTCAGCTATTTGTAAAGCCTCCTCAAGACAACCACTTTGTCAACTTGCATTTCTTTGTATTTAGGATGATTTTGGTCATTGCCTCCTGTACAATGTTATGAACCTCTGTCCATAGTCTTCAGGCACTCTATCTATCAGGTCTAATCCCTTGAATCTATTTGTCACTTCCACTGTACAATCATAAAGGACTTGATATAGTTAATCTGATTTCGGTATTGACCATAAAGTGATGCTCATGTGTGGAGTTGTCTCTTGGATTGTTGGTAGGGGTGTTTCTATGACTGTTGTGTTTGTGTGTGGTTTTTTTTTGTTTGTTTGTTTGTTTGTTACAAAACTCTGTTAGCCTTTCCCCTGCTTCATTTTGTGCTTCAAGGCCAAAACGGCCTGTTATTCCAAGTATCTCTTGAATTCCTACTTTTGCATTCCAATTTCCTACTGATGGAAAATTTTTTTTTTTTTTTTTTTTTTAGTTTTAGCTCTAGAAGGTATTGTAGGTCTTCAAAGAACCTGTCAACTTTAGCATCTTTGATATCAGTTGTTGGGGCATAGAGTTGGATTCATGTGATGGTGAATAGTTTGGCTTGGAAACAGATCAAGTTCATTCTGTCATTTTTGAAATTGCAGCCAAACACTGCATTTTTAACTGTTTTGTTGACTATAGGGGCTACTCCATTTCTTCTAAGGGATTCTTGCCCACAGTAGTAGATATAATGGTCATCTGAGTTAAATTTGCCCTTTCCCTTCCATTTGAGTTCACTGATTCCTAAGATGTTGATATTCAATCTTGCCATTTCCTCCTTCCTTGACCATTTCCAACTTACCTTGATTCATGGACCTAACATTTCAGGGTTTTATGCAATATTATTCTTTATAGTATCAGACTTCACTTTCATCACTAGACAAATCCAAAAATGAGTGTCATTTCTGCTTTGGCCCAGCTGCTTCATTCCTTCTGGAACTATTAATAATTGCCCTCTGCTTTTCTTTAGTAGCATTTTGAACACGTTCTGACCTGGAGGACTTATCATCCAATGTCATATCTTTTTTGCCTGTTCATAGTGTCCATGTGATTCTTCCAGGAAGAATACTGAAGCGGGTTGCTATTTCTTCCTACAGTGGACCACATTTTGTCAGAACTCTTCTGTATGACCTGTCTTCATCCACTCTTCTGCTGAGTTCAGTGAACATTGCTTTGGCTTCATTATCAGTTAAATCAATTTCTCCACTTCATTAGGTTATTTTCTGCCCCCCTCCTTTCACTTGAAACATATTCCTCTGTCTCATTTTGTTTGACTTTCATTTTAATTTCTATTGATTAAACAAATCAGTTATGTTTTCCAATTTTGTGGTGGTGTTGATAGGTGCATCTCCTGTGTGAACTCTGTGTGTCAGGAAACTTTGGCAGGACAGCTCAAGCTGGAGCAAGCTGAAGTATCCCTTGAGACATTCTGCACTTTTGAAGTTTTAGTAGAAAGCTGGATCTGGTGTGATCGTGGGCTGAGGGGAGTCCAAAGGTACATCCCACCATAGCAGCCTACGTGGAATAACTGGAACTGGAATGGGCACAGGTTATCAGGCCTGAAATGACCCTCACCAAGGCTATCATGGTGGCATGGCTGAAACTGGAGTGGGATCACCCATGAGGAATCTCAAAACAGGCTGTGCCAAGGCCACGTTTCTGGGGCATGGAGCTAGAATGATCTTGTGCTAGAACTAATCCTGGGACACACTTCATGGAAACTACCTTGGCAGGACAGCTGTAGCCATAGCAAGTATATGCTGTAGGGATTGCCTGGGGGACTCACACAGTGGTGCTTGCTGGCACCTTTGACCCCAGAGAGAGTTCTAGCAATTCTCCATCCTTATAGCAGATACTCTGAGGTTAGTGATTAGAGCTCCTTCCTGTAGATGGTGGGTGCCCTTTAAACTATTGTTTATGTTTGCTTGTTTTGTTTGTTTTTGCAGTGTTTCAGGGTCTGTGCTCAGGTCCCTCAGTGATATCCTTCCATACTGCAGGTCATCATGTTTGAGGTGGTGTTCCCATGCATATCATATCTCTGCCTTTTCTACTATTTTCTATGTGGTTTCTCTATGTGCAGAAGCTATTCAATCAGGCTTAGGGTCTCCTTAAAGAGAATTACCCTCTATAAAGGTGTAGATTCAGCCTTGGATCTGTCCCTCAGCCATTATTTCTTCAAATAATTTTCTAGTTCTCTCTCTTCTGCTTCTAGGACACCTATAGTACAAATGCTAACATCCCTGATGCTATTCCAGAAATCCCATAAAGTAACTTTACTTCTTAAAATTCTTTTTTTTTTTCATTTTGTTGCTTTCTCTTAGTGAGTTCTATTCCTTTGTCTTCCTGCTCACTGATTTATTTTCTCCCTTATCCCTCTGCTATTGCACATCTATGGTGTATCTTTCAGTTCAATTTTAACTTCTGCTTAGTATTTCCCTATATTTTCTCTTAGTTGAAAATCTCACTGTATTTCTTCTATTCTTCTAAGTCCAGTGAGCATGTTTATATTCTATGCTTTTGAGTCTTTATTATATTATGTAAATTGCTTATCTCTGCTTCATTTTTTTTTCCTTTTTTGAGGTTTTATCTTATTCTTTTGATTGGAGCATAGTCTTCGGTCTCCATTTTACCTTACTTGCTCAATTTACTTCTTTGTTAATAGGGCTTTCCTGATGGCTCAGTGGTAAAGATTCTGCCTGCAGATGCAGGAGACATGGGTCCAGTCCCTGGGTCAGGAAGATCTTCCAGAGAAGGAAATGCAACATAATCCAGTATTCTTGCCTGGAAAATCCCGTGGACAGAAGAGCCTGGCAGGTTACAGTCCATGGGGTTGCAAAAGAGCTAGGACAACTTAGGGACTAAACAGCAACAATAACAACAAGGTATGTATGCTACTTCTCCCAGGCTTTAAGTAGTGACTGATAGAGTAGTGACTTTAGGTAGCTCCAAGATGCCCTGGAGCTCATAAATGCAATGCTTCCTGGCCACCAGATCCAGGAGTTCAGTATTTCCTATGTGGGCTGAATGTGTCCTCCTATTGTAGTAAGTGACAGCTAGCCCTTGGAATGAGTGTGGGTTCTGGTTGCAGCTGCTTGCAGGCACTTTTGATGGGACTAGACCCCAGAATGGCTGTGGGCCCAAGCCTTATTTAGCTTCAGCCAACTTCTGGCAGGCTAAGTTATCACCCAGTTGGTTTTGAGCACCAGCTAAGGATCAAGGGTATGCAGGGCTTTGAAGAAGGGTTTGTCCCACTGGCATTATTGATTTACAGGGAGAATTTTAAAATGACATTCACCAGCACCAGTGTTATCAAGGTGGCTCAAGATCACAAAAATGGCTCTTACCAGTGTCTCAGTCCCTGGGGAGCATCCCAGCAGGCTCCTACCTCTCCGTCAGGTGCTTTAATATAATTAAATGTGTTTCCTTTATCTATGATCCATGCATTCTTCAAACTGATATTTTACACAGATTTTAGGCTTGAGTCAGTTTGTGTGGAAGCTTGTAACAGTTGGTGTTTCATTTCCTATAGCTCTATTGTTGAGACTCTGTCCATCTAGGTTTCAGGTCCTTTTCAGAGGGAATAATTTCATATGTAGTTGTAGTATTTTTATTGTGTACATGGATGGATGTGAATTCAGAATCTTCAGTACCCCTTGTACTTTCTTGTACTTGTACAATGTCTTATACTTTCTCACTTTTCCATTATTTCTTTTTTTTTAAATTGATTATTTATTGGTGTATAGTTGCTTTACAAGGTTGTGTTAGCTTCTATTCTACAGTAAAGTAAATCATTTATACATATACATATATTCCTTCTTTTTTGGATTTCCTTCCTGTTTAGGTCACCCCAGGAAATTGAGTAGATTTTTTTCATATGAATTCTCTATTCCAGCCAAATGAGCCTTTCTACCTGTCTTTATAAAACACTTTACCTCTCCCTTCTTTTTCATTTTATTCACCCAATTTTCCCTTTTCTGAACTGTTCGTATTCTTCACCATAGGTTAAGCATAGTTCTCAAAATGAATGGCCTATGTTGGTCTCTTGAATATAAACTAATGCCTAATTGTTTAAGGTATATTTGAATATTAGCTACATTGTGTTATATATATGAATATTAAATTGGAGTAATTTAAAGTGCTAATTTTTTGGTAATTTCTCAGAATGTTCCTTAGCCAAGTAAACCAAATGTGCTAAAATCAGAAGAATTTATGAAGACAGGAAAGTGAGTTCTGAAATATTGTGAAAGATGATAGTCTGCTGATCATTGATCCTTGGAGGTAGGATTCCCAGATATTCTGTTGAGGTAAGACCTCCATAGGAATCATTCCAGGTGAGCAACTTACTTCTTAAGACAACATCGCAACTGCATTTAATGATACAGAAACAATCTTACCCACAGCTTAATATAGGTTTCTTTAAACAAGGGTAGGCATTCTGCAGCAGAACTAGTGACAGATGAAGTTATGCCAGACCAGCAACGAATGTTTAGGGAGGTGAGACTTGAGTTTGTTGATCTCCTTCTTAGAACTTATAAGCTTTCAGTTTGATCTAGCTAAAGTATGAAGCTGTAAGCCTCATAAAACAAGAGCCATTATATTGAAAATATGCAAAGGGTTCAAGAAACGACATTGCCCAATTTTCCCTAAATCATTGATGAGTGAAAAGGAGTGGAAATTTCATGAGATAACAATGCAAGAAGATGAAGACTTTGATATAGATATTGGTTAAAAAGCAGCATAAATATTTATTAATAGTTATGAGATGTAAAATAAAATGATAAGAAGGAGAACAAAAATCAGTGATGTGCAGTTACATATTAACGCACTTAAGAGACTTCCTTCATAGTCCAGTGGCTAAGAACCTGCCTTGCAATGCAGGTAACATGGGTTTTATCCTGGCTCGGGGATGAATACCCCCACATGATGCAGGGCAACTAAACCACAACTAGGGAAGTCTACATGCCCCAATGAAAGATCCTGCATGACAAAATGAAAATCCCATGTACCACAAATAAGAACTAATACACCCAAATTAATCCATTTACTAATTTTAAAAAAGCATGATTTAAAGAAATATTCTTTAAATGAAATTTGTTAAACATTTCAGTACCTTAGTTTCTAAAGTTTAATACACTGTGGTAAATGAGATGTATAGCACATGTTACACAATAATAAACAAGTTAAAATTCCCTGAAATAAAGAGAGCAAATAATATGAATTTTGGAGAAATCTCAAGTAAAAACAATACAGATATTACCAGTGAAGCACACTATGGTTAAGACATAGATCTGAAAAGATAAGAGACTATATATTAAACAGGTGCAGAAAAAGAAAGTAACACATGAGTAATTTCAACTGACCTCAGATACTCCATCACATTCAAATTTATGATAGATATATGAAACAATGTCACCTAGGGATAAGTTGCTCACCTAAGCAATTTTGGAAATTAGTTCAGACTATGAGACTAATGGCAAAAGGTATTATACTTAAGCACTTTAGTTGATAAAGATTTTTCCCACTAGGGTACAATTCAATAAAATTTAAAACCACTATACATTGGTATGGAATTTTGCATTAAGCAAATGGATGATAAACAATGAGATCCAGTTTTCTCACTGTTGGAGTGATAGGTTATAGATAAACAACATAGCAGGGCTAGAATGAGCCATGTGGTCCTGGATTAGAGTTGGAGACATCAGTGTAAAACTGGATTTAACTTTATACATGTATACAGATGGATACTTCTAGAAATGTATAGATATGTGTTCAAACACAATTTGCTTTTGCTCACACACAAATGTATAGATATGTGCTCACATACAGTTTACTCTGTCACTTGAAAGGATAAATAATCGATGACTTCTCAGGAGCACTGAGCAAACACAGTATCTAGTTTTAACATCTTCTCTTAAAAATTGAAACATGATTCCCTGGGAAAATGGCTGATTCCAGAAATGGGTCAGAGAAAATACAAATTAAACTATAATACCTTATGGTGCTAGGAACTGAAGGAATGCTAAGAAAACAAAACAAAACAAAACACCCATTGATGGGAGTATGTCAAAGAAATCAACTGGACAAGCTCCAAAACTAGAACATTAGACATAATAAGTACTATTGTGTTAAAACTCAAAGTATAAAACAATATCCCATGAGCCCATAGTGACAAATAATTGAGTGAAGAATAAAATGGCAAACAATAAATATCTTCCATGTGGCATTCCAAAAAATTTATATAGATACTATACACTTTGAAGAAAGAAAAATAACTTTCAACTTCTTAAATAAGGTCTGCACATGGTAATTTCCTTCCAAAGAGAATAGTTTGGAAAATGGAGGAAAAATATAACTTTACAGGGGCCACTCTTTTATGTTACTACATGAAGAGTCAATTCTACTCAAATTTAAAACACATATTTAATGTATTCTATAATATGTTTCTTAATTTTAGGAATGTATTTTATAATATAACATGCCTTGAAAAAAAGAAAGATGTATATGAAATTCAACAAATAGTTCAGTTTTGTTCTAATTCTTCTATAAGACTGCTGCTGCTAAGTCACTTCAGTCATATCCAACTCTGTGTGACCCCCATAGACAGCAACCCACCAGGCATCACTGCCCCTGGGATTCTCCAGGCAAGAACACTGGAATGGGATGCCATTTAATTAATTTGACATTTTAAATATTCAGTGTTTTGTATATTTTAAATTATTTCTATGGGTTATTATATATATTACCTAAATAATTTGACATGACTAGAATATTATATATGATTATGGATTCATGTCGATGTATGGGAAAGCCAATAGAGTATTGTAAAGTAAAATAAAGTAAAATAAATAAATAAATAAATAATTATAAAAATAAAATAAATATGATAAAAAACAGAGAATTTGATTCACATGACATTAGTCATAGTTTACTTATATTATTGTTAGTTTAAAATTTATTAATTTCATCAATTAATTAATTTTATTTATTTAATTGGACAGGTTTTTTTTTAGAATTTTAAAATGTTTAATTTTGGAAAACTCTTTTAAAAACAATATTCATTCATAAGACTTAATCTTTAATCCTAAACAAATATTCTTTAAATTCTGAGCCTAGAGCTGTGACTTATTAGAGATCAATAGATTTCTAGTAGAATACAGTCACATAGTTGATAGGAACTGCTTACTACCTGAAATATAAATATAAAATATAAGCTAGATAATATTTGAAAAAAGTTCTGATCATCTTAATCAAGCAAAACCATAAAAGTAATTAAAATATGAAGTAGAGATGCCTTAAATGTATATAATGTGTGCCCACATTTATATACTTTTGAATTGCCAAATTATAATATTACTCAGTTTTATGTCTTGAGGGTAGGTTACAGGAAAGGATAATATATACAGGGTAATTCAAACTATGAGCAGACTTAATGCAAAGAAGAGATTTTACAGAATATGCACATATAAAGAAGGGTTAGTTAGAGCTGGGACCAAGAAGTTATCCCCTAACATTTCCACATTTTCCTGTATCTGGATGGAACCTTAACTTGATGGCATGATTAGTAAGGTATTCATTTTAAAAACCTGGCATCTTTCTACTGTTTCTTCCCTAGTGTTCCTTCCATATTTCTTGATTATCAGGAAACTGACCCAAAGAGAGGAAGTAGTTGGTTAAAATTATTTAGCCTTCTTGTGATCAATCTGGGGCTTAGTTAAGTCTCTTGACCCTGTATTGTGCATGTTCTCCTTTATACCTCTGGAAGTACATTTAAGGTTAAGCATTATTCTCTGACAAAATAGTCTTTCATCCAAAGTAGCCTTGAGAAAGCTACAAAAGGCAGATATCTGAACAAATAATAAAAGATTGAAGGAAAAAAATAGAAGAACAAGTAGTTTCAAAGAGAGGACTTTTTAATGCAATTTTGCTTAGAAATGCATTTGGGAGCAACAAGCTGATAAATAAGTTCAGGAACCTTTAGAATTTCATTGACAAACTGATATTATGTATAAGGACTTCATTAGCTGGGGATGAGGAACCCTTGAACCAAAGTAGCATTGTGTTTCCATTTGTCAGAAAAGAAATGTAAGCAGAAAAAGCACATGCTCTTTTTGCATAGTCTTCTAACATGAGAAAGGAACATGGTGGTAATAAAACAGGGAGGAAGGGAAATAAAAACATTGTTCAGAGAAGAGAAGCTTCATGAAACCTGAAAGATGTCAAATTAATATTCTGATGGTAAGAAAGCAGACAACACATTGTCTGGTATGTAGAAGATACTCATCCTGACTTTAGAGAAAAGATTAAAGAAAAGCAACTTAAAATTATAAATAAATCTAGAAAGTAATTATAGAGATTCATTAAAAGTATAGTATGCAGATCTCTGCAGGACAGAAACCTAATGCTAACCACTAGAGATTAATGCCAAGGACATAGAACAACTCAGGAAAAGTTGAAAAATGGAAATCCATACTACTGATATTTACTCCTGTAGTATACCTCTTCTCATTAGCACTGCTGCTACTTAGAATGCTTCAAATTAATCTTGTAAATAAATATTAGCTATAATACTTATAGATGATCATTACTAAGATTGTATAAGAATTGTCTATAATAAGACATCATTTAAAATATTTCACATGTTCAAATTTTTTAGATTCCATATATAAATGAGATCATTATGTCTTGACTGGCTTATTTCATTTAGCATAGTGTCTTTCAAGTTAACCTATGTTCTTGAGAATTACAGGATCTTCCTTTTTTAAAGCTGAATAATATTCCACTGTGTATGGACATCACATTTGTACATAACATATTCTTTATCATCTGTTGACAGACACTTAGGTTGTTTCTTCATCTACTACTGTGAATAATGCTTCAATCAACATGGGAATGTAGATTTTTCTTTGAGATACTGATTTCACTTCTTTCAGATACACACTTGACCTTTGAATAAAATGGACTGAGAGATTCACTTTTTTCTTTTTTTTGGTGAGGGGGGGTTTTGATTCTTATTTTAAAAATAAAAATTTAACTGCAGGATAATTGCTCTACAATGTACTGATTTCTGCTGTACAACAATGTGAATGAGTCTATATATATGCATATATACAAATATAATATTTGTATATATGCATATATATATGTATATATACATATATGTGTGTGTACACATATATGTATATATACATATACACAAATATATCCACTGGATTTCCTGGGTAGCTCAGCTGGTAAAGAATCCACCTGCAATGTAGGAGAACCAAGTTCTATTCCTGGGTCTGGAAGATCCCCTGGAAAAGGGATAGGCTACCCACTCCAGCATTCTTGGGCTTCTCCCTGGTGGTTCAGATGGTAAAGAATCTTCCTGCAATGTGGGAAACCTAGGTTCGATCCCTGAGTTGGAAAGATCCTCAGGAAGAGGACAATGCAACCCACTCCAGTATTCATGCCTGGGGAATCCGCATGGATAGAGGATCCTGGCTGACTACAGTTCATGGCATCACAAAGAGTGGGACATGACTGAGCGACTATCCCCTCCCTTTGAGCCTTGCTGCTCCCTCCCCTCACACCCCTCTTGGTCACCACAACATGCCAGACTGGGATCCTTGTGTGCTATAGCAGCTTCCCACCAGCTGTTTATTTTACACATGATAGAGTACGTATTTCAATGCTAGTTTCTCAAATCATCCTACCCTCTCCTTCCACCACTGTGTCCACATATCCATTCTCTACATCTGCATCTCCATTCCTTCCCTACAAATAGCTTTATCATTACCATTTTTCTAGGTTTCATGTATATGAATTAACATGTGATATTTGGTTTTCTCTTTCTGACTCACGTCACT
>SJYV01007604.1:5450-17751 GCA_006410875.1 Neotragus pygmaeus
GACTGTGAAGAAGGCTGAGCACAGAAGAATTGCTGCTTTTGAACTGTGGTGTTGGAGAAGACTCTTGAGAGTCCCTTGGACTGCAAGGAGACCCAACCTGTCCATTCTGAAGGAGATCAGCCCTGGGATTTCTTTGGAGGGAATGATGCTGAAGCTGAAACTCCAGTACTTTGGCCACCTCATGTGAAAGAGTTGACTCATTGGAAAAGACTCTGATGCTGGGAGGGATTGGGGGCAGGAGGAGAAGGGGACGACCGAGGATGAGATGGCTGTATGGCATCACAGACTCGATGGACATGAGTCTGAGTGAACTCCGGAAGTTGGTGATGGACAGGAAGGTCTGGCTTGCTGCGATTCATGGGGTTGCAAAGAGTCAGACTCGACTGAATAATTGAACTGAACTAAACTGAACAATTCAGAAACTATTTTGTGTGTGTTTTAAACTGAATAACTGATAGGCTAACAGATTTACATTGGAGGCTGGTTTTCTCATGGCAGAGAAAGATCCACTGTTGTATAAAAGAAGTTGAAAAATATGTTATTGCATTAGAATAAAATTGTCAGTGAGATGCTATTTTTTAAATGCATTTCCTTTCTCTATTTCATGAAAGTTCCAACAGTAATCATAGCTCAATAGCAAAACCCCACAAAGCATTCAGATGCACTGTTCTAAGCATAATTTCTTGCTAAAAATAATTTCTGAGAAATGGTTGATTCCAGAACTAAACATTTGATGAATACAATGAGCTAGAGTATCTTAACTGTTCTAGAAAGCGTAGCAACATGTCAACAAAGGATTCACTTAGGAGTAGTCTATATCAGTACATTTGACCACTGAAATATGTAATGATATAAATAGATAATAGCACATTAAGTAGAAAACACTGCAAAATAAAGTAATAAATTGTTAATAGGAGTAGAGAAAAGAATGCTGTTCTTTATGGTAAAATCCCAACTAATAAATATAAAAGAACTGATAGATTTAGAAAAATAAATATTGTGTTAAAATTAATGACACTCCATTATATATTTCCACTATCTAGATAGAGAAAAAAATATACTGAATTATTATAATATATAAAAGTTTGTTAAGGAATATGATATTTATACAATCTCAAAATATTACTGCATTGCACAAATATCACTGCCTAGTCATTTTTAATTACAGTGGGAAAAGTACCTTTACAGAGGGGAGAACGTTACAGTAGAGAAACTAGCTAACCATTAAGAAATACTAACATTATTGATAGTATTAAGCTGACATCAAATACTCTTAACATGATGTATTGAGATGTTTCAGTCCTATTGACTATTTGCCTATCCATGTACAACTGATACAGTCTTAGTTTTGGTGGCTTTATCTGGTAGGATAATTATTCTGGTTTCCTCACCTTCTTTTTAAGATTACCTCGGCAGTATTGTCTTTCAGTTTTTATTGAATTTGTGTCCCACCAAGAAAGGTACACATAAAATACATGTGTAACACACCTAATTATGAAAAAAAAAATATGTGCACATGTAACTAACAGGAAGAATGAAAATTGATTCTTTTCAGACACCCAGAAACTCTAATCATGCTGCCTGTATTCATTTGGAATATCTTCTTTGAAAGCCTTATTACTTGAGACTGATATGGCTTTTAACTAAACACTTTTGTGGTCAGAATATTTTCAACTCTGACTTTTTTTATTGGAGGATAATTGCTTTACAATGTTGTGGTGGTTTCTGTCATACAACAATGCGAATCAGTCAGAATTATATATATATCTCCTTCCTTTGAGTCTCTTTTTCCCCTCCATTCCACCCCTTTAGGTTGTCACAGAGTGCCAGGCTGGGCTCCGTGTGTTACATGGCAACTTCCTGCTAGTTATCTATTATATATATATATATGCTACTTTCTCAATTTCTCCTAGCCTCTACTTCCCTTGCTGTGTCCACAATTCCATTCTCTATGTCTTCATCTCCATCTTCTCTGTAAATAGATTAATCGGTACTGTTTTTCTAGATTTCATATGTATGCATTAATATAGGATATTTGGTTTTCTCTTTCTGACTTACTTCACTCTGTATTATAGACTCCAGATTCATCCACCTCACAACAACTGACTGAAACTTGTTCCGTTTTATGAATACTTGGTTTGTTATGAACCAGTTTGTAATCCAGCATATGGTTGTCCATGTGTGCTCAGTTGTGGCTGACTCTTTGTGACCCTGTGGACTATATATAGCCTGACAGGCTCCTCTGTCCATGTGCTTAGTCACTTCAGTCATGTCTTACTCTTTTTGATTCCAAGGACTGTAGCCCATCATAGGGATTCTCCAGGCAAGAATACTGGAGCAGGTTGCCATGCTCTCTTCCAGGGTCCCCTGTCCAAGGGATCGTCCAAACAAGAGTGGGTTGCAACTTTCTCCTCCAAGGGATCTTCCAGACCCAGGGATCAAATTGGAGGCTCCTGTGCCTCCTGCATTGGCAGGCAGATTCTTTTACCATTAAGCTACTTGGGAAGCCCAGCTGCTGCTGCTGCTAAGTCGCTTCAGTCTTGTTCAACTCTGTGCGACCCCATAGATGGCAGCCCACCAGGCTCCTCCGTCCCTGGGATTCTCCAGGCAAGAACACTGGAGTGGGTTGCCATTTCCATCTCCAATGCAAGAAAGTGAAAAGTGAAAGTGAATTCACTCAGTCGTGTCCGACTAGTAGTGGCCCCATATCCTGCAGCCTACTAGGCTCCTCTGTCCATGGGATTTTCCAGGCAAGAGTAGAGTACTGGAGTGGAGTGCCATTGCCTTCTCCGGGGAAGCCCGCATATGGTTATTTTTGGTAAATATTACCTGTGTATTGAAAACAACGTAGGGAAGAGTGAGATCAACAAGATGGCAGGATCAGTCAGTCAGTCAGTTCAGTCGCTCAGTCATGTCCCACTCTTTGCGACCCCATGAGTCGCAGCATGCCGGGCCTCCCTGTCCATCACCATCACCCGGAGTTCACTGAGACTCACGTTCATCAAGTCCATGATGCCACCCAGCCATCTCATTCTCTGTCGTCCCCTTCTCCTCCTGCCCCCAATCCCTCCCAGCATCAGAGTCTTTCCAATGAGTCAACACTTCGCATGAGGTGGCCAAAGTACTGGAGTTTCAGCTTCAGCATCATTCCTTCCAAAGAAATCCAAGAGGTTGAACTACAGAATGGACTGGTTGGGTCTCCTTGCAGTCCAAGGGACTCACAACAGTCTTCTCCAACACCACAGTTCAAAAGCATCAATTCTTCTGTGCTCAGCCTTCTTCACAGTCCAACTCTCACATCCATACATGACCACAGGAAAAACCATAGCCTTGACTAGATGGACCTTAGTCGGCAAAGTAATGTCTCTGCTTTTGAATATACTGTCTAGGTTGGTCATAACTTTTCTTCCAAGCAGTAACTGTCTTTTAATTTCATGGCTGCAGTCACCATCTGCAGTGATTTTGGAGCTCCCCAAAATGAAATCTGACACTGTTTCCACTGTTTCCCCATTTATTTCCCATGAAGTGATGGGACGGGATGCCATGATCTTTGTTTTCTGAATGTTGAGCTATAAGCCAACTTTTTCGCTTTCCTCTTTCACTTTCATCAAGAGGCTTTTTACCTCCTCTTCACTTTCTGCCATAAGGGTGGTGTCATCTGCATATCTGAGGTGATTGATATTTCTCCTGGCAATCTTGATTCCAGCNTCCAATTTGGAACCAGTCTGTTCCATGTCCAGTTCTAACTGTTGCTTCCTGACCTGCATAGGATAGGAGGCTCCAATTCTCTTACCTCAACAGAAACTCCAACTGAATAAACTCCCACAGGAGAAAATACCTTCTGGAGAGCCCCAGAATCCAGGACAGAATATATAGCACTTTAGCAGACCATGGAAATGAGGAAAGAAGCATTAATAACGATAGGAAGAAGAGTTTCTCTTTTTTTTTTGGTAAACTTGCTTTTAACTCCCTTGAGTAAATACCACGGGGGCATGATTACTGGGTTGCAGAGAGAATATGGTCAACTTTGGAAGAAACTGACAAACTGCCTTCCAAAATGGCTGTTCCATTTTACATCCCCATCGTTAATGAATGAGGTTTCCTGTCGCTCCACAACCCCGTCAGCATTTGATGTTGTCAGTATTCCAGAATGGGCCATTCCAGTATATATGCAGTAGGTCTCATTGTTTCATTTTACATTTCCATGATGAGATGATATGATTAACTTTTCGTATGTTTATTTATCATCTGTGTATCCTCTTTAGGTAAGGTCTTTTAAAATCTAGTACCTATTTGTTAATAGGGTTGTTTTCTCATTGTTTAGTTTGAATAATTCTTTGCATATTTTGGATAGTAGTTGTTTATCAGATGTTTCATTCACAAATGTTTCTCTCAGTCTGTGGCTTGCCTTATACTTTTCTAAGCATTGTCCTTCTCACAACCTGTTTTAAATTTTAATGAAGTTCATTTTATCAAATATTTACATCATGGATGATGCCTTTGTTGTTTCTATGTCACCAATGTCACAAAAGTCACATAAGTTTATCCTGTGTGAGCAGCTTGGTTTCAGTTAAGTTCAGTTGCTCAGTCCTATCTGACACTTTGTGACCCTATGGACTGTAGCTTCCCAGGCTCTGCTGTGCATCACCAACTCCCGGATCATGTTCAAATTTATGTCCATTGAGTCGGTGATGCCATCCAGCCATTTCATCCTCTGTTGTCCCCTTTTCTTCCAGCTTCAATCTTTTCCAGCCTCAGGGTCTTTTCTAATTATTCAGTTCTTCACATTAGGTGGCCAAAGTATTGGAGTTTCAGCTTCAGCATCAGTCCTTCCAATGAATAATCAGGATGGATTTATTTTAGGATTGACTGATTTAATCTCCTTTTGACCCAAGGGACTCTCAAGATTCTTCTCCAATACCACAGCTCAAAAGTGTCAGTTTTTCAGTGCTCAGCTTTCTTTATGGTCCAACTCTCAAATCCATACATGGCTACTGGAAAAACCATAGCTTTGACTAGAAGGATCTTTGTTGGCAAAGTAATGTCTCTGCTTTTTAATATGCTGTCTAGTTTATCATGGCTTTTCTTCCCAGGAGCAAGTGTCTTTTAATTTCATGGCAGCAGTCACCATCTGCAGTGATTTTGGAAGCCAAGAAAATAAAGTCTCTCACTGTTTCCATTGTTTTCCTATCTATTTTCCATGAAGGGATGGGACTGGATGCCATGATCTTCATTTTTTGAGTTTTAAGCCAGCTTTTTGACTCTCCTCTTTCACTTTCATCAAGAGGTTCTTTAGTTCCTCTTCACTTTTCACCATAAGAGTGGTGTCATCTGCATATGCAAGGTTTATGATATTTCTCCTGGAATATTTGATTCCAGTTTGCGTGAGTGGCTTACCTTGCATTTAATTTCTTATTTTTCTAGTTACCTGAGGCACAACTTAGATTTTTAATTTTAGATCTTTCATCTTTTCTAATATTTTTAAATGTCAGTAATTTCTTTTTAAACAATGTTTTTGGTATCCTACAAATGTTGATGTGGCCTGTTTATTTACTTACCTCAAAATGTTTTAAAATTTATTCTGAAATTTCTTCTTTGCTCCATATGTTATTAGAAGCATTGCATTTAATCTTCATTAAATGGAGATTTGGTGGCTTTCTGGTTATCTTTTTGTAGTTTATTTGTAGTTTAATTCAGTTATGGTCTTAGCATAGACATTATATTATTTCTCATTTTTAAATTCATTTAGTACATTTGATGGTCCAAAATGTCTTGACAATAATTCTGTATGAAGCTTGAGAAGAACATAGATTTTCCTGTTACTGGCTGAAGTACTCTATAGGTGTCAGTTTTAACCAGTTGGTTGATGACCTTGTTGAGTTCCTTTATGTCCTTACTGATTTTCTACCTGCTGAATATGCTTCTTTCTGATAGATGGGTATTGATGTCTCCAACTGTGATAGTGCATTCATCTATCTTTTAGTCATTCTATTAATTTAAGCATAACATATTTTATCTGTTGTTAGGAATTAAGAATAGTCATTAGGAATTTTTTGGTCTTCTTGGAGAATTGCCCCTTTTCAAAGTTATTTTATGGAGACATTTTATTATATGAGAAAAGAAAGTGTAACATTTATACATGAGATATGTTCGCAGTATTTTAGCAAGCAAGAAGTAAAAAAGCCTATTCTTCAGAGGAATCCTGACTTAGAAAATTCAGGAAATCTTTTCCAAAATTTTTCAGGTTTAGATATTTTTATAGAGAGAATGTGCACAATATTCCATTTACTTCTATCCTATTTCTCATACTTTTCTAGCAGTTTGGATATAGTCTTCCGTTTTCTGTTTCAACAGTGGTACAAATGTTGATAGCATATTTATAATCCTTGGAGCATTTTCTTCTTGGCCCTTGTTGGCACATTTGAGTCACTGGAGTATTTCCCATGAGCCTTGCCCATTTGGTGGATTAAACAATGTGTGGCTCATGCAGGTTAAAATCCACATAAAAATCCTATCCAGAAAGGACCACAGTAACTCCATATTTTGATTCTCTTCACACTTTTTGCTCCCATGGCTACAGTGGAAGATGTATTAAAAATGCTATCTATAGAAATAAAATAACTCCAAATGTGTTGAGAGAGAATGACTCTTAGAAGTACTGGAGTGCATAACCTAAAACTGAAATGGCTGCCAATAAATTTTTAATAACTGAAACCGGCTCATGTGATGTATTTGTATGACAAGGAGAGGTAAGTTTGCAATGTTAAAGGCATGTAAAGCATTGTTTTTATTAGTGTTGATTTAGTCGTTCTTGGCTCTACCTATCATCCAGTTGAAATTGGAATATTTTGGTGTTGCATTTCTTCCAGTATGTGTCCAGGATTATGAAAAGTGAACATGTTTACATTCCCTGTTTGTTCTACTAATTTAGTTCTTTATTAGTTTTCATAAAACTACTTTCTGAATTTGGTCCTCATTGAATATAGGTTTAATAAGTAGCACATGCTTCAGTTTCAGCAAAAGGAGCTTAGAGTTCCAATTTGTGCATTAACTAGTAGTATTATCTTCATTATGTTATTTAAAATTATGTTATTTAAAGTTGCTCAGTCATGTCCAACTCTTTGCGACCACATGGACTGTAGCCTACCAGGCTCCTCCATCCATGGGATTCTCCAGGCAAGGGTACCGGAGTGGGTTGCCATTTTCCTTCTCCAGGGCATCTTCCAGATCCAAGGATCGAACCCAGGTCTCCCGCATTCCAGGCAAATGGTTGAACCTCTGAGCCACCAGGGAAGCCCTTAATAAGTAGCCCATGCTTCAGTTTCAGCAAAAAGAGCTTAGAGTTCAAATTTGTGCGTTAACTAGTAGTATTATCTTCATTATGTTACTTAAAGCTTCATGCTCAGCTTCTTCAAAATTAACATAAGAATTGTAATGAGTCAATGAGATATATGCATAAATCAGCATTGTCTCTCAAATGAGTTTCCTTGAAATGAATATTCTTGTTTCCAAACGGGACCCTCTTTCTCAAATATGATAACTGATTTCACTTTTAGGAAATAATAAAGAGCAAAATTTTCTATGTGGAATACATGCTTTAAAAGCTGTGTATTTTACTTATAACATAAGTTAGCTCTCACAATTATTCCCTGAAATATTATCCCCATCTTCCCAGTGGAGAAACAAGCAAACAAACCTAAAACTCAGAAAAAGCTATATTTTTCATGTATTTCTCTAGGAATGCAAACCCCAAATAATCTCACATGTTATACATTAAGTCCTGATGCCATATTATTATAACTTCTTTTCTTTTTAAAGTTAAAATTATCTTCAAATATAGATACTAGCTAACAAACTGAGTCAATCAGGGAAGAATTAGAGCATCTCTATGAAAACCTATAGATTTTGAGAGTAATTTAGGTGATTACAGTTTTCCTTCATTGTTCCTTTTCATACTGGTTGGTGCTTTGATCTGATTCACTTGATCTGACTCCCTTTTCCATTAAGAAAAAAGCAAGGACATTTCTCACCCCCCGAAGGACTCAGAGAATTTTGTTTCTGAACTAATTGTAGTACTATTTGAAGGCAGTCTTAAAGCAATAATCTGAAAATAATCTAAATTAATTCTTCTTATGAGTTTTTGTTTTTACTGCAGTCATGATGAAGTTCTTACATGATCTTAGATGTCAGCAAGCACAGTCAAGAGTGAAGTGGATCATTCCAGAAAATGTTTAGGTTGTTTTAAACTCAAAATTTACCCACGATATCAAATTACCACCAATATTCTGTTCTCTTCTATGATGGAATAACCTAGCATATAAACATACCACAGAAAATGATCATCAGGTAAGAGGGAAAGATAGAGAATTGGAACACTGTTTAGCAATGCTGAGGGTGCAAATTGCCTTGAGGATATATGTTTATAGAAGTTGATTTTCACATTTAGTGAGCTACAAGACTGATTTGACAATGAGATATTCATCTAAAAAATGAATTTTTAAAGTTCATTTTAAAAAAGAACACAAGGATTGAAAGGAATATGAAGCTTGTTATCCTAAATTCCACAGGCCTGGGGGGAAACTCTATTTACTGAGAGAACTCTTAGCTTCCTTTTAAAATGAAGGCATGTTATCATTACCATTATATAGGAAGACAAAAATAAGGGCATTTCCTTACTACTTCTTAGGTTACTCCGAAGTACTAGCAAAATAGACCTTCTATTAAGGAATATTAATGTAGATAAAAGGAAAAACCTAAAAGTATAACATGCAATAGAAAGATACACACACACACAGATACACAAATGTATATATTTAAAGTGACAGAGAGAGAGAGAACAATAGCATCATTTAGATAGGAGACATTCTGAAGAAAAAAATGTTCTCAGGAAGAAGATTTTTTTAATGCTTTATTTTAGATTTTTCATACACTTTGGTCTTCTTAGCCCATGACACAGATCCAGGCTACTAAACATGTACTCTGCCTTCTCTGAACTCTGAACTCTCTACAGTGGTCCTCAAACAATTCAGCACTAAATACAGTTTACGTGGGAGAAAATTATTCCCTGGACCGAGGGCAGGAATGTGGTTTCAGGATGATTCAAGTGCATTACATTTATTGTGTACTTCATCCCTTTTATTATTACATCAACTCTACCTCAGATCATCAGACATTAGATCTCAGAAATTGGGGACCACTGCTTTAATATCTGAGGAGGTCATGACGATGAATCCATTAGATGTGGCTTCAGATAAGGAGTAGGAGCTTGGGAGGTAAATGTGAGTCAGAGTGAAATCTTAGAAGTTGTTTCCATTGTTGAAGATTTAACTCCAATGACTTTCATTTGGGAGACAGATCCAGCTAAGTGAACTTTTTCCTGACATTTTTGAATTTTCTATATGTTAACTAGCAAATAACAGTACAAAACTAGGTGAAAGATTAAGAAATAAAATAATTTTACCAGGTTTGAAGAAAAGACAAGATTCTCAATGGGAAAGAAAACTTTTAGGGAAGGATTTTAAAAAAGTCAACAGGTAGCATTTCTTTTCCAGTATTTCAAACACTGAGGGGGGTTCAGGATGGGTAACACGTGTATACCTGTGGCAGATTCATGTTGATGTTTGGCAAAACCAATACAATATTGTAAAGTAATTAACCTCCAATTAAAATAAATAAATTTATATTAAAAAAAGAGAAAAGTCTAGGTTGAAATTCTTGCTCTTACCATTTAAGGGATGTGATTTGGATAAAATTTTTAAAAGTATTTTTAGCATAGTTCCAATCAATTAAATGGAGATTTTAAAAGAAACATTCTATTGAAAACACACACAGTGTCATATAGTAAGAAATTCTTCTGAAGAGAGTTCTCTATTTGTATTGTTTCAAAGATCTCCCAACTTAAATCATTATGGCATAACACATTCAGAAATAAATTCTAGTGCAGTCCATGAATAATTCTCTTTTCTTTAAGTTCTTCGGTTTCTGTTTTCTCTTGAAAGCTACTCAGAAGAAGAAAATGAGAAACTACACGGAAATAACAGATTTCATCCTCCTGGGATTGTCAGATGACCCACAACTTCAGGTTGTGATCTTTGTCTTTCTACTTATCACCTACATGCTCAGCATCACCGGGAACCTGACCATTATCATCCTGACCCTGATGGATGTCCACCTCCAGACCCCCATGTATTTCTTCCTCAGAAGTTTCTCCATATTAGAAGTATCATTCACAACTGTCACTATACCCAGGTTTCTGGCCACCATTATTACAGGAGATAAAACCATTTCTTATAATGACTGTATGGCTCAGTTATTTTTTTTCATTCTCTTGGGAGTCACTGAGTTTTATCTTCTGGCTGCCATGTCCTATGACCGCTACATTGCTATCTGCAAACCGCTGCATTACATGACCATCATGAATCACAGAATGTGCACACTGCTTGTCTTGGCTTCTTGGCTGACTTCATTCTTAACCACATTTCCATTACTCATGTTCTCCCTACAGCTTGATTATTGCAAGTCCAATGCTATCGACCATTATACCTGTGATTTTTCCCCCCTTTTACAACTTTCTTGTTCAGATACCAAATTTGTAGAGATAATGGTGTTTTCTTGTGCTGCGTTTACTCTGATGTTTACTTTGACATTAATAATTCTATCCTACACATATATCATCAGAACAATTTTGAGGATCCCTTCTACCACTCAGAGGACAAAGGCCTTTTCCACGTGTTCGTCCCACATGATTGTCATCTCCATCTCTTATGGCAGCTGCATTTTCATGTACATGAATCCATCAGCAAAGGACAGGGTCTCTTTGAGTAAGGGAGTAGCTGTGCTAAATACCTCAGTTGCCCCCATGCTAAACCCATTTATCTATACCTTAAGGAATCAGCAAGTCAAGCGAGCCTTCATGGACATGGCAAGGAAGAATGTACTTTTCTCAAGAAAATGAAAAAATAAAAAGTCCTATTTCATAAATTGGAGGCATAATGAAATGCAATTAAATAAAACTCAGAACTTTTCAAAATCTATTAATTTTCATATTGTCTCCATAGAGCTATTTTTTCATTACTCATACTTTCATTGACAGCAATGTCACAAGCATATTGTATACATTTTTTTTTCTATTCAAATTCCCATCCTTCTCTCATGCACTTCCTTTCCTTTGGGCTCAGCTTTTCATTCTGTGCTTTCCAGTTGGCACCAGGGGTAAAGAATCCACCTGGTAACACAGGAGACACAAGAGACACAGGTTCAATCCCTGGGTGCATAAGATCCTCTGTAGTAGGAAATGGCAGCACACTCAAGTATTCTTGCCTGGAAAAGTCTATGAACAGGGGATCCTGATGGGCTATGGTCCATGCTGTCACAAATATCTGGCATGATTGTGCACCTGCACACATGTGTTCCACTCTGTAACTATGAAACTGTCATTTCCTTCTTTGAAACTTTTAAAATTCCATTTCTTCCACAATATTTCTTGGGAAATTAAATTCAGACAGAAAGAGGCAGAGCAAGAATATTCAAGAGAGACCTTTTTCTTGATTTCATTCTTTCTAGAAATTCAGGAAATGATAAATCATGTTAAACACTATTTTTAATTTACTATACAAGACCATGAGCATAAACTGACCATCTTATTAGAGTATTACACATATTATTATTTCCATACTAAGGCTTACTCAGTAATTACATGAAAAACAGCATAACTAAAAAAATAATGGAATTATAATTTCTTGAGGAATCAAAACTTTTCTCATTACGCAACTTAAAATCTCTCTGACATATAATTTATCAATTTGAGAACAATTATGAGTATATACTCTCAAGAAAACTGTGAAATTGTCCCTCTTTTGGGAAACTGTTTAATTAACACATATAACAATGTTTTATAATAAAAGCCTGAAGAATTAAATATTATTGGAAACCATATGTGACTGCATTTGCTATAGTCAGTTGTATATTTAATGCTTGATGTCAAGCTGTTTTTGGTAAATATTCAATAGCTGACAGTTTTTACAACTTTTTCATATTAGTGGTTATTTTGAGTCAATATTATACACATATAATGCATCCAATTACCTAATTAAATGATAAACAATTAATAGGGATAAAAATGCTAAATGACAAAATT
The DNA here is from genome assembly GCA_006410875.1 of Neotragus pygmaeus. Lineage (NCBI taxonomy): Eukaryota > Metazoa > Chordata > Mammalia > Artiodactyla > Bovidae > Neotragus > Neotragus pygmaeus. The sequence goes on from SJYV01007604.1 coordinate 17,587, forward strand.
TTACTGTGTATAAATTTGAGATTTTCGTTTGCTAAAAATTTATTTTTTCACTCTGTTTTAAGCATTATAATGTAGCATTGTATTTAAAAATGTATTGATTAGAATTTAGAGGATGATTATGCAAGATCTTGCAACTCTGGCACTAAAGTTTTTTTTTTTTTTTTA
>SJYV01007604.1:49738-59960 GCA_006410875.1 Neotragus pygmaeus
ATGTGAAGAGCTGACTCATTTGAAAAGACCTTGATGCTGGGAAAGATTGAGAGAAGGAGGAGAAGTGGTTGGATGGCATCACCAACTCGATGGACATGGGTTTGGGTGGACTCCGGGAGTTGGTGATGGACAGGGAGGCTTGCCGTGCTGTGGTTAATGGGGTCGCTGAGTCGGACATGACAAAGTGACTGAACTTAACTTATGCTTTTTTAAGATATTTTTATACATTCAAGGATATCAGTCTTTGCAAGTCTTATGTTGTAAATCCTATTTCACTATTTGTCATTTAACATTTATTACAATTGTATTGGCCAATATATTTTTTCAGTTTTTTAGCAAAAATAAAGGATGCATTTTTCATCCTCACTAAGAACTCTATTGAACAACATGTTCGCTGTTTTGTTTCACTACTTTCCACCATTTTCCAAGTAACTTCATAATTCTATCTTGCCAAAACTTTTGATACTTTTGAGCCAAGAGTTGTTCAAGGTGCCTTTTACAGACTTCCAGGAAATCGGAATTTTTTCCATTAAGAGGTCTGTGTAAAGATGGAAATAAATTGAGATCTGAAGGTACAATATCCAGGGAATATGTCAGATGAATCAGAACTTCCCAGCCACGCTATAACAGTTTTTGCCTGGTATTCAAGGAAACATGTAGTCTTCCATTATCCTAATGGAATATTATGGGTTTTCTGTTCACTACCTCCAGATGTTTTTCATTGAGTGCTGCTTTTAGGTGGTCAGATTGGGAGCAGTACTTGTTGGAATTAATAGCTTGGTTTTTGAAAAGGAGCTCATAATAGGATTCCCTTCCAATCTCATCATATACACATCACCTTCTTTGAAAATGGGCCTTTGCTGTGGTTGGTGGTAGTTCATTTTGCTTGTCCTATGATCTGTTTCATTCCATATTATTGTACAGTATCCACTTTTCATCATCTGCCACAATTTGTTTTAATTTTCTTTATTTTTAAGTAGAGAATTGCATGTGGAAATCTAGTCAAGAAATTTTTCTCGCTTAACTTATGTGCAACCCAAACATTAAAATGATTAACATAACCAATATGGACTTCCCTAGTGGCTCAGATGGTAAAGAATCCACTTACATTTCAGGAGACCTGGATTTGATCCCTGGGTTCTGAAGATCCCCTGGAGAAAGAACTGGCAACCCACTCCAGGATTCTTGCCTGGAGAATCCCCATGGATTGAGGAACCTGGCAGGCTACAGTCCCTGGGGTTGCAAAGAGTCGGACACTACTGAATGACTTTCACTTCACTTCAACATAACCAAGCTGTTGCAAATGATTTTCAGTGCTTGATTTGGATATTTTGAATATGTCAGCTGTCTCCTCTTGGTGTAACATTCATTCCTCTCCATTATTGTCTTTATTTGACTGCTGTCAACTTCACTGGTCTACTTGACTGTGGAATGTCATCCAGTGAGAAATCTCCAGCACAAAACTCTGCAAACCACTTATGACACCTTCAGTCAGTCAAAGAACCTAGCTCATACACTGCACAAATCTTTTTGTGTGTGTGCTTCAGTTGCATTTTTACCTTTCTTGATATAATAAAGCATAATATGCTGAAAATGTGGTTTTTTCCTTCCATCTTTAGTATTAAAATGCCTCACAAAAATTAACCAATTTTGATGGTTTTTTAAAATGCACACTGATATAATAGCTGTCACATTATAGTCTAAAAATAATTGTTTTGAATGATGTTAAAGATAACTAAGCTAAAGCTGAAACTCCAGTACTTTGGCCACCTCATGAGAAGAGTTGACTCATTGGAAAAGACTCTGATGCTGGGAGTGATTGGGGGCAGGAGGAGAAGGGGACGACAGAGGATGAGATGGCTGGATGGCATCACGGACTCGATGGACGTGAGTCTGAGTGAACTCAGAGGAGATGGTGACGGACAGGGAGGCCTGGCGTGCTGCGATTCATGGGGTCGCAAGGAGTTGGACACGACTGAGCAACTGAACTGAACTGAACTGAAGCATTAGTAGATTCAGCTCTCAGGAAGAAAAACAACAAAACACAATTGAACGTTTTGGACAAACCAGTACTTACGATGCTGGTGGTATCCTGAAAATTTGGTTGAATTGTAGTAAAATATGCTTCCTTTTGTTTTATTGTTTCTGAATCTTTTGCTAATCTGATTCTGATGTTGTCATATATTTGCTTACATTTTCTTCCTATTATTTTATTATTTATTTTTTTAACATCGGCATCCAACATGCAGAAGTCAACAAAATAAGGCAATATCAAAAGAAAATATATAGAAAAAGTCTACAGTGAGGTAGGAGGGAAAAATAGCAGGTGAGCGTGGTATCATGGAAAACAAATGTAAAGGGTTTCATGTGCCATGAGGTTTGGAAATTTGATTTTTTAATTTTTTCATCCTTTATATGTGAATAATTTGGCATTATAATTATCCTATAGAGTTTCCCCTCTTCATTATAAATTCACATACACATTACTATCCATACCATTATGTATATTAGTAATGGTGTCACCATGAATTATTTTCTTATGATTCTTTGTTTCTAAGGTGATTTTTTTCCAGTATTCACTATTTTGCAAATTTGATCTTCAAGAAGTCTTCTGTGTCATCTTGGAATTTCCCACTTAGTATTGTTGTCAATCTCTGAAAAGACAAAGCTAGGAAAAAAAAATGTTAAGAAATCATTTGTTTACATTGCTGCTTCTAATTTTAATTCAGCATCACTGAATTATTTTCTCATCATATTTGATTCCCCCACCTCCTTTTATCCCTTCAGTGGAATTCCTAGTTCTCAACATCAGTATATTTACTAGTTTACCAATGCTAAAATTAAGACAAGGTGAAATCAGAATTAGTCAGTACTATCAATGACAAAATGCAAACTGTATGAAGTTAAAACTATGTTTGTAATCCTTTTATCCTTTAGACTGCCCCACAGAGGGTCCATGATCAGAGCATGATATTTTTAAAAGTCACACACTAAATGATTTTTATTTTCTTTGCTTTTAACTCCTGTGGTTCTTTTATTCACAACATAATACTGTTATTTCATTTGATTTTTATTCAATTTTAGTGTTTTTTTCTTGCAATATGATACTTTAAACTTTACATAAAATAATGATATGGTTGAAAAATCCAAGTTTTGTTTAAAAGAGAAAAACCATTTTCTTGACAAAATGTTTGCATGTATGATGACAACTACAAACTGGCATTTGCGGTTTACCTCTACAAGGATTAAATCATGAGCCACTGCAGCTGCTGACCTTCAACACCCCTGAAAGGACTTCAGGGTGAAGATCAGGAACGAAGCACCCTGCGCTCTGGAAAAAAAACAGGCCTTCAGATAGATATTTTCAAAAGATTTTATGAGCCCATTTTTTTGCATCTCCTTGTATCTAGACAGCACTAAAATCATTATTGGTGACGTCTGTTCCTTATGACTAGCAGCAAGCCTTGCCCAAAATATGTGCTTGACTGCAGGTATCACCCTTCACTGAAATCACATATAATGATGACCTTCATCCCTACCTCTCTGGAGCTGTTTCTCAGAGCTATCTGAAATACTATCTGCAGAGTTACTGTCCTCATTTGCCTCAAGTAAAACTTGGTTCACAACTCTTATGTGCAATTTTTTTCGGTTGACAGTGGTATGAAAATGTCAATCTTTTTATCATATATTTATTCACTAAAAAGTTAAGCATTCAAATTCTGGGTATGGTTTAAGCCATTAGATTATTTATCTAGCTACCTAGCTACCTATCATCATATATAGCTATAGTCTGCTTGTCAGCTAACCAGTCATTTACTTAATTGGAAGTATTGCATGATGGGTAACAAGCTACACTTTGGAATCATGAATCTGATTGCAATCATGTCTCCATGGTTTTAAACTTTGTCATGAGTGTGAATTAGTGAAATGATTTCCCTAAGTATTAGTTTTTACAAAAGTAAAGGTCATAAATATGTGTACTTTGCCTATTGATGACTAATTTAAATATTGTAAATACAACAATTAGCAGTGTTTCATTCATACTAAATTTTCAACAAACGGTGGACATTATAATAATTAGTAATATTTCAAAAAACTTGAATGTAGGTTACATCCTCAAATCACCAAATAAAATATCCATTCTCAAATCATAGTAATATACAGAAGTTCTAATTTTTTAATATTGAAGAGAGGTAGAAAACAATAATAGTATTTGTGGTAGATAGCAACATGCTGATCTCCTAGTGATAATTCACATTTTGGAAAAAACATAACCTCAAGAGGATTTATCCTGGTATCTTGGCAATCTGCTGGTTTGCTGAGTATACATGATTGTTTTGAAGTGAGTATTTTTTAATGCGATGAGTCTCACAATACTTCATATCAGCATGCTTGAAACAATAAGCTTATTTTTAATTAAATGATAAAAACAAGAGATAAATGGTGTTTTGTGTGGCTTTTTCAGTGTTATTTCATCTTTTCTATTTTCCCGTAGAGACACTATCCCCTTAGGTTTCTTGTAAAGAAGCACTCACTCCTTTTAAATAATTTGAACCTGGCAGATATTTCCCAAGTACCAAACTAGCTAGTCAGCTCAGCTGTGATAATCTTTATGGATATTGGTATGGTGGGATTGGTTGATCAGATATAAATTTTCTAGTAACAGAGAGAAGTTTACTATTATTCAAGACATATATTCAGTTTCATGTGATAGTGAAGAAAATTCCATTACTAATATAGTCACACTTTACTCTCTGGAATTAACATGAGAGTTTATTTAATATTATTTTCCAATAAATACATTTGATTATATTATGGTTGATGTTTATTTACATAGTCTACAGGAAAAAAAGATAACCAACATATTTTACTAATGGTGGTAAGTAGTGTCTTACTTTTCTTTTAAATATTTAAAAATAATTATTGCTACCCTGTAAATAACATACAAATAAATAACAGCAATTTAAAGGTGATAGTAACTCTCTTTGAATAAAGAATTTATTATTTCTCATCTATTTATGAATCTGTAAATGCAAGAACATGAAGCTTGAGATATGTATTTGCACTTATATTTCTGGTACTTCATGGTTTACACCAGACACTGTGCTGTGTGGGAATGTGGAGGGAATGATGACTACTCTATTGCTCTAGACAAAGAGAACCTTGACAACTCTAGATGTCAATCAAACATTACAAGGTTGGGAAATGTTTTTCTTGGAGAATTTATATCACATTTAATACATTTTTGAAAAACCAGAAAAATTAGCTCCCTGAGGAGTACTAATTCTGACCCAACACTTTGATATATGACAATTTATCACTGATAATTATGGATTTTCAAATCTGCACTGGTTGCAGAACAAATATCTGCTTCTTAATTTTGAAATTACTCTGATACCAACAATTAACCTACAAGAAAGTTCAATATGTTTTTCAGAGAAAAGTAAAAATTAGGGAAAGAGCATGTTAACAAAATAAACAAGGCCAAATGAAGACCAGATCAAGGAAGGAAAGTTTAGATTCATCTATAGTTCTTTAAGAGCTGTCTTTTCCATTAACAGCCTGTAGCTAATTCATTGGAGTATTAATCTAAGAGGAGAAGAATATGCTATCTCTTCCAATTTGGATTCCTTTTATTTCTTTTTCTGCTCTGATTTCTGTGGCCAAAATTTCCAGAACTATGTTGGACAGTAGTGGTGAAATTAAAAAAAAAATCTGAAAAAAAAGAAGAATATACTAATATACATAAATGAAAAACAAAAATTTCCTTTGCTTTTAGTTATATAAATAATAAAAATATATATCTAAATAATGTGGTGTTTGTGAATTTCTATGTGAAGTAACAGGCCAAATCATGTAGAAGGAAAAGTATTATATATTCAATAAGAAAAGGAAGAAAAGCTTCAGAACAGGCAAAAATATTGATTGGCAAAATAATTGCTGAGAAGGAAGGTAATTTACATTATTTTATTTTAAAATGAAGAAAATATTGTATACTCTATGATGTNTTACTTTTCTTTTAAATATTTAAAAATAATTATTGCTACCCTGTAAATAACATACAAATAAATAACAGCAATTTAAAGGTGATAGTAACTCTCTTTGAATAAAGAATTTATTATTTCTCATCTATTTATGAATCTGTAAATGCAAGAACATGAAGCTTGAGATATGTATTTGCACTTATATTTCTGGTACTTCATGGTTTACACCAGACACTGTGCTGTGTGGGAATGTGGAGGGAATGATGACTACTCTATTGCTCTAGACAAAGAGAACCTTGACAACTCTAGATGTCAATCAAACATTACAAGGTTGGGAAATGTTTTTCTTGGAGAATTTATATCACATTTAATACATTTTTGAAAAACCAGAAAAATTAGCTCCCTGAGGAGTACTAATTCTGACCCAACACTTTGATATATGACAATTTATCACTGATAATTATGGATTTTCAAATCTGCACTGGTTGCAGAACAAATATCTGCTTCTTAATTTTGAAATTACTCTGATACCAACAATTAACCTACAAGAAAGTTCAATATGTTTTTCAGAGAAAAGTAAAAATTAGGGAAAGAGCATGTTAACAAAATAAACAAGGCCAAATGAAGACCAGATCAAGGAAGGAAAGTTTAGATTCATCTATAGTTCTTTAAGAGCTGTCTTTTTCATTAACAGCCTGTAGCTAATTCATTGGAGTATTAATCTAAGAGGAGAAGAATATGCTATCTCTTCCAATTTGGATTCCTTTTATTTCTTTTTCTGCTCTGATTTCTGTGGCCAAAATTTCCAGAACTATGTTGGACAGTAGTGGTGAAATTAAAAAAAAAATCTGAAAAAAAAGAAGAATATACTAATATACATAAATGAAAAACAAAAATTTCCTTTGCTTTTAGTTATATAAATAATAAAAATATATATCTAAATAATGTGGTGTTTGTGAATTTCTATGTGAAGTAACAGGCCAAATCATGTAGAAGGAAAAGTATTATATATTCAATAAGAAAAGGAAGAAAAGCTTCAGAACAGGCAAAAATATTGATTGGCAAAATAATTGCTGAGAAGGAAGGTAATTTACATTATTTTATTTTAAAATGAAGAAAATATTGTATACTCTATGATGTAGTCTATTTTCCTTTTTTCCAGTGCTTATAATCTAAGTTTATTTGGAGATAGTCTACTTATTTCACAAATGGTTGACAAAGATTTCTTCTGAGTAAGAGGAAAATGAAGTTCATCATTGGGTATATTTTAGTTGAAAATATGGCTCTAAAACATATAACTAATTAGTACTCTTATTTCACTAAAATTCTTTTGCTTTTATAAAAAATTAGAGAATAAAAATATGTTTTATTGAAAGATTTCCTTTTTATGAAAATCATATATGCATTGTAATTTAATATCTGATTAAAAGATAATTTAATGGCAAGTGATGTTAGACTCTGAATATGTGTAACTGGGTGGAGATTGTGATGATCTTTTCTGTGTTTTCTCTTCTATTATTTGGTCTCCATTACATGTGGCAAAATGTTGAAGTTCTAAATGCATTGTTAATTTTTGGTAAATGTAATTATATCTGCTTTATATTCATTTTCAAGTTTTCCTAGATTCGACTAGTATTTATTTTGCTGGGGTACTACATACTTATGTTCTGTTTTTCTCTTGTCCTGTTTTTACCCATCAGTAGTTCCTATAGAAATTGCTTCTCTAGGTGACTAATTGGGATTGAACCAAATGTCCCTTTAATATGAAATCTAAACTATCAGAATTTAACTATAGGTTTTAATTCACTTCACTGGTATATTTTTATTTTGATGAAGTTAATTAAAAACGAATGAATTATTTTTGAAATCTGAACCAAGGATTTATTTAATTTATTTAACAATGGACAAATTGGAATCAGTTGTAATTGACTGGGAGTTTGTAAATATGGCTGAAAAAAAAACAGCTCTTATGGATTTTATAGGTCAATTTCCAAAACTGAGTTGACTTAGATAATAATAGTATTTGCAGCAGAATTCTAGAGCATATCTTCAAACTCAGGCAAATGGATATGTTTGTACACATGTATCCTTTAATATATCATATCTTAAAGATAAATCTATTCCTGTAGTTTCTTATTTTTTTTATACCTTTTTATTACAAGAAACTTTGAAATCACAGACGAAAAATGAAGAACCATACAAGGCACACAGAGTTTATCCTTCTGGGACTGACAGATGATTCCCAGTTACAGATTCCAATTTTTTTGTTTCTGCTTCTAAATTACATGTTGAGCATGATCGGAAACTTAACCATCATTGCCCTCACTCTGCTGGATTCCTATCTCAAGACCCCAATGTATTTCTTCCTCCGTAATTTCTCTTTCCTGGAAATTTCATTCACAAGTACTTGCGTCCCCAGATTCCTAATCACCACTGTAAGCAGAGAAAAGATGATTTCTTATATTGGTTGCATGTCTCAGTTATTTTTTTACATATTCTTGGGAGTTACAGAATTTTTCCTTTTGGCGGCTATGTCCTATGACCGCTATGTTGCCATTTGCAAGCCTTTGCATTATACATCCATCATGAGCAGCACAATTTGTCATCAGCTGGTACTCAGTTCTTGGGCATCTGGCTTCCTGGTCATTTTCCCTCCACTGATTTTGGGTCTTCACCTGGATTTCTGTGATTCAAATGTTATTGATCATTTCATTTGTGATATTTCTCCTATCCTACAACTTTCTTGCTCAGACACACGCTTACTAGAAATGATTGCCTTTTTATTAGCTGCGATAATTCTCGTGGTCACACTGCTATTGATAATTCTTTCTTACTCTTATATCATCAAGACAATTCTAAAATTCCCTTCAGCTCAACAAAAGAAAAAAGCCTTTTCTACCTGTTCTTCTCACATGATTGTTGTATCTATCACTTATGGTAGTTGTATATTCATCTACATAAAGCCCTCAGCAAATGATAGGATCACTTTAAGCAAAGGAGTGGCTGTATTAAATACTTCAGTTGCTCCTTTGTTGAACCCATTCATTTATACTCTGAGGAACCAGCAAGTTAAACAAGCCTTCAGAAATGTATTTAGAAAGATATTTTCTGTTTCAGACAAGTAATAATGTTTCTTGAAATAATCAACATGAAAGGATAAAAGAAACATTGAACAAAAACTATTTTGATGTTTCTAGTACAAGAATTTGTCTCTAATATTTAATTTATTATATCACTTATGCTTACCTGAGCTTAGAAACCCTTTCCATTCTATATATCTGAAGTTAACTTTCTGTTCTTCAAAATGAAGTATTTCTGTGTTAGAAATATAAAATTGCAAAGTTTATTTTCTCTAATAGCATGTTAGAATAAAATGAGTGGAGGGATTTGATCATATTATAGAATATAAGTTTTTGGAGTATTGTATTTCTTAAGTAATTTAAGTGAATGTTCCATGATTCATTTAAAAGCCATAGTTTTAAAAATTCTTAAACTGAATTATTAAATATGTTTAAGATGCTCCAAGAGAACTTTCTTTAAAAGTGTAATGTAGAGTAGTATTTTGTAAAGTGTTTTTTGAATCAATTTTAAAATATTTGTCAGCTTCAGTTTATTTCAGTTCAGTCACTCAGTCATGCGACCCCAGGAGTCACAGCACGCCAGGCCTCCTTGTCCATCACTAACTCCCGGAGTTCACTCAGACTCATGTCCATCGAGTCCGTGATGCCATCCAGCCATCTCATCCTCTATAGTCCCCTTCTCCTTCTTCCCTGAATACCTCTCAGCATCAGAGTCCTTTCCAATGAGTCAACTCTTCTCATGAGGTGGCCAAAGTAGTGGAGTTTCAGCTTTAGCATCATTCCTTCCAAAGAAATCCAGGGTTGATCTCCTTCAGAATGGACTGGTTGGATCTCCTTGCAGTCCAAAGGACTCTCAAGAATCTTCTCCAACACCACACTTCAAAAGCATCAATTTTTCAGTGCTCAGCCTTCTTCACAGTCTAACTTTCACATCCATATATGACCATAGGAAAAACCATAGCCTTGACTAGATGGGTCTTAGTCGGCAAAGTAATGTCTCTACTTTTGAATATGCTATGCTTTTTGGTCATAACTTTTCTTCCAAGGACTAAGCGTCTTCTAATTTCATGGCTGCAGTCACCATCTGCAGTGATTTTGGAGCCCCCCAAAATAAAGTCTGACACTGTTTCCACTGTTTCCCCATCTACTTCCCATGAA